>JAGFMF010012167.1:2654545-2742254 GCA_019455555.1 Galemys pyrenaicus | reverse complement strand
GGGAGGGGAGGGGAGGGGAGGGGAGGAGAGGAGAGGGGAGGAGAGGGGAGGAGAGGGGAGGTTAGAGGCAGGAGGCCATCAGCCAAAGAACGTTTGGAGTTACCAAGGCCTGGAAGAGTCTTCAGGGCTTGCATCAGCCAGGCCCTTAGTACCAGCCCCGACCTTGTTTGTCTTTAGCCTCCCAGCAGGGGAGTTGGACATAAACCTTTAAAGCCTGAGCTAGTTCGATGCTGGGCACGGCCCTGTGGGCCACAAGCTCCCAGTTGGGCAGGTGGTGAGCAGGGGCCCACCTGGGCTTCAGCGAGCAGGTGTCCAGGAGGCCGCAGGGAGGTCAGCGCTGAGGTGCTTGCTGCAGCAGGTTTAGCAGGAAGAGGAGGGGTGTGCCTGGCAGAGACAGAGGGGCGGAGAAGGGTCTTCCCAACCGGGGAGCAGCGGTGCTAACACACAGCACGAGCAAGGACTGGCGTGTCCTACGCGGCTGGGAGGAAGGGCTGGTGGCGGCTGAAGCTCCGCGCACGGCTCCGGGGACCCAGGGGCCGGTCACTGGGAGGTGCTTTGCTCCTCTGGAAGCTGGCACTAACTGACCTGCCTACAACCTCTGGCAGGTGCTGAGAGGCCCACAAGTTGGCAGGAATGTCGCGTGGGCTGCAGTCCAGTCCCGAAGGATGGTTTTCAGTGGGCCGGGTGATCTCACCCCAGCTGATAAGGACTCTGGATGCCACACAGATCAAGCGAGCAGGAGCTGCTCACTCACTCATTCGACAGGCATTTGCTCAGAGCCCACGGCGTGCCCAGCCCTGCGCCAGGTGCCATGGACAGTGACACATGGCGGAGGCCAAGGCACGGAATCAGACGTGTTCGGTGCTGTCAGTGACTAAGGAGGAGAATGAATGAGTGGGTGGGTTTCGATGGTGGATAGGATGGGCCCTTTCATTTCGTTCTGGAATATATCTCACCAGCAAGGTGTATAGTAGGTGCTCAAAAAAATACTTGTTGGACGAATCCCAAAATATCAAAGGCATAAAAAGACCATGAACATCTGCTTCAAAACTCTGTTTGCCCATGAGGCAACTGGGGCTCAGTGGGGCTGACTCCTCAGCCACGTGGCCCTATAGCTACAGAGCCACCCAGCAAACAGGTGCCGCTCCTTCGCTCCCTGACACTGGGGGTGTTGCCAGCGCCTCTCGAGGCCCCTCACCCGTCATAACCAGTGCAGGCAGCTCTAAATCTGCATGTGGCTGGAAACCAAGGGAGGCCCGCGGAGTGCAGCCCAGCCCAAGTGAGCTGGACACAGGAGCAGCCCAGCACCGGCAGCTGGACAGAGCCTTCCCTGCCCGCCAGCACGTCCTCAGGATCCCAGTGCGATGACAAGGTGCCCCTGCCCGCCCCTCTGCTGCCTGGAGTGTGTCTGCAGTTACTCAGCTTGCAAGGAGTGCAGCCAAGGTGTGGGGCTCGGCCTCGAGGTCATGGAGGACTGCAGGCCTGGTCCTGCACTGGCACCCAGGGGAGGGCCTTGGCAGGGATTAAGCTGTCAGGCAGTAGAACGTGGGGTCCCCCACTGTGGCCTGCAGAGCGAGGGGGCTGGCTGAGGACCTCTGGTAGAAAGCCGCAGAGTACTGCAGGAGGAGCAAGCTGCCGCTCTAGAGAGGTTTGAAGTGCCGGGCTCATCTCCGAGCTGCCCCTGTGACCTTGGGTATATCACCTCTGTGCGCGGTTTCCTCTCTGAAACTTGGGTTCCTTCCTGGACTGTGGTGGGGACCAAATGAATACGGCACAGAAATGGGAGCCACCTACCCCTGGGGTTCATGTCTTGGACAATTATTGAGTGCCTATTATATACCAGGCACTAAGGCTGACCTGGGGAGCAAAGTTTCCTGGCTTCCTGGGGAGATGGTCAAGCGAACCTGGCTCCCCCAGTACCGTGGGTGAGGCTAAGGGGAGAGAGAAAGGGTTTTCCCCAGCCTGGTCAGGGTGGGCTTCCTGGAGGAAGGAAAATATGTGAGTTTCTGCAGGGAAAATAGACCCTTGCAAAGGAAGAGGGAGGGAAACGTGAACTCAGACCTGGAGGGAGAGCCTGCCCCCGACCCATGGTTCTGCTGGGGCAGGATGGCCACAGGGCTGGGCATTTGTCCTCATGATGTTTGTGTGTGTGTGAGCCACTGGCATCTGAGGTGGCAGTGGGCAGGAAGGCTCGATGTCCAGCAAGGTGCCAGCCAGTCCCCTGCAACAAGGACCGGGCCCACGTCCCACAGAACCTCCGACATTGCACTGGGCATTCGCGTAGGCGAAAGCCCTGCTTGAAATTATCTGCGTCCAGAATCTAACTTCATTTTACATATAAATGCAAATTTTCTTTTCCCGCCCAGTTTTAATAGTCACTGGATTTTCCAGGAGTGCAACCACTGTGTCAATTAAAAGAAGGTTGTTCTTTGTTTTGTTTGGACATTAACCAAGAGCTGGTCACCATTTCGGAAAATCACGTCACCAGCAGCCTCACCCACAGGGCACACCTGTGACCTTCTGTGCCTGCAGCCTTTGCCCTCCTGAGATCCTGAATTCCTTTTTAATTTCTCTGAGGGGCCCCAGCATGCCCCAGAATCATTTTATGGCAAATTGCCTTCCTTTTAATCCTCCTTTACATGTAAATAGGGCTTTCTATTGATTTTGAAGTCAATGTATTGTTTTCGAAATCACAAAATACAGGTGAATTAGATGCCTTTGAAATCAACTATAGGCTAGAAAGGCACATTACAAAATATTCACTTTGGGCCTCCCTGGTGGTGCAAGGAGCTGAGTGCCCCACTGTGGGGCTTCTGCAGCCACTGCAACACGAGTTAGAGTCCCACTCAAGGAACTGACCCACATGGTGCAGCAGACCTCTCCTGTCTCACCTGCTGTTCCCCTCAGCAGTGTGTTTCAGTCAGTCCACCTGTTCTGCTCCCCACTCTGTCTCTGGTGACTCCTCTCACCCCCTGCACCCCTGGCCTGCACCGCAGCTCTTCTATGAATAAAGTAAAAATTTAAAAAAAAATATTCATTTTATAAAAGGGGCTTCAGATTGGAAGTTCTATCAGGAGACAGGGATGTGGTTTCTTGATGAGGGGTTAGCCAGGGGCGCCCGCCAGGGGGCCCGCCTCGAGGGAATGGGTCAGTGATATGGGAATGAGCAGGAGGGGATCCACGCCACTCCTTTGAACAGTGACTCCAGCTGGGGATTCTAGAAGCACCTTTGCCTGAGGCCAACCCGTCTCCGTTCTCACAGGTGCTCGGAGGGCTGTTGTGAGAGCAGCCGCATGCAGACCCCCACTCTGCCCGCTCCCGTGGGCAAGACCGAGCTCTGCCCACCCAAGCAGACTGAGACCAGGTCTACTACAGACAGTAGTCCCAGGGCATGGGTGGCTCATGTCACCCACAGACAAAGGTGGGGAAATGTCACCTGGAAGACACTTCCAGATCCACTGGCAGCTCAATTACTCTTTTAAAATGTGTGTTCTAAAGCCCTGGTGCTCACCAAAGAGAGAGGATTCCTTTATGTTAATAATCATTTAAAGAAGTATTTTCCCTGTTTCACAAATCTGCAGATTGTTAACGATCACTAAAAGGGCTGTCAAATTTCCCATCCGTCTGTGACCCCTTTGGCTGGGCCCTGGCCTCACTCAGAGGGCTGAGTCAGAGAGCCCGACCGAAGGCTAGGTAATCTTGTCATGGAGTTTGACCTGAACCCCAAGTTTAATGGGAAACGGCTGGTGGGTGTTGAACAGGGAACAAGGTGATCAGATTTGCATTTTAGAAAAGTAGTTCTGGCTACAGGGTGGAGGACGGGTGGGAGGAGGCTAAATGGGGAGCAGGGAGGTCAGAGGGGAGAGGGGACCACAGGAGGCTGGGAAGATGAAGTGACCCGTGTGTTTGGGGGCGGGAGGGAAACAAAGGTAGTCTGGACTGTCCAGGGGAGAGATGATGGTGACTTGGCTTGTTGTTGTGGGGGACAGAGATGGCCTAGATTGAGCGGGAGCCAGTGTTGGCCTCTGTCATCCTGGGGGCACGGGAATGGCCTGGGTTAATGGGAAGCTAGGACAATGTCATAGCAGCCCTAGGTAGCCCATGGCCTGTGCCGGGCACGCTTCATGTTATCTCCCAGCAGACCTCCATGGCAAATCCGTTCTGATTACTACTGTCATTTGTAAAGACGAGAACAGAGACAAAGAGAGCTCAGTCTCTGCCATGGTCACGTGGGGGGACCCCAATCTCAGAAAGCACTCATCTCTGCCCAGTGATTGAAGGTGTGTCTGCCCAGACCACCCAGGATTTTCTTAATCTCACTCAGGCACAAAAAAATCTTAGGTTCTTCTGTTTCCCAGAGCCCCTAACTCAAAGTGGCTCCTATAGCAAATCCAGCCGAGTGTGCCTTGCCGAGAGACTAGTGGAAGAGTGCGCTCAGGTGAGCAGCTGAACCCAGGAGGTGCAGCCAAGAGCTGGTCCCAAGCACCATGCACACGCCTTGCTGACCTCCCAAGGTCATGGGCAGCCCTCATCAGGGGCATACAGGGTGCGGGTGCTTCTCTCTTCCCACCTCTCCACTAGTGAGTCACTTTGCTTTGTCCAGGCACTAGTGATCCTTATGTGGAAGCCTTGGCTGGGAGGGGACAGAACAGAGGGGGCACCAGCTCCCACTCTGCAAGGGGACTGGAGGCCACTTGGAGGCTCCCCAATGCTGGGAGCAGAGGAGCCAGGAGCCCTGTGGGCCTTGGGCGCCCTCTGCTGGACGTTTCCACCATCCAGCGGTGATGCCTGGGGGAAGTCTTCAGAACCGGAACTTAGTGTTTGTTGCTGAGTGGGTGGGGCTGGGGTGTAGGGGGGAGGGTCTTTTTCCACCCCCCGCGATAGTGATGGATGGGGGCGCAGTCACAGGGAGAAGGTAGCTGGTGCCCCATCCATGAGAAGGATGACAGCGCAGATAAACATTCATTCCTGCCACAGGCCATCTTTTATGGCATCTTATATTTAGGATTCACAGTAGCCCAGGACAGTAATAGTAGTAAAATGATTTAATAGATATAACTATTACTCCTCCTTACTTGCTGGATATTATTTAATGGATACTGGATATTATTAATTATATATCATATATTATTTAGTCAATATTGGAATCAGAGTAGCCTACAATATACATAATGATATATTAATAGCTTTATTACCCCTTTTTTTAATTGTTGGATTGTAGATACTGCCTACTGGATGGCAGGTATCACTGAATCCTGGATTCACGGGCGGTCAGGGTAATGACTATATTAGAACTGTTTAATGGCTGGAACCCCTCCTCTTCCTGATTTGGTGGCTCTTATTGGAATGGACAGAACTACTCCTGACAGTTGCCATCACTTTGAGCGGCCTTGATGTGCCCACGCTTCACTACCTAGTTTGGGCCTCACTTCCATTAGCGAATGGGAAAACTGAGACCTTCAAAGATAAACTTCTAGGCTCCAAGCCACCCCGATGCACAGTGTGGCCCTGGTCAGCCTTGCGTTGTACCGAGGCCAGTGTCTCTCTCCTTTGCCATTCTGGCCCCTCAGCTGAGCCAGAGCACAGACCCACAGAACACACGGGCACCCTCACTCGCCCTGGAGGGGTGGGGAAGTTCTAACTGGGCCCTGGACTTGGGGCCACAAGCAGAGGGGAGCCTCTTACCTTCTGCCGCCCGGCAACAGCTGCGTCTGGTAGCTCATTTGCGAGGCCACTGAGGCGGGGCTGGTGCAAAAGGCACAGAGCCTGCCTGTGGGTACCCCAGAATCTGGAGGGTGTTCAGTGCTGCGGGGTGGAAAGCTGGAGATTCCCTAGCAGTTGAGAACCATCCCTGGAGAGAATAAGGACCGCATGGACGTGAAGAGGGTTTTGGGCCAATCCAACTGTATAATCAGGAGTGTTGATTAAGGAAAGGTCATTTCTTGGCTGGGGAGAGAAGAGCCTCTTCCAGCGACAGCTTCGCAAACCAAATCCAGTGCTGCCCTGTGGGGCGGTTTCAGACTATCAGTTTCATAATGATCAGGGCAGGTCCGAAGGAGCTCTGCAAGCTAAAGAGAAAAGTTCTCAGGCTTTTCTGCCCTCCCGCCATTGGCGTGATGATGGACACCTGCGGTTCTGCGCAAGTGCCTGAGTGGGCATGCGCGAGTGGCTGCACCTGGGCTTAGACGCAGGCATATAAGGGCGGCGTCATGAGGGCGCCAGCAGAAGACAAGCAGAGTAGAGACAGAGGCAGGGAGAAGCAGCAGCGGTAGTAGCAGAGACGAGAGGCTAGGGAGCCCAGAGAGTGAAGATGCACCTGGGGCTAGGAGGTCCCCCCGGACCCCCCCACAATCTGCCGTTTACCTGGTCGCCTCTGATATAATGAAGCAATAAAAGCCTGAAAAAGCCACTGTAGCGGCAGGAAAGGGGTGGCACAGGACAAGTTCGGGATGGTTCTGGGCAGACGGGTCAGGGAAGGAGAGTCTTGGAGCCCTTGGTGGCTTTTCATACTTTATTTAGTAGAGGTGGCCAGGTACATGGCAGGCAGGGGTGCCAGGGGGCCGGGAAGCTGGCAGGCCTCCTAGCCCCCAGCGCATCTCACCCTCTCGGCTGCTTCTTCCCTCTCTCTGCTGCTGCTGCTGCTCATCAGTACTATCTGTTGATCCTTGCAGTTCTGTCTGTTGGTCCTCACAGTTCTGTCTGTTGATCCTCACAGTTCTGGTGTCCCCATGACTCTGCCCATTTAAGCCCGTGTCCCAACTCAGGTGTGCCCACTTGCGCATGCCCACCCTGGAATGCTCGCAGCACCACAGGTGTCCATCATCATAGTGATGGGAGGGTGGAAAGACCTGATCAACCTTTACCCTACAGCCACCCAGGGCTCCAGGACTCCTCCTTGACCCGTCTGCTGGAATCATCGAGAACCTGCTCCGTGCCTGCTGGCACTACGAGCTCCCATAGGTTTTCCTTCAAGGAGCATGGGGAGCTCGGGGAGGAAGAACAGATGCAGGATTTGCCTTCACTGAACATTCTCGACCCCGTTTGCCAGGCCCTGTGCTGGCTGTTTTCCGTTTGCTATCACACCAGCTCCATGTGAGGAGGTGGGCACTCACTTGCCAGGGGAGACTGAGGCATGCAAATGTTAAATAATTTCCTCACCTGGAGCCACGCAGCCCTGTGGGAGTGACAGAACTTTCCAATACTAAAGTCACTTTGCATTTGGCTCGTGGCCCACTGTGGTGCCAGCAAGGGCACAAGGCAAGTTCTCAATGATTCCTGCAGACGGGTCAGGAGGAGTCCTGGAGCCCTGGGTGGCTTTTTCAGGCTTTTATTGCATCATTGTATCAGATGCGACCAGGTACACAGCAGGCTGGGGGCCCGGGGGGGCTAAGAAGAGGCGGCAGACTCCTAGCCCTGGGCGCATCTTCACTCCCTGGGCTCTCTGCCTCCTGCTCTCTCTTTCCTCTTCTGCTCTCTTTTCTGGTTACTGGGTCCTTGTGATGCTGCCCTTACATGCCCATGTCTCAGCCCAGGTGCGCCCACTTGCGCACACCCACTCAGGCACGCGTGCAGGACCGCAGGTATCCACGGTCGACACCAATGGCGGGAGGGCGGAAAAGCCTGATCATTTTCTCTGACCCTGCACCGACTTGGACTTTCAGCTTTTTTCCTCCTCCATGACTGCACAGGGCTTATCCCATCCCTGTCTGCAATGTGTGTTTACCTGCAGAGACTCAGAGATTGTCGGGTTTAATCCTGCGTTGGCTGCTGTGAGCCCTGGGCCTCAGTTTGCTCATCTGTACAACTGGGATTGTGTGAAGAGTAAACACGTTATCTACATAGTTAGTATCAGTGCTTGACAAAGAGAAATGCTTAACAAAGGCAGACTTTTTTTTTCCACTGGGGTGATAGTTCTCAGCCCTGGTTGTAAATCGACTTGGGAGCTTTAGAAAAATGCCAACGTGTAAGACTGCCCCAGAGGTTCTGATTTAATTGGTCTCAGGTGGAGGTGTTTGTTGGCGCTCCCCAGGTGATTGCAATGCTCAAGAAGGTGAGGCGCCTGAGCAGGTCAGAGTCCCCACAGCAGGGCACATGACCTGGCCCCCAGGCCAGTGGGTGGCACCCAGCAGGTGTCAGGAAATGCTGGAGCACGCTCAGATGCCCTCAGGCCCCTGTCATCTTTGTTCAGCCAGGAGATCGCGGCTCATCTCCCCTCTGAGGAGGACGGTCACCCACGCAGACTCAGGTCATCAGCCCTAAAATAAAGACAAGATTTTTTTTTTCATCCTGAAAGTCCCTAATCCAAGTGTGAAGTCATTTCAGCCCTTCTGCCAAAAGCTGTGCAGAGACCCCAGACATTCCTGAGAAGGGGCCCACCCATTCCTCTCTGCCACACACTACCAGCCCTGGCTTCCTGAGGATGCACAGGACCAAGTCAGGTCTGGCTAGGACGGGGGCTAGGCGGGGGCCTCTGAGCTCCGGCCTGTGGCTCTGGTCCCGGCCTAGCCTTCCAAGGCCCTCAGATCCTCTCCCACGTGGGATGATGCATATTGATGCCGTATAGTTTTACAGATGACTTCAGCTCTCTGGGTCTTCCGTTCTGTGTCTAGAAACACCTCATAGGATTTTGTGCAGATTTAAATGCTATAGCGGCAGGAAGGTGGCACAGGATGCAAGGTTCGGGATGGTTCTGGGCAGACGGGTCAAGGAAGGAGAGTCTTGGAGCCCTCGGTGGCTTTTCATGCTTTTATTAGAGGTGGCCAGGTACATGGCAGGCATGGGTGCCAGGGGGCTGGGAGACTGACAGGCCTCCCAGCCCCCAGAGCGTCTCACCCTCTCGGCTGCTTCTTCTCTCTCTCTGCTGCTGCTGCTGCTGCTGCTGCTGCTGCTGTCGGGCCTGTTGGTTCTCTCGGTTCTGTCAGTCGGTCCTGGCGTCCTCATGACACCACCCATTTAAGCCCGTGTCCCAACTCAGGTGCACCCACTTGCGCATGCCCACCCTGGAATGCTCACAGCACCGCAGGTGTCCATCATCACAGTGGTGGGAGGGTGGAAATACCTGATCATTCTCTGACCCTACAAATGCCAAGAGAGACGCAGAGGGAATGCATTAAGCAGCAAGTACCATCCCACAGCCACGCTGGCCTAGGAGGCGGCCAGAAGTGCCTTCTGGAGGGTGGACTGTGGCTGATGAGCTGGGTGGTCCACAGGGCCCAGGCCTGGGTCTGACCTTCATGGGAGGAGCTAGAGGCAGACAGTGCAATTGGTGCCAGTGTCGCCTGTCCCCTGCCATCTACAAGGGGGCGTGACAAGGAACAAAGTGGACTTATTTGGGGACCACCATGGGTTCTGTTTGCAGCAAAGGGTTTTTAAGCTGAGCAGTGATCCGGCGGGGTTTTCAGAGTGAGAAAACAGATTTTGAAGGGAGGCACATAGGACTTGGGAGGATGGGTTTTGGTAGCAGCTGGGAGGGTCCCACACATGGCTGGGGGAAGCTGCAAGATCTGTCTGCTGAGATTAGCTGCCATGTGAGAGGGAAGCCCGGGTAAAAGGAGGCCTCCAGGCACTCTGCTGAGGCAGACACTCTGCTGTAGGCTCTGTTGGATAGGCTCAAGCCAGGGAGGGGTAGCACCAGGGAGTTCGTGCCAACCCGGGAAGCAGAGTTTCCAGGGGGTTCCAAGATGGTTCACAATTCTGGCTGCACACCCGGACCAGCCAGGTCCTAGCTGGTTCTGTCCAGATGAATCACATTCCCACTTGATGAGGGAGAGGCCGCATGGGTTTCCTCTTGCTGCTGCAACAAATTACTAGAAGGGGAGTGGCTTTAAGCACATGACTGTATCATCTCGCAGCTGCTCAGGTGACAGTTCCAGCACCGGCTGCAAGAGCCGAAGTCTAGGCGCGGCAGGTCTGCTTCCTTGGGAAGATCCGTTTCCTCACCTCTTCTGACCCTTGGAGCCTGCCACTGACATTCCTGGACCCAGAGCCACATCACTCCTATCTCTGCCTCTGTTGTCCCAGTTTTTGAGCCTCCTACCAAGTGTGAAGCCTCCTACCTAGTGTGAAGACCCTTGTGATGGCATTTGAGCCTCCTACCACCCTAGTGTGAAGACCCTTGTGATGGCATGGGGTCCGCCCGTAGTGTCCAGGATCATCTCTCCAGCCCCAACTCCTCAATCACATCTGCCAAGTCCCTTCTGCCAAGTCAGGGCACAACTTCACGGCTCTGGAGTTTGGACACGGACATGCAGGGGGCAAAGGCATCATTCCGTGTAGCATAGGGGTTGAGATATCTCAGGATTTTCTCTGAAAGGGAGGTCCCTCCCTGAGCACATCTGCCCGTATCTCTGGGACCATGCACTGTGGGGCCCATCCAAGCAAGAAAATCCCCACAGCTTGGTATGTAACTGCAGAGAGACAACACAAAGGCAAAAGGACCGCTGTGTAAAGAACAAAGGCCCAGGCAGTGGGCAGACCCAGCACCTCGCCACTCTGCCTCAGATCTGGAGCCAGGGACTTCAGTGGCTGGGACTTCCTCATGGGTTGTGTGAGCGTCAGGCTGAAATCCCAGCAAGGCTGTGAGGGTGACAACTAGCAAGCAGCCCAGGACCCATCACGAGGTCAAGCATGGTGTTAGATGGATGTCTGACCGCTCACAACTATGGGGTGGGAGGATAAAGCAGCTGAGGGAGATGTACCAGGCAGATGACACCCCTCCTCCCCTGTCCCTCCCTACCTCACAGCTGCATGGGGGAAGAAATTGCTGGCTGCAGGGGAGCTGTTAGTCAGTTTCCCCTTTCCTGGCCATGGCTGATAAGTATATCCTGCTGGATAAAAATACACCCACCCTTACGGTAAGACTCCCAGGCTGGGAATTCTCTGAGCACCCCGCCTCCAGCCTGGGGGAGTTTGCACTGCATTTCCCTACAGTTAGGGGCTGCTGCAGCTCCCAGGCAGCTGTGAAGGGGCAGGGGCTCTGGCTGCCTATCTCTGAGAGGGAGAGGAGGCTATTAGTATTGCTGGGAAAGCAGCAGACTGGGCAGGGCGGTAGCGACAAGGCACAAAGTGTGGCTCATTTTCAGTCCTCTGTAACTAGCAGCACTGACTGGCGAAGAAGCAAAAGCCATTAGCAGCACTAGGTCTTGAGGTGTGCCGGTCAAGGCTCTCAGTACGACCCTCCTGGTTGCTCATTCAGGGATCCCCTTGGCCTGTGGCTTGCCCTGTCCTGTCCTGTGGAGACACGAGACTCAGAGTAAGGTGCACACATGGGGGATGGAGACTGGGCTTGAATCCAACAGCCTAGTGTTGAACTTGAACTGCTAGTCTGGTTCCATCGAATCTGTTCTAGACAGGGAGTTTACAAGCGCCTTTCAGGTTCCTGATGGTACAGAAGCAATCTACAGATCCCTCAAACCCTGGCCAACCCACACACAGTGTGCAGACTCCGAGAGCAACCTCTCGCACATGCTGGACACACGCTGCTAACCTCACTTGTCCCAAATGTTTGAACACATAGAGTTCCGTGGCACCCACAGTTTTACAACCGTCACCTCTATCTACTTCTAAAACATTTTCATCACCCCAAAGGAAACCCCAGGCCCAAAAGCTCATCTCTCTATGTCTCCCTCCCCTGTCCTCAGGCCCTGGCAACCAGTGATCTAATACTGCACGTTTCCTATAAAAGGCCTTTAAAGACAGGCTTCTTTCACTGAGCATCATGTCTTCACAGTTCATCCGTGTTGTAGCAGGTGTCTGTCCTTGGTTTCTTTTTAGGGCTAATATTCCATCATATGGACAGATAGTCTTTTGGGTACCTCTGTTGATGGACACTGGCTAACAGGGATAGTACTGCGCCAACTTTTGGATCAACTGTTTTGGGTCTGTTTTCTTTTCTCTTGGGTTTATACACCTAGAATGGAATTGCTGGGTCATGTGGTAACTCCATGTTTCACTTGAGGCATCACCACCAACAGGTTTCCACAGGTTTGCACCATTCTGCATTCCTGTTAGCAAGACACACGGGTTCCCGTTTCTCTACCTCTTCGGCAACACCTTGACTACTTTCTGTGGTTCATTATAACCACCCTAGTTTGGGTGAAATGAAATGTGCATCCTTCATTGTGAAAGATAGCCTCTGGCCCCACCTCTACGACCAATTTGAGGAAATAGATTCCCAACGTCTCCTTAGAACCCCACCCTCTGCCCTCGGCCAGTCTAATGCCTCTGTAATCCCCGGGGCAACTTTGTGAGCAGGGGATGTGTGGCCTGCTGAAAAAGATCCCTGACTCTAAAGGGATTGGGGCCAGTAGAAGCCTCTGATGCAGCCCTTAGGAAGGGCCCGATGCAGACAAATAGGCACTGACCTGCTCATACCTAGTCTGCAGAAACTACCATACCACCATTCACAGCGACAAAAAGCTCACTCAAGCCTGGGCAACGATTTTTAAAGAGATTTGGCTCTTCATGGCTTCTCTTCTATCTGAAAAATGTTGGCGGCAGCAACGCCGCTCTTATCTTAGCTCCATGGGGATGTCTTCTCTTATTGCCCCCTTTGGCAGTGAAATGATTTAATTTTTCACCCTTGGCCATTAGGGCATCACATAAGCAGTTTTTCAAGAGGACACTGGAAATGATAGCCAGGACCTGGAAGCCATTCTGCCTGGACCACTGTGCCCTTGAGTTTAGTGAGGAATACTCCTCTGGGCCTATTTTCTCTGCTGTAAATGGGTGGCTGTGAGGAGGAGGTGTATTAGCACATGAGGTGCTTACAGCAGTTCCTATCTTGGGGTTGGTTAAGGAGATCTGGATTACTGGCAAGCAGGCAATGACATCAGGTGACATAGTCCGACCCACCTGCCCCCACATCTCTGCTGGCGTCACAGCTACCAAAGTGCTCCTCCCACAACTTAAATCTGGCCAAGTTGGACTATATTCATCCAGGAGTGGGGTCCTTTGAAGGGCAAGTCTTGGGTAACAGGTAAATCGTCACTTGTTACCGCGTTAGGTGACCTGGTCCAGCCACTGCCACTGCGCTGCTTTTAAGTTACAAGGAGTTACTGGCCTCACCCTCTCAGCAAGGAAATCCAGTGATTTTATACATTTTAGAGACATGAAATGGAGGTGTTCAAAGGGCAGACTGCCCAGGTTCCTAGTGGGTGGGTACTGCGAGGACTGAGCTGTATTGCATCAGGAGTCTGCCGCCTCCTTGGGTCGGAGGGCCGGCCTCACAGCATAGGGCTGCAGGCTAGGACAGCCCCCAACCCCCTTACCCGGAATCCAACCCCTGTGGGCAATGGTTTCTGGCTAAGACTTTGTTTAAAGAAAGCATTCCACAGCCAGTCTCCCACCCCCTCAGGACAGAAAGGCTTGCTGACCACTGGGTCACTTCATCTTGTAATGGAATGTGGTGAAATATATAAACCAACTTTCCAAACTGATAGGACCTTCCTTATGCTGTTGATCGAAGATGAATATTCCACTTGTCTTTTTCAGGTTATTTCAAGAGTAATTGTGGCAAATTTTACTTGTGTAACTTTGACATGACTGGTAGATACTTAAGAGCTCTTTGCCCCCCCGCCATTGGTGGAGATCTGCCTTTGACATTTTTTGAAACCATTGTCCTTTGTAGGTTTACAGTCTACGGTAGTAAGAGGAAATTATAGAGGATTTTATTTTCCACAGAAGGAATTCTCCAACTTACTCTCTTAAGCCTGACATCAAGTTCTTCTATTTCTCTTAAGCCTGTTTTCTTTGGAGAAAGGGAAATTTGAAATTACTTTTCTGGGCAAGACATCATGGAGAGGAATCTGATGGGGCTGAATACACCCAGACAATGGCTGCTGAATGTGGCTAGCAAGGGGCTTATCTAACATCATGAGCCAGGGTCCAGGGCATGACACCTAAACTGTGAGTTGCGACATGAAACAGAAAACATTGTCTTCATAAATCAAGCTGTATCGGTATCGCTAACTTAGCAGGAGCCACTATAAGAATGAGAACCAATTAGAATGCCTTCCCCATCAAATTGTTTTATTAGTTTAAACAGCTTAAAGACGATTCATTTTGTTACCTTTCTAGAAAATATTTCAAGTTTTAAATGAACTTCCAATACATAAAACAAAATTACTTTACCATACACAAATTTCAGGTCAAAATACAACACTCTTTCTGTTTTCTTACAGTTATAAAATCCAGTCGATACAAACTACATAAAAAAGATAAAACACTTTCACTGATCCTTGGTATAAGAGAACAGCACAATTGAGAATATTCCCAAAACACAGGGCCTGTGCTCACAAAGAGGATTGACCCTGTAGTGGCCCCACAAGAAACGGAAGCGTGTAAACACAGAGCGTGCTACTCGACCGAATAAAGTTAACACAGCCTTTTTGCATCAGTACTACTTGTAAACCATAAAGCAACTTTGTGAGAAAGGTTACTAACTAATTCAAAATGATTTCAACTTTGCTAAATTTCATACCAGCAGAGAAATAAATGATTCCACAGAACAAACTAATACATTTGGAGCACAGGACATTTGAGACATGACATTTCAGTGAAATCACGTTAGCACATTTTCTCTGCTATACTACAGAATTTGGGGAGTACAGATTGACAAGCTGCAACTTCTCAGTGCTTCAAGTGTTCTGAACTTTCTATATTGCCTTTCATTTCTATATTGTCAAGCTCATGTATTTTCATTGCAAATCCCTGTTTTTCAGAACTTGTTTAAAATTCAGGATACAATATCACACACGATACAACCCCATCTGACCATACCTCTAAACAGACTTCTCAGTGTGGATCCTTACTAGATAATTAAAGCTGCAGGATTTAAGTTTAAAACTAATCTGTATATACCACGTCAGAAAAGATGAATATGTCAAGGAAACAAAGATCTGTGTTTAACCAGGTGGAATTTGATGTGGCATTATTAGCATTTATATGTTACTTACGAAGTTTTCCTAATGGAATAAAAGCTTAAAAATGACAAATCAAGAGCGTGCTGAATAAAGACTGGTTCTTGACGAGAGCGGCCTTCAGGACATACTCACGCCTGCACTGCAGCAGGGGTGACACTGGTCTTCCTGCACGACTGGGACCTCCCCAGGAAAAGCAGCCCCCAGTCAAGCTGATTTTACAATCCTGTTTTAAGGAATTCCCTTGGCAGTTTCCTCTCACAGCAGAAGAGCCCTGTCAGTGATAGGAAACAAAGGAAGCTACACATTCATAATGAGTTCTGGATGGATGTCATTCACAGGAACATACAGACAGACATCTTTGTTGCTAGGAACACACGTGTGAAGTGCTGCTGTGGCAAGGGCCCATGAGGAAGAGAGGGGATGTGCAGGGCAGGGAGGAGTTCATGTGGAACCAGTCCTCAACATTCCCACGGAAACCACTGGCTTGTCACAATTCACAGATGGGATGATTCAAACAGAACAAGCATCACTATGTCACTGCTGGCTTGAAGGGGCACAGGAATGAGGACCCAAGCAAGAGCAGTGTTACAAACGAGTGAAAATGAAAAGAATCGCATCGGCAGAGAAAGTTATCGTGTGCTTTCCTTAACAAAGGCCACCAGATTTCCAACATGAAATTCTTTACCCATGAAACCTGGATTATCTGTTCTCATGGCATTTTGGGATACCACATAAAGAAAAGATGCCATAAATGCAAATAAATTAAAGGTTTCTTTTGAAGTGGATGATGCCGCCTTTGCCCCATGTATCGGATTCTACGTTTTGTTTTTTAACAAAGTGCAAGAGTTAGGTTTAATGAATATATATGGTAGATTTATTTCCTGCAATATTTTCTGAAGCAAAAACTCCTCTGGAAAGAATATGAAAAAGGTCTCTCCTATTGTAAACAAGCAATTCTAGCTTCAGCTGCTACTTACAACTTGGAGAGCAGTGTGTTTTTAAGTCAGAGCTACACTGGAGGAAGGGAAACAAGGCCTCACTCTGCTCTAACAAACCCCGGCTAGACAGGGTAGAATGGCCTCTGTAGGAAGAGATGTCTGAGGACAGCCATGTGGATGGTGCTCCCAAGAGCTACCCAGGTTCTGAACATTTTGTAGGGAATCTGGAGCAGCATGGCCTCAGGGCTGGGGGCTGAGGTAGATAGAACACGGGGCATTTGGAGCCCCTTCTCCAGGCTTAGAGGTACCCCAAGAGCCTCAGGAGTCAGATGTACAGCTGACCCTGCCTCAGAGAGACTCTGAGTGGCACCCCACAAGTTCTACGTGAGAGGAACAGAGCAGTGCAGACTTTGGAAGGTTGCCAAGCTCGGGGGCATATTCAGTTTTCTTAAAGTGGGCCCAATGGGCCAGTAGGGCCAGCGTAGGGGTTCCTAACGGAAAGCCTTTCCAATAAGTAATTTTAGGTTCATGGTCTGGGATACAAGATAACCCCTCCCTCTTTTTGGGGATACCTAATTAAAAATCCAGGTTGAGAGAGGTCAGATGAGGAACAGAGGGCAGGGCAGGCATGCAGTTGGCACATGTGAACGGGAGAACTCTAGAAAATGTAACCTAGACGCCCTTTGTCCACACTGACTTATGTCTTTCAACTGGAACAGAAAGAAGTACCAACTGTTGGAAGCATCTATTTTCTCAGGGGGCTTCTACCAAGTAGGCTCTTTGGGTACCCACAATGGGACACAGGTGAAAACTCACACTACCTCAAACAAAAGGTTTTTACTAAGTGAAGATGATTTAGGAAACAGAGAACACACACACACACACACACACACACAGCAGACCCAGCCAAGCCCCCACCCTCACAGACCTGGGTCTGTGTGCCTGATTATGCTTGAGCTCTTTTTACCTTTCACCAGGCAGGGGTAAGGGGTGTGTTGGGGTTGGGCAGATACACACCTAGTGTGGCACCTCCTCTCTCCCCTAGCAACTAAGAGGGCATGAGCTTTCAGGGAAGAGACAAATAGAAGAGGAACTGCGTCCTTTGGAAATTCTTCTCCAAGAAGAAAAAGGTAATCCTCAGCAAGGTTGTTGACTGCCAGAGTGGGAAGGGACCTGAAGGTCAGCCAACTCCCTTCCTCAGCATTATGACCCCCCTCGACTGCACCCCAGGCTGTGGATCACCCATGGCTTCTGCTTAAAAGAATGTATTTACTTTTCAGTTATTTTAATACTGAGAGACTTAAAACAAAAAGTATATAAAGCAAGAATCACTGTTCAAGTTGGTAACATGTTCTTAGGGGAGTCTCTAGAAGAATGTGTATTTCTGAAAGTTCTGCTAGAATTCAAGCCCCCAAGTACAAAGGGTTTAAGATGGCCTCCGTGGAAGAACTAGTGGTGGGCATGGAGGGATGGAGGGCAGGAAAGAACAGGGAAAACTCAGAGAAGAAAATGAAGGTCTCTTCTCCTCACAACAATGAAAAAGTTAAAGTACAAGCGTCATTTTCTTCCTTTTTACTGAACTGTTCACAGAACCTTGTTCAGTCAGAGCCGCAGGACTCATCCCTGTGGTTTTCAGAGACTCTGTGTCTCTGTAGTTTCTGCCTGAGCACACATGCCAACTTAGGACTCCCTCCTAAGCCTTCTTTAGGTCAGACCCTGAGGAGGTCTTCAAGGGGGTGGTATGGGTGGTGGACAGCTCCCAGACACACTCCCTCCCCAAGCTGGGAATTCTCTGGATGGCTTCCAGGCTTGCTCCGGGCTCTCAAAGGATACTGCCTGGAACTGACAGCTAACCACACCAGGTGGTCCAGGGGCCCAGCCCATGCAGCACCCAGAAGCCACAGAACTGACTTCCTTTTCTAGCAACCAGTCCTATAAAGACAGGTGCTGTTTTCCCCCCCACCCCCCATAATAGTTTGCTTAGGTTCTAATGATCAAAAATCTCTAGACCTTACTTTTCCTTTCTCTTTCAATTAGGAACTATCTTTTTCAAACTAAACATAAGACATTTTTAGGCTGTAGACCTTAACATCCAACACTGAGCCCTTTCCAGCACTGTTCTCAGGCTTCTATACAGACAAGTTACCAAGAAAAGTGTTACAAAGAATAATTCAAGCCAAGACGGCAAGGGTCATCTTCACCTATGCTGTCTGGGTGTGGCTGTTCAGTCTGTTTCTTGGCCCTTTCATCCCTATTTCTATTTCTTTCATTCATTCACAAAGATATCAAGAGTGACTTCGCCAAATCTCCTATTAAAATCAAGATAAGCTGGGCATGTTGCATACAGCTAAAGCCCTAGAATTAGAAAGGAAGTAATGTTATAAAAGTACTAAAAAGCTCACTTTTTATATCACTTTGTTATATAACCCTTCTATAAAGGTACAATAACCCTTCTATAAAGGTACACACACACGCACACACACGAGTACTTGTAACACAAATAATGTTTGCTCTCTTAAGTTTTACATAATACTCAAGTTAAGAAAGAAGGCATAGGTCTACTGATTTCAGAGACCTAGAAAAATGTCAAATATCCAGGTTATTTGATGAATGCAGACTAATACTTTAGATTCTTTAGGGAAAAAGAACAATTCCATTTTGGTAGAGTTTTAAGTGTCACTAGAGGACTTCATTAGCCAATTCTGAATTGAGGGTTATTTGTAACAAGTCAAATATTCTAAACATATTTTCAGATGTTTTAGCTACCTAGGATTACTCTGATTTTAAATATCAGCGATGTAGACGAGAGTGGTGGCATGGGGCTAGAATGTATGTCACAGACACACAATGAAGACACCCGAAGGCCAGGGTGTTCAGCAAGGGGCTGCTGCTGACATGTCAGTGACCAGAGGCTCACAGCGAGGGGCGACAGCAGCCTCAGTCACAAGCACAGCAGTATATGCGCAAGGCACGTGTGATGCCAACACTCACCTTCATGACTTCACTGAGCCCTCAAACCACCCCCAGAGTTGTTACCCGTAGCTGAGAAGCTGTAAGGTTAGAAAACTTCTGAAGGTCACAGAGCAGTCAGAGTCGAGTCTTCAAACCCACAAGCACCTGGTGCCAAAGCAAACCCATGCTGGTAAGCTCTAGGTATGCTTCGCTCAGGAAAATACAAAGAATGCTTTCCTCAAAATAAATGAATTAAGAAAGCTCTAAAAAAGGGCCAGTCTTGGTTCCCCTGGAGCCCACTAAAGGAAACGGCCTGTTACCAGAGCCACGTGTGCTGAGCAACTGTCACCTGACAAATCTGACTTGAAACCACACAAGGTGAATGTGGAGTCTTACTAACGGAAGTAAAGTTTTTAGGTTCTTCCTGATACATGAGTTTCTCCTGGATCTTTCAGAACGGACACTGTAACGCTTTTGGCCATGTGGGATAATGGGTAACTCCCACAGGAAATCCCTCCTGGGGGGGAAGGTCTGCTGTCTCAGCTCCCCTACCGTGACGAACAGGTACCCTGCCAGATGCCAGGGAGGACAGAACTCCGCATGTGCCCAGAGGGCCGGCACAGTCTTGAGGACACAAGGAACAAATACAAAGCAGTTCTATATCGTCTGGCCACCCCTGCATTAAGGAAACCCTCTCAGATTTTTATCTTAAACCCCCAGTCATCAGAACTAAAAGAGAAGAGGAACTAAGTAATAAGTCTCTATTTTCATTAAAATTAAAAATCAGTGGCAAATTCATGAAAATACACTTAATAGATCCTTAAACTGTTCATAATAGCACCTTAAGGAAAATGAAAATAGTCATTTCAAACTAAATTCTAGGGTCAAATTACAGATAGACAAATATTCCCATCTGATCTTCACAAGGATAGAAATTAAGCCCTCTATTTTACACACAGCAGTGGTGTTTAAATACACTACTTTTCTACGTTATGAAAACATAGCCTTTTAAAGACTCTTTAAAGTTCAAGTTGGGTTTCAAGTAATCACTTTGCAGCAGCTCTAGGAGAATTATTGTTCCTCCTGATTAAAAGTGCCTATAAAAAAAAAAGTAGTAAAATGGAAAAATCCGCCTTAGAGAATTGTATTCCTCAAGGCCACTTACTGCTTTGCTTCCAGGCTTTTGTTAAAGGACAGAATGTGTTGAATTCTTCTAAACTGGCATGGGATCAAGCACACTACATAATGAGGTAGCCAAGAGCAGACTTTTTCCAATCAACACAAAGAACAAGGGAATAAATGCATGTAATTCTCATCCAATTAAACAGGAAGCACAATAAACTACACAAAGTAATACTTAAACCAAGTTTACTGATTTAACTTGAAAAATTTTTAACCCCTCCCCCCCAAAACACCCTTATTTGTAATTGCCAAGTAAGAACAATAAAAATAAGGTATAGTAAGTAGAACCTACTATTCATACTGAGGTCCTCAAAAATAAAGTTCTAATAAAAATAATTTATCAACAAGAGAGAACAATGAACCTACCTCTACTTGAGATCTGAATTATTTGAAAAGGCCATTTTTTAATGTGAATCATGTTAACTGGCTAATCAGTCTCATTTCAACAGATGCAGCGTGTCTGTACTCTGGATGCCATGCTTCTCCCTATCTCCCCAAGACTTTCTGAATTCAAATCACAGTGATTTATAAAAAATTATAATCAGACTAAATTTCAGTTAAATACTAATTTTAAAACATTAGTTTTTAATCCCAAAATAAAAATGAGAAGGCAACAGACATTTCTTACTACTAATTTACATTGTTGTTATATATTAGATATTTGATTTCATGAGAAAGGGAGAAAGTTTAAAACTCCAGTCACTTAGAGCACTTCAACGACAGCACTGAAAAAGAACAAACTTTCCTCAACTGTTTGTATCAGACTAAAGAATACAGTTACAGCCGAGCATAAATGAGTTCCTTATATGTCACATAAGTGAAACTACTGCAATGAGACAAAGCTGAGATATGTTGAAAGGCAAAGTAACAACAGAATTACTTCTGAAAGTACAAACATATTTTCATTTTTACCAACTGGCCTACCAAAATGACAGAAAAAGTGAAATCCTATGGGAACTTCACTGCCAGCTGGTAGAAGCAGCGCCTGGTCATGTAAAATATGGGCAAGAAGGTCAGTCACCCTTATGCCATAACTTGATTGCTATGATTTCTGAAGCCACTATACAAAATATTGCAATGATTCTTAGCAAGCTGGCAAAATGTTTTCCTCAACATTTTAAGATACAATTTCTTTCCCATTACTGATTACATGTGATAAAGCAGGTATAAATGAAGTATCAGCTCTTTGAAAGTAAAAAGTTTCTTTTTCAAATACACTGTTTCTCTTCTTTCAGCTTGTATCTATGCAACTTGCAAAGGACACCTTTAGAAGTTTAAGTTATACTGCAAATGATTATTTTTATTAAAAACACTGTGTGCCTAAAGATTAGGTGAAAATCTAGCAGGCTAATGACAGGTGAAATGAAAATCTGAAGCCCCGGCTTCTGCTTATGGTTTCTACTCACATCCAACCTGAGGTCCCACTAAGATCGCTCTCCATCCATTGTGGGGAGTTGGAGGGCAGTACCCATCACAGATATGTGAGGATCAATGCAGTAGATTCTGGAAAAAAGTTGAGCCCCATATAAAACAGTAAACAAAATCCAAAATTAAAGATGATGAACGTTGGTAGTTTGCAGTGTGTTGGTTCTCAGAACCCCTGCAGGACATAAGGAAACCAGCCGAGTGTGTCAGGTGCCAGGCTCTGCGCAGTCTAGTCTAGATGACAGGGCCAACCCTATGTGTGCCAAGTCACTCGAGTAAAATCCAGCAAAATAAATCACTGTGGGAGACGTTTTAATCCTGGGAAGACCAGCATACAGATCACGAGGGTAAGGTAATTAGAAATCCACTGACAACCTACTATGTGGCAGGCATTGGGATTTAGCAGATGACTAAGAAAGGATGGATGCCCACAAGAGGCTTACCATGCAGAAAGAGATATCCAAGCAGGATTCTTAGTAGGGGCTCAGAAGACTTTGCTGACTAATCCAGGACAGGCCTTTCTATACCCATCATTCTGTCCCGGCCCCTCAGGCTCACAGGCTGGGGTGTAGCCACTGCAAAGCAGCAGTCTCACTCTTCCCTCCACCAGTAACTTCAACCAGGATGAAGTGCCATTCATTCTCTCCTCAGATGATCACATGTCTTCATCTGACCACATGCAGCCTCTCCTTAGTCAGGAAAGGCAATATTCTGGGAGGTAATACTGTACTGTTTAGTTTATAGCACACTCTGGAAAACTGGAATCCTTGCATTGGTACACATGGAAGCAGGAATGGGCCACATGGAAGGCCAACGGTCCAAAAGCAGCTAACTTAGTCTCTAAACACTCAACTTTTTGCCCATGGTAATGTAGGCCACAGCAACGATAGCCCCGCCTTTATAGGGTCAGGGCAGAGAATGCAGTTCCTGTACACTGCCAAGGGAACTCCCCTACATAGAAAATATAAAAAGGCACTTCCAAGCCGGCATGAAGGTGCTAGTGCAACTATCACAATCCGTCAATATCAAGACACACCTGTCCTGCGGGTTCCTAATACTATTTTTCTGGTTCTTACAGTTTGGAAAAAGTATTAGTTACTCACAGCAACAAAATAACAAACTAAGGAAATAAAGAATTTAGAGATCTCTTCCGCCAAATCTTAATAGCTACCAAGTACTATTGGTAGACACTGTTTTTAATCTCACTAAAGAAGAGAAATGCAAACATCAAGTAAAACTTACTATAAACTACAAATATTTCAATATTTACACTCAACATGAGTTTAACACAGTAGTATAAACTAAAGGGCCACAGGCTCAAGAATTTATCTGAAGCACCAGGAGACAGTAATTTATGTAGTATGGAACTACAGTTCAAAAAGTAAACATCTACAGACTTACCAAGTCTCTCTCTCTCTCACACACACAGACACACACACATACTCATCTCTCACACACATTTTCTTCTTGCAAGATATAAACATGCAAATTAAAAAATCTTCATTTTAAACTAAACATGCAATTCTTTGAAAGATCTGTGTTTGGACATGTTAAACAACGAAACAAACAAACCTAGTTTGGACAATAGCCTAGGAAAGATCCTTTAAATACTCGTTTACTCTAACCTGAGACAACTTTCCTTCTGTGGATGGGATAATGAAAATAAATTGCACTTCTCCCAAAGATTTTCATATTAAACATTTTAAAATCTACCTTCAGCTACCAATCCCCACATATAACTGGTAAAAGTGCCTTATAAAACAAAGAAGGACCAAAAATTCATCAAGAAAAGATGTGTCAAGGTATAAGTGGAATGTTAAAACACAAACCTGCATGAAATGAGTTAAATTTTATTTCACAATACTTAAATAACTGTAAGTTACCAAAATCATAATTTCAGAACATAATAAAATTAAATACCTCCCTACACTTCAACATAATATTTTTATATTTATATAAGTAAAACAAGGGTTTGGCACTTAGCAGCTTTTGTTGGTTATTGCATCCCATATTATGTGGCAAATTGATTTTAAAAAACAATACCTAATTTCTGCAGCTACAGTGTCAACAAACTAAATTTAAAAAATAAGAACTACTTTTATAAAAGGAATTGACCAAGTCACACAGGCACTGAGAATATTGCAATAGGGACCCATTCACCACTCCTAAACAACAAATTGTCTCCTTGGAGAGGCCTGGCACAGACAGAATTTTAAACTTTAGAAATGGAAGAAAAAAAAAAAAAGGCTGCTTACCACAGCTTTCCTAGACTCAGTTACTACTTCAATGTACCCTCAACTGCAGCTTCTAAATGTTCTATACTGTATAGGGTATTTTACCAAAGAAAACTTACTTTTTTAGCAGATGCCCTAAAACTCCTAGATCTAATTGCAAGAAGAAAGTTTTCTTTCTTTACATTGGCCACTGGGCTTGTTGTGATGAAAAGGTATCCAGAGTGCTGCGGGAGAGTGAGAGACCACAGCTGACAGGTACGCAACACAAAGGAAAAAGCCTGGCTTTGCTTTCTATTTAGAACTGATCACGTTATGTGAATGTGTGGTAATCTGGCACAATGCCTCTGAGGATGACCTGTGTCACACAGGACATTCTTCAGCAGCCCACGGGCGGGGCTCCTTTCAGCAGCTTTTATAAGTCCTGACTCCTAATAGATATAAGAAGAAAGTACAACCAGGTCACCTTTTTTCTGCTTTTGGTGGGAAAACATAAGTAATGCTTCATATGCATGATAACAGCATACAAACATTCCTTATAGAAAGTTTCAGAAGAAATTCTTGTTCTCAGATTTACAACCAAAGGGTACATGTGTACATTTATTAATCATTAAGACAAAATGCTGCCTTTGTAGTCCTAGCCTAAGAGAAAAAAAACTGGTAGAAAACAATTTAAAGTGAATTTTATAGTAAATTGATTAGAATCTGATATTGCATAAAATTCAAATTATGATGTAATCGAGTATCCCGAAGTTCTTGATGTCACACTGAGGTGGTGTAATTTAAATGGAAAACAAAATATCTTATGAGATAAGTGCCACCAATGACAGTCTCTTCTCCCCCAGTGGGTAGTGGGGTGGAGTGGGCTGACTTGGGAATGAGAGAGAAAGGAGAAAAAGACGAATATGCCCGACTATGAACAGAATGAAATTAAGTTGAGGTAGTTTATTCTACCAGCCAAACTTTACTCATAACATAATTTATCTAAAACTCTTACTAGTGAACGGCATCAAGAGAATTCCACTACAAGGACTAGACTCTTAACAGAGGTTTGCATCCTAACACAAGTTTCCAAATCCTACGCAGTAGTAAACAAGACTGTGTGCTTTCAGAGTACAGATCTTCCTCGACTTACGATGGGGTCACAAACTCAGACTTGTCCTAAGTGGGAAACATCGTCAGCGACCATGTGCACTGGGCGCTGTGGTGGCCTGCAGGGCCCCGCAGCACAAGAGTGCTGTGGTTGCTATAGAACAGGTATTGTTTTCACACCAATGTCAAGTCAATAAACCCTACAACAAACCATCGTAAGTCAGGGACTCTCTGTATGTTAAAGAGTTTTTGATCCCTATATATTTTATCTGGATAGGATTTTGTTGTTGTTGTTGTTTTTAAGTCATAGCAGACCTTTATTATCTGTCTGGCTCAGGCCTTTCTTTTATAAAATCTCCTACTTACAAGTGTCTTCCTATTTATTAAATGGTTCTGGTGAATTGAAAAGGAAGAATAGCATAGCATGAGATCCTTTACAATTCCAAGAGCTCTGCCACAGAGGTGATGGCATGATGCACCTGACTCTGCATTAACAAAGATGTCAGCAACTTCCTTTAAATTCACGCAAGGGCTGAGACCTGACTCGTTAAATTATTGAATCTTTAGATTACTAAGATAGAATGTCATGAAAGAGAAATTTTATCTTAGTTTCTATTCATCGTAATCTAGTTTTCAAAAGATTCTTAGAACAGAGTACTAGTAAATGAAGACTAACTGGCTTATAGTCCAATCTAATATGTAGGCACAAACCATAATTTTTGGGGCAGGGTTAGGCATAATATTTCCTTCCAAATGCAGTAGAAAAGCAATCTTGGTATGTTTGGATATGTTGACTTGCATATATGGGGTTGTTTGTTTACCAAAGCCAGGTACTGGAACAAAGCAGTCTGTCTGATAGGAGTTCCCTACAGGGAAAATGCACCTTAGTGTTTTAACTTCAGTATTTTACATTGTACCAATTCCCACTTCCCTTTTCCTTTTGACATTACTAGCCTCCATTTGTCTACAGACACATCAAACTGGAGGAACTGATCCCTCCCAGGTGGTTTTTCAAAAGTTATGTGTTCTCCCAAACCAGAGCTGAAGCTCAAGCTTTTAAGCACTATAAAACCACCAGAGGTACCAGACAAAGGCAGGCGCGCAGAGCAGGCTTCGCTGCTGCCCGTCCCCTCAGAGAGCCGTGTGTGTGCACTTGGTTGGGGCTCTGCTTCTGCTCTGCTCCCTCTCACGGGGAATGCACTCGGATGCGGAATAAGCCTTGCTGAAGCTGCAGGCGGAAAAGCTTGCAATTTGCAATGCGTAAGGCTGCACACCCTGTGCGGCGCAGGTCAGATGGAAGCAGTGGTTTAGTGTGGTGCCAGGTTCCTGTGCTTCTTTTAAACTCACGCACGTAGTCGTAATTGGTACCTAAAGCATGAGAATGAACAAAGGTGAGACAATAGTCTCTGAACCCCTGGGAACCAACTCCAACAAAATCAGTGCCACATTCTTACCTGTATCAAGGTCTCCGATAACATAAATACTTGCTCCTATGGGCACAGCTCCATAAACAAAAGAGGAACTGGCTGGGATACATAAATTCTGGTCATTAAGGTAGATCCATCTGCAAATAGAGGGACAAAATGAAGGAAATCCAAAGGATGACCATCCAGGACACGAGACAAGACCTGGTAGGTCACCAACAGCAGTCGTTAGTCTCAACCCCACCATCCATTGATGTGCTTCCTGTCATTACAGATACTAGTTTTGCCCATTCTAGAATGTCACATACATTAACTTATAAAGAGTATGCGTTCCTCATAACTTAAAGAATGCTACTTACCATTACATACCATTATTCCATTTTACCTTTACAAAAACACTTTTATGACAGACTCCTCCATAAATGAGGTAACTTCTGGATCATAAAATCAGACACAAACAGACTCAACACTCAAACCCATATCCATAGGCCTTCAAAATCTTCATTATACTTACCATCCAGATTCTCTAGCATCAAATTAAGAAGTCAAGCTTTATCATCTACTCATACCACAGAGATACCATGAATTATTGTATATATAATTTAAAATATACCACTCACCTATCTCAGTCCTTAAATTCATATGATCCTTGAACACTCTTTTGAGCACATAACCTTATTATGCCATCTCTGAACACAGTATTTACCAGAGGTTCTCTTTCTTAGCTGGATCTGAATGTTTATTCATAATGCCTTAATATAGTTTATAATGTTCATATAAATCTTACTATCTTGTAAAAATTACACAGTATCTGAGTTATGCCACTTTTGTCAGTCCTAATATTGGCAACTTGTATCTTCTATTTTTCCTGATCAATCCAGGTAGAGGTAGAGGTGTATCTATATTATTAATATTTTCAAAGTTTCAGCTTTGATTCTTGGATTTTAGTTTCAAAAGCCACTTTCTATTTCATTGGTTTCCATATAAATATTAATTATTTCCTTTATTCTGCCTACTTTGGGTTTACTGGCTCCTGTTTACCCCATTTCTCATGGAAGAGTGAGGTCTTTGGTTTAAGAGCTTTTTCTCCTTTTCTAATACAGCAATTCCTTCATCCATAGCTTTGCTTTCCATGGTTTCAGTTACCCATGGTCCAGATAACTTTGTACAATAAACTATTTTAAGAGATCAAATTCATGTTATGTGTTGTATCTTGTAATTATTATTATCTTGTTATAATTGTATTATTGTTAAACAATACCTAATTCATAAATTAAATCTTACCATGAGCAAGTATTTATGAGAAGACATGTAGTACATATGGGTTTGATATCGTCTGTGGTTTCAGACGATAAGGGGGGTACTGTTTAGACATCTAGTTCTTTATACAAATTCCTCTAAGTATCGTTTTAAGGAGTATGCACCTTTCCATCTACTTCTGTTGCACAGCACTGTGTCTCCAAGAGTCAATCAAGTGTTGCTTGCATCAAGAATTCAATTCTTTTGATTTCTAAGTGGTATTCTGTTACAGGACTATACTAGAATTTGTTAATCCATTTATCTGCTCATGTACATTTGGGCACCTCCCAATAAAAAGCTGTTTTGAATATCAGAGTTCAAATCTTTTCTTGTAGACTTAGTTATGAAATTGTTGAGTTATATTGTTAAAAGGTATATTTATTATTACACCTTAATGAAGTATACTTTATTATTATAAAAATTGTTCTTTATACCGCATTGTTTTCCCAAAGGTTCTGCTATCATGCATCTCAATTAGCAATATCTGAGAATTCCAACTGCTCAGCATTATGGCCATCTCTTGGTACTGTCAGTCTTCTTCATTTTAGCCACTTGAGATGGTGTGCATTTCCCTGGAGACTAATGTGGAAGAGATCTTTAGGTGCCCATTGGCCATTTCACGATAATGCATCAATCTTTTGAAATATCAAAGTGCTGGTTCTTTAAATTGGATTTTCTGTCTTACTGAATTGTCTTACTGAATAATAAGTCTGTCTCACTGAATAATAATACATATATTATGAGAATTTTCCACAGCAACCATGGACTGTCTTTTATTTTCTAAGTGGCGACTTAACAGAAGTTTTAAATTTTGATTCACTGCAGTTCATTTTTTTTCTCTTCATGCTTTGTTTCCTTCTAGGAAACTTTACCTAGGAAATCTTTACATACTCCAAGGCTGCAAAGTACTTTTCTTCTATATTGCTTTTTGAGAACTTATATTTAGGTCTTATGATACATTTTAAGAGTTTTTTTTTTTTTGTGTGCAGTACAAGGCAAGAATCCAAGGGGGATACCCTGAATCCATCTTCCCAAGACCAATGCTGCTTAAACCCCAGAGCAACACCACTAAGCAACTGACACGTGGCCATCCACAACAGGCCAGTCACACCATCCAGGATGTGATCCAGATTACTCAACAAAAGAAGAGCCAGAAAATGAGAAGTCATTCTCAAGGGAGTAAACAACCGATGATGCCAACTTAGAGATGACTCAGATGTTGGGATTATCTATCAGGCAGGGACTTGAATGTAGCCACGTAACTATGTTCCGTAAGGGAAAGGAAAATATGCTTATAATGAAAAGATTGGCAATTTCAGTACAGAAACAAAAAAGATCTAAAATTCTACCAGAAGAGCAAAATAAACCCAAAGTAAGTGTAAAGAAGGGAATAATATGCATAAGAAGAGAAACCAATGGGACAGAAAACACACAACTGAGAAAATGAACACAGTGGTTCTGTGAAAAATAAATGCAGTGTCAGGCTTTGTCAACAGAGGGTGCTCAAGGGACCGCAAGGCTGGAGAGAGGAGAGCCTGCTTTCTTGGGCTCAGGGTGCCTTGTTTCTCCTCCTCCTGCACCACTAGCTGGAAGGATACAAGAGACCCACAGGTACCCACCCTCTTTCGGTGAGGTGAGTTCTAGTCTTGTGGGGTGGAAGAACTCTCCAATTAGCTCCTTCGTGGGGCATTTTCCCTCAGTCCTAAAGAAAGTAGTTATGCTTTCTACATTAGCTATTTCTGTATTCATTCAAGTCCTTCCTTTTCATCCATTAGCAGGTAACTATCACTTACTAGTTAGTAATTACACATACTGATTTTCTCCTGTTCAGATTTCTGCCTCCTGACTGTGCTACTACTCAAACCAGTTTGGTCCAGAGTGGGGTTCATCTCCCATGCTCTTGTTCATGTTTCACAAAAGCATCTGTACTACTTGCTACTTCCTAATCAGCAGACCCAAAGAGCGTAACATGGTCCATGGAGTAGAACATAGTGATGTTTTGTGACCTGGAATCTCTGGGGACTTGTTACCGGGCTGCAGCTGGCAGAAGGAGTGGTCTCTTGCTTTCCTGCAAGTTAGTTGTGGCAGTCGCTCCTCAGAGACCTTTTATGTAGCAGTGTACCACCTAGATCATGGAATGGACTAATCGGGTATGAGCTGTGGGTTGATTAATGCTTTGTTGCCAGGACTCTACCTCTCACCACAAGTCAGTGGTGACAGAGCACTTTTGTGTAAATTGCACTTCCTAAAACAGACCAATCAGATGTAGGATTAAAAAATGGTCCAATCAGACTGTGTGTGTTTGGGGGGGGGTACCTGAAAGTAAATATAAGCCAAGGTTGTAGGGAGCCTGCAGAAGCATTGATTCAGTGGGATTCATGGGACACAAGGAGAAGCAGATGAAGAGTAAGGAGAAGCAGCAGCCCAGAGGAAGAAGGGGTCTGGAGAAATGGCAAGAGCCCCTGTAGAGGAATAGGAGAGCCTTAAAAAAAGAAGATTCTAGCCTCCAAAGAAAGGAGGGAAGCCTCCAGCAGCCGCCCTCTAGAAAGGGAAAAAAAGCTGAAGGACTCTGCAGAGACTGGGCCTTAGTCTGGTCTCTGACACTGACTGGAAGAAGCACCAAAGGCCGTAGGCCTGGTGTCTCAAAAAGCTGTTTGTTGTTGGTACAAACCAACAACTCACAAGAGCTGTTAACACTAGGTGTCCCTGACACCATCTCTGCAAGTCACGTAGTGGTCATCACTACTGGCCAGTGCTGCCCAGCACTCCTGGTGACCGATGACTACCATCACTGATGCTGTCTGGATAAAGCAGCCAGCCTCTTGTAAATACATAAGCGTTTTTGTTTCCCCTGTTGGTAAAAAAAACCTATAGTTGTTGTTCCTGTAACCTGAGGTCTCTTGCAATTTTGCGTGCAGGTAAAAACCCATAGACAGTGACTTGTATCGGGCACTGTCCTCTGTTAGGCTATAATCCCTAGTGCTATAGCTCTGATTCTGGTTTGTGGCCTTTTGGCCTTTTAAGGCTTTTGAGGGGCTCTCTGGCCCCCAAGCCTTCACCCGTCCTGTTTCAGCCGAACATGGCAGACAGGATGTGCAGGGGTACTGTTAGTCTTGCCAGGTAAAAACAAATGACCCTTGAGGGTTTCATCAGCTGGTATGACGAGAAAGTGCCAGGTCAACAGCTGCATACCGAGGCCAGGGGTTGTATTGCCTAAATATATAACACTGGGTAGTCTACAACTAGTGTGATCATCTCACTACATTTGTGAAAGTACACTGCAATTTTCTGAAATTCATGAGATGTTTTTAAATTTTCAAAGTGAATATAGCAGGGATAGAATAGGTATCACCACGCTTGCATTTTCATGCCTTTGATGGTGACATTAATTTCTGTAAATGTCTTAAAGATGCAGTATTCTTCTCATTTTCTAACCTGGAAGGAAAGTTCCAGGGACTTCCAGCTTAGCCATTCCGATCAGGACTGCCCAGTCCACAGGTCAGAGAACCAGCTGTTAAGTCCTCTGTTCAATTGCACATACAGGCATCAAAAGGTAAAATAAACAGGTCTTGGCTTCCAAGAGCAGCTAACATGATTTATCTATAAAATTCAAAGGTGAGAGATGTTTAAGTTGAACAAATCCACAGCGGCAGTAAAGCACTGGATGGCTACAAGTGAGTTGGAGTAAAGGACATGTGAAGGATAAAATTGGAAAAAAAAATAAATAAAAAGATTGTGGAGGTCTCTGAGTAGTATTATCTTTATTTGGTGAGTATTGGCGCAATATGGAAAAAGTTCAGCAGGAAATGAAATGACCAATCATATTAATTTTTCAAAAGCACAAGCAGGTGAAATGTACTAGGCAAGACTTGTTATGAGGCTAATGCATGTATGAAAGACTGAATACACTGGGGAATAGCTGAGAAATGAAGGTGAATGTGACATTATTAGTTACAAAAAGGAGGAGCAGCAAATAGTGACATGGGCAGCAAAGAAGAAATAGAAGATGACTTTTCTTAAGTATATATATCTAGGAGGGTGGTTGTATTAATAAAAGAACAGAGACAGGTGGAACAGAGACACATGGAAATAGACTGTCTTTCTGGCTATATTAAGACGGTACTACAACTCAGTATAACTTATAGCAATTTCTCTGCTCTCCTTCAAACACTTCTGTTTTTAGTCAGAAACACAGAAAATAAGATATGGCATTTTTCCAGGAAAGTTTTAACCTAAAAATAGGGAACAAAGACAGGAAAGACAAGAGATTACTTGAAAACAATAAATGGCCTCCAATCTTACACAGATCACTCCTCTGGCAACAGTTTCCAGAGTATGCAAATATAACACCCTTGGAAACATATATCTTTCAACAATTAAAACTGTTCCTTTATGTATTTATGGGAAAGTCTGTAACCTTAAGGCAATACAGTACGGTAGCTGATCAAATGGACTTTGGATGCCAAAGTTAGGTTCTACGCTGCTGTTCGCTGCCTTATGTGTCTTTTGGGCATGTTGCTTAAGCTCTCTTGTTTTGGTTTCCTCTTATGTAAAAAATAAGACTAAAAAGAGGATCTGTCTTAGAGGGTTGTTTTGAATTAAGTAAGTTAATACACACTGAAGTGCTATTTGTGTTCTAGACAAGAATCTTATGTATCATACTGACAAGAGAAATTAACAGTTTTCTTCATTCTGTTTACTTGACACTGGAGGGCTTAGAAATAAGGAAACTGAAGGTAAAAGAATTTTATTTGGAAATGCTTTTAAACAGAAAGGAAGGAACAAAACTCTGAAGTTTGACAATTATGAACTGAAACCAAGGAATACACTTATATTTGAGGTTTATGGATTATGAACATGAAAGAACCTCATAATAAAAAGAGGTCCCAACAATTTACAGCAAGTTAAGGGCAGATGGAAAAAAAAAACACTTCTGTTAGGTTTAAGTCCTATATGATCAAAACACAAACAGCCTTGATCACCCCACTGGGTTGGTTATAGCACTCTATCTCAGACAGTGGAAGGAGAAATTCAAACATTATGAAAAAGGCTTTTATCAGTATTCTACAGAAAACATAATGATCACTGTGAAGTTGGGCAGACTGTCTCAAAATTCACTTGGGCAGGAAATTAACATGCTACTTCAGACTTTGGAAAACCTGCTCTCACAGTAATCTATTAAGGAAGAGAAATGTAGAAAAGTCTTTGAAATTCTGCTCCTTACCCCCACCAGAACAAACATCCTCTGGAATGCCTGCACACTTTGTCTAATAAATTTTCCAAGAGTAGTTTAACCCTATAGTCAAAAGAAAAAAAAAAAAAGGCTATGCAAATACCCTAAACTTTAAAATACATTAAAAGTTAGGTAACACTTATCTAAAATATAGTAACTGCTCAGTGTCTGCCTTAATCTAAAATAGTATGAAATTAAACATTATATTATGGCACCCCCTCCTGGTAATATGATTGTAATACTTTAACCAGACAATTTTAGCATGGCAGTTTGCATGCTATATTAAAGTCTGAATACAATACTGCATTAAAAAAACTCGTTAGTGGTTTCAACACTGAAACATATGAGAGGAGGGATGAGGGGGAAATGGTTGGGAAGGATATTACCTATTCTACAAGACATATATGAAAACCTGTCAGATGTATTAAGAATCTCCAATGCTTCATCCAATTAATCAACATTATTGAGTGTCTAATGCAAGTCAAATTTGATTTGAGAAGTCGGAATCCAAAGTTGACCACATTGGATGTTATCCTTAAGGAGCTTACAGTTAATGACTTGAGTCCCAGAGGAGACAATAATCAAAGGATCACAGACTGAGGAATCTAAATCAGACAGGAAGACAGAAGGGAGCTTTCTCTAAGTAGTGATAGTTATGCAGAGTTCTGAAAAGAGGCCAAATAACTGGACACATGTGGGAAGGGAAAGTTTAGGCAAAAGGAATCATACAAAAACACAAAGTCGAGCTAACATATTTTGGTGTGTATAGAGGGAAATACAGCTTATGACTCAGTGAAGTATCTTATTTGAACAGTACAGAAAGTAGAGTTTAAACTTGCTCCTAAAAGTTACAGGAAGATAAAGATTTTAAGTAAGTGTCAAGGTCCGATCTCCATTTTAGAATGCATGACTTTTCTGACTCTCTTTCAAGTTACCAATACTTCTGAGGTTACTGGATAAGTATCTAGTATGCATTAGATACATCAAGACAAGGAAACTCAATACCTTGAAAACAAAAGGTAAACATGAAGAAAAAGCTGAAGAACCGACATGAACTCATTCTTAAATTACCTTTTAAACTCATCATGGTAGAACTCAGATTTGCAAGTTACCATCTCACTCCCCTGGATGTCTTCTCGACTTCTGACTCCCCCAAATACATACAGCTCCATGGCAACACCACATGCTACTGCTCCAAATCTGAAAGGCACAGAGAGACTATTAAGTATTGCATTTACAAGTCACGGTCTGATTCCCTCATTCCTCTTATGCTTGTTTTAGCTCTGTAACATTCAGGGTTTCATATGTGGGTCACCTACCCTACTCAGGAAATGGATCATTCACTTTAATAGACACAAATGCCGAATCAAACAAAGGTTAGTTTGGAAGAAAGGAGGAGCAAAGCCAGATGAAGGGATTTCTGATCTAATCATCACCGGGAGCCTGCAAGCCCACGTCCATGATATCTCACCTTCTCTCTTTTAGTGGACAGATAGCAGTCCACTGCTGGGTCCTTGGGTCATAACATTCCACAGATTCAAAAAGTTTTCCATACGATCCTCCACCCATTGCATAAATTTTCTTTTTCATAGCTGCATAGCAGCCAATCTGGAAGGAGGAAACAAAAGGGCAGGAAACATTTATTAACAAAGTCAGATGAATAACATATCTAGAGAACACTTTTAGGGACTGGAAAACCCCCAGTTCTTTCAACGTTATTTAAAGATGTCAAGATTTACATTCCACAGAATTAGATGCTCCTCCATTCCTGCCCATAATGAGTTAGTTAAGTTTAGCTAAAGGGCACCAAACAGAACATAGTCTGAGGGCATCCTAGTATTGAAGGAGTTAGATGCCTCAGCACTGGACAGAGCTCTGCCTTGATGATGGTCTCCCTGCCTACCTCAGGGGATATAAATACAGCAGACTATCTTTGAACAGCTCACGTGAGCCATTTGTTTTCACTCTACTCAGCAAACTCTTTACTAGAGGTTAATGTTTGCCCGTCTCCCTGCATGATGATTAAGAAATACACGTGGAAGATTGATCTGCTTGCTCCCTACGGCAGTGCACTTATAAAGCATGCATTAAGGGCCCGCCCTGGACACAGCAGGGCAGCACAGAGCCTGCCACCAGGGTAAACACACTGCGTTTCCTATCTTGGGGTGTGGCTAATGATAGCGAAGACAAGCTACCAATATAGAATTCTGTAACATTAATGTCTTCAAGACTATTGATTGTGTTAAAAGACATGTGTAGGAAATGAAGAAATATTAATTTTGAAATCCAATGTAAGTAAGCTACTTATCACAATATAGAGTTCTCACCTTTCTAACCATGGTCAAATCAGGTTGCTTTGTCCAGGTTTTAGAATAAATATCATAACATTCCATGGAAATTAGCTCTTTATCACCATCCTCTCCTCCTAAAATATACAGCATTCCATCTATCTCCACAATTCCAAAGTTATGTCTTGCCTGAAAAGACATCAAAGATCTTTTTAGCAAAAAAGCCACATTTAATTAAAATTACAGGTCTAATTATATTGCAGAATTTCAGTCCACAAGCATCATGTTCAACAAGTTCTGATTTCCCCAGTGGCTCACAGAAGCACCCAAGCCCCACAGCTCCTCAGAACAAGGGAATTATATTGAGGATGGATTTGCTGGGAGAATGGCTACTTAACAGTACACAGCAAGAGAAGGAACTATTACCCGGGTCAGTAAAATGATCTGTGTGTAGCAGTGAGCAGTAAGTGTACCAAGCCCATGTGTGACTGATAAGGAAGATGCAGCAACAAGATCTGCTATGGCCGGGAGAGGCAGGGGAGGTTCATGCTAAGGCTACTTGGAATAACAGAAGCTTGAGGGATTTTATATTCATTAGTTAACTGTTATTTCCTTAGTGTCTCCTATGCATCCAGCACCCAAGAGGACTAAACAAAACAGACAAATCTCCTGCCAGCAAAGTGTGTGAGCGGTTTAAAAATACCTAGTATGTGAGAAGGTGCTACATGATATGAAAAGAAAGCAAGCAGGGGGGAAACAGGGCTGGAGGGAAGGCCTCTGTATCCAAGCACATAGTGCAGGAAGCCAGGGAGCAGGCCACATAGCCATCTGGCAATGGTCTTGAAGCAGGAGCATCCTAGGAGGTTTGGAAAACTGTAAGGTCAGTGGCTAAAAGGAAGGCAGAGAAGGAGAGGCAGAGGTGCAGGCATTACTTCTTTTCTTATACTCAAATGTCAAACAAAAAAAGGTGCTACAGGGAAAAGAGGAGCTTATTGAGCAAATTAAGGAAAGCGACATTTTACCTCATTCATTGGTGGCAACGCTGTCCATGTGTTTGCATCTGGGTCATACTTTTCTCCTGAGCTTAGGGTTTGCTTATTTTCATCTTGGCCCCCAAATACAAACAAAAATCCTTCTGCAAATAACAAAAGAGACACTCAAAAGAGTTGAAACTTAAGTCTTCAACACCAATCTTTTGTCCAATATAAACACCATGGCTAGTGAGACAGTATGTGGAGAAAGCTTCTCTGGTAACATGGGATTTGAGGTGGTCAGATTTCCTTCACTCTTCGGTGACAGAGCCACCTTTATGAATCACTTTACTCCCTCCATCCATTAGTATCTTTGGATTCCTGTTTTCTGTCAGCACAAAAGGAAGACTGTCAAGTACATGCTCTGCTGCCATGCAGCTCTGCGAGAGTTCAGTTCTGTTCTGTTTTTCGGTCCTGGATACTCTCGTACAACTTCCAAACCATAATCCTTACCAGGTTATTCAAGACCCCAGGACATGCGGACCGGGGCCTCTGTGTGCACTCAAAACAGGGTCTGAGAATACTTGCTCAACTTCCTATTTTAGCTCATAGCAGATTAGGTTATTTGCACCAACTCTTGTGCAAACACAGCTAAATGACTGGATAAAACATTTTAAAAAACCCCCATCTTTTTAAAAGAGGAAGAAGACAACAAGACTATATGACATAACTGAAGGGAAAAGAGGGACCTAGAGAGGCAGAAATGGAAATCATTTTGTTTAGGGGGCAATTACAATCTGGAAAATTTCTATTTCTCCTTAATGGCCTGAGGGGATGAAAAAGACAGAAATCTAAACTCCAGGCCCATAGAAAGTATGGTTTCTGGCAGGAGATTATCTCCCGTGTTCTATACTTTTGGGATGAAGCTCAACCAGGACCTGTACCTGAAATGAAATCTTGTTTGTCTAGATCTCAGTCAATACAACTGCACACAACTGCTGTGCTCATTGTCTAAAGTTTCTGAGAAACAAACCCCTCTAGGGAAATCCTCAAAAATTAGTAATAGGAAACTCTGTGACAGTTTTGCATGTGTGAACACTATGATTATGTGTATATGTTATGGAATAATGTATAAATAAGCTAGTGCTGAGAAGACAGGACAGGGAAATTAGACTGACATCCTGTCAGACCTATATCACTTCAGACAGTTGTTTTTGTTGACAATAACTTCTGCAATTTTGGAACCCAGAATATGATTGACTGCTATACTATTATATAGCATTAGCCATTTTTACAAGAAGGCATGCTATGGAATAGCTTTAAAAATATTCAAGATAATGCGAACAGGCAGAGGCTGTTAAGTGTGAATTCCAGGACTGCTGACAATGATTAAGAACTAGGGGGAATGGTATTTGTGTGGTGAAAGCATAAGGGCAGATCTCAGATGAAAGGGAAAGGAAGCAAAGGGTGGTGAGGCAACAGCATGTCTATATCATCTTCTGGAGGGAGAGTTTTCATTAAAGCTATTTTCAAACATTTAAAGGTCAAATAAAACATTTCTTCAGTATTAAAATAACTTTACACCATAACTAATTTAAGTAGTATTTTCTAAAGTTTCATATTAAAAGTCTGCTTTTATTTAACACTTTCATTTTTTACATAGCCATATAATATAGTTCTACAGTGACTGAATCTCAAAGGCAGGAATATCTTAGTTCAAGGAAAGTCTGAAATTTGTTAACAAGCAAGTAAAATGCTCCTTTACTAAAGTCTTTAAAATAGCTATAGGGCCTCCCTGGTTGCATAGTGGGTTGAGTGCTGCACTGTGAAGCATCTGCAGCAGAAGTTCAATCCCTGGGGACTGAACAGCGAGGGGACCCACATGACGCAGCAGACCTCTCCTGCCTAGCCCACTGTTCCCCTCAGCAGTGTGCTTCAGTAGATCTGCCTGATGTGCTCCTTGCTCTGTCTCTGGTGAATCCTCTCACCTCCTGCACTTCTGGCCTGTACCCCAACTCTTGTATGCATATATAAACAAAAATAATTTAAAAAATAAAAGCTATGTAGGAAAGATTTAGGAACAATGAAACATAAGACACTTCTCCTTACCATAATCATGAAAGCCAGAGTAAACCTAAAAATGGCATTATAGGGAGGATAGTCAAATTCTATCTTTAAGAGGTTTTGAGTTATTACATACAACCCTGAAAGTATACATCACTTGATCTTGTGCTTAATTATACCACAGAACGGTACCTGCTGAAAGAACGCCGTGGTTAATTCTTGGCATGCTTAACGGGGCCAGTTCAATCCAAAGCTGCCTATTAGGGTCATAAAGAGGGCACATACATCGCATCGCTGCTGTGGGTTTCCGTGAACTAAGAAAATAAATAATTTTTTTGTAGTCAATAGGTTTTAAATATTTCTGCTTAAAACAACTATTTGCAAGTATTACCACTCTAGTTTCTCACACTTAAAGAATATCTACTGATGAGAAATATTATGAATTCTTATTTACAGGGAAATCTCTCCTAAAGAAAAATATTGAATGGTTTCACTTATAGGAGGAATATAGGGAAACTGAGTAAGGTGTCAGAAAAAAAAAAAAAGACAAAATTAGCAGGCAAACTATAAATCTGAGACACACACACAGGAAGGAGGAGGAGGAGGGGGTCAAAACAGGGAAGGAAAGAACACAAGAGACTATGGGGACAGATCACTGGTAATTTGGTAGTGGGAATTTTATGGGGATTACATCTGAGGGGAGAAATCAAACATCATACAAAAATGAACAATGATGTAAAAATAAATTCAAAAAGAAATCTCTCTTTCATTATACCACTTTGCACAAAACTCACACCTCTACTTACACCCTTTCCTCTCCACCAACAGTCACAATGCATTCAGAGTAGCCCCGGGGCTTGAAGTTGGCTAGCATGGCCTCTCCTTGCTGTGGCTGGCTGAGGGGGATGTTGCTGCACTCTTTGACAATTTCTCGTACCAAAGGTTCATTCAGCATCTGTTCCCGTAAGTAACTGGAGTCTAACCCAGAAACCCACAGTGCTGACATAACATCCTTCATGTGGACCTGCAAGGAAATAAAACGGAGAATGCAACATACAGTTTTTGGAATATACATTTTCCAACTCATGAAAACTAAAATTGTTGATTATCAACAGTCATGTTACAAGTGCTGGTATAGTTTGTATGTGTTTTATTGGCTTTTTTTCTACTTCCCACAGAGCCTTGCCTTCATATTTAATTAAAAAAATCAAGTTCAGATTTATACTTGATATATCACTGCAAAGTTTCAAGTAGTTTCTTTACACACTAAAGAATTCTTATAACAATAGGAAAACTCAGAAGACCTCTGCTACAACTTAGATGTGCTGTGAATTAAATCACATTTATAGAACTTACATACAGTAATAGTCTCATACAATATGGTAAACTAGAGAACAAAAAATATATCAACACTAATATAATGAAAAAAATCAAAGTTCAAAAAAACCCTAAACACTATGCAATCAATTTCCTTAGTAATTACTGTTAAAAATATGTATTACCTATGTAACATGCTTAATAAGTATCATATAACTTTTCCTGCCCACTCACTAAATTGGAACAAACTATACATTCTACATATGCAAGGCAAAACTTTAATGACCAGTTTCTCTTGGTTCTGAAGTTACTTTAAGATACACTCTTCTATAGCTTAACCAAAATAAATAAATAAATAAATAAATAAAAGCCATCAGTCTTTAAGGCATCAAGTTCAGATTAACCAACGGATTTAGAACTGCCTCTTGTGTCTCCAAAACATAACTGATCTGAGCATCCTTATCACCTGAAGACCAGAAGAGGTTGCTGGCAGTAGTGTCTCCTATGGGGGATAGGTGAGCAGTGACACACTGGAAACTCTTCTCTGTCCTTTCCCAACTAAACTGGAAGTAGAACAAAACTGTGCTACCTACATAAAGACCTACTCCTAGGCATCCAGAATTTAAAAAATGACAAAATAATCATTAAAACAAGGCCAACAGCCACTATGGGAACAATGCACACAGCACACAGTATATTTTGAAAAACCAACCTAAAATCAAATATATATATATATATTTTTTTTAAACACAGTAATTAGGGTAATTCCTTTATAAATTTTGGAGTTAAAGATCTGTGATTTTGCCTTCTTTCCCAATGTAGTAACAGACTGGATCTAAAAGCCTGCTATTCTCTAACGCCTTCTTCCCTCCCTCTCTACTCCCTTGCCTTCTTTCCTCCCTTCCTTCCTTCCCAGGATGTCATTCCCGATACCTTCTAATTGGAACCACACAGCCACAAAAACACCAGAGTAGAGCAGTGCCAGAGTAAAGCAGTGCTCTCCTGCTTTGCCTGCGTGTTAATCAGTCACTGCAGGGAGAGTCCACATCTAAATCGTGTATCTACAGGGCTTAGCTAGTCATGATGTAGTTGAAGGCAGAGAAGAATACTGCAGCTTAAGTACAATAGAATCTCATAATTTTTCATCACCCTACGAATAATTTTATGTTCCTTGCAAGTATTAATATGTTCATTGACACCTGATGAGTTACACCAGCTTTTGTAGACTGGTCTAAAGAACAAATCACTAACAATCTTGTGGGGAGATGCTCTGCAGCTATCTATTAGATCATAACTTTGTAAATCTTTTGAATTGAACAGAAAAAATCTAAATTTGAAACAGATGTAAACACACACAAAATGAAACTGAGAAGTAAACAGGCCAAGTTCGGTCACATTATAAACTACAGGTACCTTTCTTATTTCTGTATCATGAGCAATCCATCGAATTACTGCTTCAAATACGTATCTTTCATTGCCAACGTTTAACTTCTCAAGAGAAATCACTTCTTTAAGTTTTTGAGGATTCAGTTCTAGGAATTCTTCTGTGCTGCTAACATCTCGGAAGTGTGTCTCCAGATATTCCGTGGCAAGGTAATGGACGTGGTGCAGGCAGTAATGAAGTGCAAAGTCTCGGATTCCAATGCAGTTTTCAGCAGCAATACAGCCTTCCAGAAACTCACAGCACAGTGTTTTAAGATCTGTCAGTAGTAGAAGGTCCGCTGCCTGTACAACATCTTGAATTGTATCTTCGTTTAGCCGGATCTGTAAAAATATCACCCATATCTTAAAGTCTGTATTTAAGACCCATACACACTAATCTATTAGGTTGAACCACATGAAATTTTCTTTTTTGTCTGTGAATGTGCTCAAATATTGGCAGTTCCGCATAATTCAACCTATTTTCTTTTCAAGAAAAATTTGGGGGATACCAAGGAACCTTCAAATAACATAAGCAGTGTGTAGCTTCACATTCCCAGCATGCCCCTGCATTACCACGCCAACTCCCCATCACCCTTCCAGGTGGACTGCCCATGTTGGTGCTCATGTAGTTTAATTTAAAGAAACACCTTAAATGACAGAAATAGGAAATGAAAAATTGTGCGTTCTGTGGGAACCTGAAGAAAGTGACTTCTTTAAAAGCTCCGGAACTGCTAAAATTCTTGCCTCCAAAAATATAGTTTATTTTTTCACCAAAAGGTATCTCAAACTGACTCGAAGCCCCTTGAGGAAAGAGAGGGCTACACAGTCTCAGAGCCTTGTCCTCAATACCAAACACTACCCTCAGCACAAGGAATACACCGGGGGCTCCAAATAACCTTCTGTGATAAATCCCTAGTGTATGATTTTTAAATATAACTATGAACATTTACTTTTCTTTAATTGTCTTCACTTTTCTGATTACTGCTTCCTCCTCCTACCCCTTATAGTTTTTCCACATGGCAGTAAGTCAGTGTAAAGAAATGTGCCTCTCATATACTGGATAACCAAAAGGGGTGCAGATATTCTCAAGGACTGGGAACTTATTCTATACATGAAAATGTGAAGGAAAGATTTCAAAGCAGAACATAGCAAGAAACATTTATTACATTTTATACCAGAGATATCAAAAAGAAAAATGTTTACTCATCTGCAAAACTGGGCAACAAAGCTGTAGAAACAAATATGTGTAGTAAGCTGCAAGAAGAATAAATTTCCCATTCACAAGACATATTAAATGTAGCCACAAGGCACTTGGGGTAGCTGTGGACTATTCAAACACGAGCTTATGAAAAAATACCAAATTTCAAGTTGGTAAAACTAAACAAAGTAGGAATCAGTTGTAAACTTATATAGCGACTACAGTTTTAAAACCATAATTAATTTAAGTTGGAAACAAAACACAGAAGTCAATATGTTAAGAGGGTTTCAAGCCAGAACATGAATATGTTCCTCTCGGCTTACAATTTGTGACTGCTGCTGAACTGACTTTAGATTAGACAGGAAACGGTTTTTTGATGTTTTGTGAAGCTACAGGTTATCTTCAGTATTTTAAGGGTTTCCCCAAAACTAATTCTCATTTATTCTTAATAATCATACACATAACCTTGTATTGTACCACCATTCACTGTTTAGAGAAAATGGAAAGGATTAACATTATGCAATTAAGCCTACATGACCTACATAAACAAATGACACAAACGAAAATGTCAAAAAAGATGACAGTCACCAAATTTGATTCTGGACAGAATGAATATATTTAGAGGAGGTAAGCAGCACTCTCAGTATATAGTAGAAAAATATGTGGGGACACAGTCCTCACAAAAAAGATAAGTAAAACAAGAATGATGAAGAAGTAACAGGAGAGAGTAGTAGGAGACAGGACCTCAGAGGACAGATAAAAGGCACTCTCACGAAACAATGTAAGGTACAACACTCCCTTCTGTTGTAACAACTAGCTCTGGCCACACCTAAGGTTTTTCTTGAGAGTCTGCTGGAGACACTTTAGATGATGTAATCCCTGAAAAAGGCAACGAAACATAAGGCTAATCAAAAATGGCTTTCTTCCCTGTGTTTCAAATCCTGGATTGCAAGTGGGAATAGAGAGCAAAGGGAAACATGGACGAAAGAATGGAGGTAGAACAAGACATGCCTGTCCTACAGAGGCAGCAGGATCAAGACATATGAAATATGATGTGGGTAGGTACTGTTGTCAATCTGGAACTCTTCATTTCTCCAAAATCCCCCACTGCTCCAGGAGACTCCCCTTTTCATGCTACAGAGGCAGAGTGCATCCCCAACAATGTTGTACAGAGCAAGACTGGAATCATGACTTGAAGACAAAACACAGAAAGACAGAAGTACAGGGAGTACATGTGGAGCTGCTATTCCCCAATGGGAGGTGGAGTCAGAACAGTATACACAAACCCTGAATCTGGTAAGGGCTCATTTAGTTGCCTTTCTTTTAAGAGCAGAGCCCCAAAGAACACATGTGGGTGCCATCACCAACAAGAATCTTGGGTCAAGGGCATGACAGAAGATGAAGATGACAGCACTACTTCATCACAAAATGGATGAAAGGGGACCCTCACCCTGAGTTCGAGGGGCCTCTACTTAGTCTTCCTTCCTTTGTTTTTCATCATACCTGCCCACTGAAGATGTAATCCAGGATCTCTCTCATAACCATTACCGATATCCCTTCAAGTTCAATCTTATAGGTTGATCCATCATCTTTTGGAGGGTTATAGTTTAACTTTGTCCTAAGAAAGGGAAAAAAATGTAAAATTTCTATGAAAGAACAGAAATAGCTGTAAATATTAATGCACTAAATATAAAGTATATGATATTATCAACATATGAACACCATCTGGAAAGCTTAATTTGTTAACTTTAGGTCATCGTATTTTTTAAATAACTTTCAAAACAAAACATTTGTTCCAGGATCCAGAATGCAACTACTTAAAAAACAAAACAGAAAACCAAAGGGCTAGTCTACATGAGCAAGAATCTCTATTTTACCCTAGGAACCCCAGTCCCTTTAGGATTTTGTTATCCATGCATTTAATGATCTTGTTATTTTCAGTAACATAATAATGTCCCTAAAAACCTATTGCCCAAAATAAAAGCTAGGACCTCAACAATAACTTGCTTTAACTAAGTGGCCCTCCCCACCAATCCATCCCTTTGCTTTCTCCACTGAAGCAACTACTATGCTAAATAATATTCCTTTATTATTGCATCCATGAAATAGATATACAATATAAAGTTATTCATTTTTAATAAAGGTATGCATATTAAGTTGCACATAATTTTATGAACATATCTCATACTACTCATCATCTTCTCAAGCCTTTCTAATTTAATATTCGATTGCGAAGAGACAGTCCTATTGTTGCATGCCACAGAGGTTTCTTATGCTGTATGAAATTCTACTTTCCTGCTGATGGGTTCTGGGTCATGTCCAGATTTTGATATTCTGAACAGGACTGCTGTGAATACTCTTATACTCTTATATACATCTCTCTCTTTTTTTTATTTTTTTAAAGATTTATTTATTTATGCATACAAGAGCTGGGGTACAGGCCAGAGGTGTGGGGGGTGAGAGGATTCACCACAGAGAGTGGGAACAGAACAGGGAGATCAACAGAAGTACACTGCTGAGGGGAGCAGCGGGCACAGCAGGAGAGGTCTGCCGCACCATGTGGGTCCCCTCCCCGGCCAGCAGCAGGGATTGAACTCGTGCTGCAGTGGCTGCAGTTTGCTTCATAGTGCGCTGCTTAACCCACCGCGCCACCAGGGAGGCCCTCTCTTTTTTTAAAGATTTATTTATTTATGCATATAAGAGCTGGGGTACAGGCCAGAGTAGTGGGAGGTGAGAGGGTTCACCAGACAGAGTGGGGAGCAGAACAAGCAGATTGACTGAAACACACTGCTGTAGGGAGCAGCGGGCGAGGCAGGAGAGGTCTGCTGCGCCATGTGGGTCCCCTCCCTGGCCGGCAGCAGGGATCGAACTCATGCTGCAGTGGCCACAGTTTGCTTCATAGTGTGTTGCTTAACTCACTGCGCCACCAGGGAGGCCCCTATACATCTCCTTTTGTACTATGTAAAAGACTTTCTCTTGTATATTCCCTTGGGAGTAGAATTATGCTAAATTATTCTTCAAAGTAGTTTGTGCCTCACCTGTTATGTCTAAGGGAACTGTGGCTCCCCAAACTCTACCACATTTAGATCTGTCACACTTCCTAAATTCTGCCGATTCGAGTAAGTGAGCTGTGATCTCTGTGACTGTAATCTGCACTGTCCTTGCTGCCCCAATGCTGAGCATCTCTAATGTATTTTTGGTCACATGTGTTTCCTCTTCCTTAAAACACATGTTCATTTTTCAACTGATTTAATTATTCTCCTCATACAAGCTATAGGAATTCTTTATTATATTTTTGATATTATCTTCAGTGGACTTGGTCCTTTTTCCAAGGCAACAAGCAACCTGAAGAATAACTTTGCAGCTACTTGTTGTCTCTTATTTAAGAACTGGTATCTTTCCCAAGGTCAAAATGACATTCCTGATACAGCAGTGAGGAAAGCCAAGACAGAACCTCAACTTCACTTAAGACCACCAAATGTTCGGAATTGCTAGTTAAGAAAGCTGTGGAAGGACAGGTGAGAGATAAGTTAAAAATAGAAGAACAGACTGACAAAGTCTTTAAAAAAAAAAAAAAATCAATGCATTACCAGATCCTTTCTCCAGGAATATATACAACTGTCTGCTCAGTTAGTGAGACTGCCCAGGTCTAGTGGAAGACATGGAACTATATTCTAAAGAGTACAAAGCTGAGAGTGGGTCCTCTGGACAGGGGGATACAGTTGAGGGTAGGTGGTTTGTACCAAAAACTTAAGAGAATATGTGGTGAATGCTGAACCCATATGTCTTTTTTCTCAATTCTGGTCCTAAAATGCTGAAAGTGATACCTAAGTCCTCCAGGTAAGAAGCTCAAAGATTCTTTTGGAGTTTTTTTTTCACCCCCCCGAAAAAAGAGACAACCCAGCTTGGTCATGCAATGGTGAAACTCACAGGCAATAAACCTAGCCCTACAGGTTCTGAGTTTCCAGTATATTTTGAACCAGTACTTCTGAAACTTCAAGTCACACCACAAGCAAAAAACACGTCGTGATTCTGGGGTAATCAGATGAGGCTGTGAGTGAGTCAGGGGTGGTTAATAGGCCCCACCATCGTTACTGTCACACACCTATAACAAAATATTTTTGGTTCACTGCCTAAGAAATTCTGCTTTAGCACCCTGCTCTTTAATATAAGCAGACAGGATTCAAAAGATTTCTGAGAAAACTAACTGAAACAAAACTAACAGAAAGAAGGCAATTTGGAGGAATTAAGAATAAGCAAGATGAAAAGCTCAAGGAAAAAAAGAAGTGTGAATATTGAATTCATGAAACAAGAATAGGATGCCATAAGAAGAAACACACAGAGGTTGATAAAATTTTTAATGACTGGAAAAGATTTCTTTTTTTTTTTTTTGAAGCAAACTGTTTATTGTATTTATGTACAAAGACGCGGCAGCACTCAGCCCAGCTTGGTGGCCAGCTCCTTGGCCTTTGCCTTTTCCAGCTTGGCGATGCGAGCCACGGACTTGGGACCCAGCACGTTGCCTCCCCAGTGACGGCGGATCTGCAGGGACAAAACGCAGTCAGCTCGTGCTGTTGTACTTACTTGGTCCCCGAGCTGACCCCCAACAAGACCGAAAGCCGTGTAAGACCAGCCGGCCACGTGCTCTGCAGTGCCCAGCAGGCGGCCATGGCGCTCACCTCGTCATATCTGTCATTGTAGTTGGTCCTGATCGCCTCCACCAGCTTGGCCAGGGCGCCCTTGTCCTCCCTAGAAGGCAGGGGGATGGTGGGCCCCTGGCCACGGCCACCTCCCAGGAATGCAGCTAACAAGCCTTTTGCCTCAGATACAATGTGACCACAAGGTTTGTTCAGGTGAAGAAATTCGTAACCATCACCAGCATGGAAAAGATTTCTTATGTCAAGTTAAAAAGTTGAAGAAATCTCCCAGGAAAGAGGGTAGAAAGACAAAGGCAGAAAATAGGAGAGACAAGTTAAGAAAACTGGAAGATCAGTCTAGATGGCTGAGCATCTGAAAATAGGAACGAACCTCCACCCTGCCAAAAAAAGACTACCACCAACAAGCACATGTAACGACGGAAGAAAATAGTCCCTTTCTAAGACATATAACACTTCAAAATACTGGAATCTAGAAAAAAGAGATTTCAAAGTATAGAAACAGGAATCAGAATGTATTTCAAATAGTAATGGGAGCCAGCACCGGCACTCCTGGAGCCTCAGACAGTAAAGAGGCCTGTGGACCCCTGCGCCAGCATCGTGGCTCCCAACAGAGCTGGGACCCATGTTCCAGTGCTGCTACAGGTGCTTCCCAGGGCTTAAAGTTCTTCCCAGGTTCAATGTCTCCAGCCTGAGGTCAGTTCTGGCTGTGGTTCCTCTGAGCCTGCCAGCCCATGAGCCTGCCCTGAAGTCAGAGCAGGTTGGGTCTGTGCAGGCACCAAATTTTCCCTTTTATATTTGACACCCTGGATTATTAAGTGGAGCAGAATGAACCAACCAGGTTAGATGACCTCATTAATTAATTATTCAGATGAAAATTCAAGAATGAGCTGATTGGCACTAGATGGTCCAGCTGGTCACTTAGGATTGAAAATAGTCCAGTCAGATTTGTAGGATGGGGGACCTTGAAAGACAATATAAGACAAGGCAGAAGTCAGCCAGAAATGCTGTTCATGGCCTCTGAAGGAAGAAGTAGTATTCTCTTCCTGGCCTTCAAAGAAAGAAGGATTGGCAGCTGACCTTTGAAGTTAAAGAAGCAGCATCTAGCAGTCAATCTCTGACGGAAAAAGAGAAACCAAAGACTGTGACAGAGACTTGGTTGCTGCACCTGTCTCTGGCCCTGCCTCTGAAAGGAGAACCACAGGCTCAGCCTGGTGTCTTAAAGAGCTGTTCGTTGTTGGTGTAGGCTGAAAATTCAAAAAGAGCTGTTAACACTGGTGTCTTTGGCACTGCCTCCTGGTAATAGGTGGTGACTGGCACTATTGACTAGTGCTATCCAGCACTATTGACAGGTGACTGGCACTCTGTATCTGGGTCACTTCTGATCATCCAGCAACACCTCTCAATGCTGTTGTCTCTGCTGCTGTCCAGTCCGGTATCTGAAGTTTAGACTGTGGTTGTGGGCTGCTGTGGTGTCATCTCAGTGGCCTCACCTTTGAGCAACTTCAGCTGTCATTATGAGTTGGATCCTGGCCCCATGCTTGCTGGTGTACTCTTGTTGATGGGACAGTGCCATATTGAATAAGCAGTCTTGTCTGGGACTTCTTGACACTGTGGACACTATCTGGGGTAAGAAAGCTGGCCATCTGTGGCCATAGAGACTCATCTGTTTTCCATTTGTTACATGTATCCCTGTGTTGTTGTCCCCTGAGGTTGAGTGGTCTTACAATTGTGTTCGTGGTTGAGAACCCATAGACAGTGACTGGCAATGTCTTCTACCTGGGCACTGTACCTTGATTCACTATAGCACTGAGATAGCACTGTTTCACAATCTATCTTTCCAGCAGCAGGCTCCTGAAGAAAATGACTGTCAGTAGCACCCTGTTCATGGTGAGAAACCTCAGTGTGAATGCTTTCCCAAGCACTTCTGCATAGAATTTTGGCAAGTTTCACCAGTGTGGTTTCTGAGCCATACAGTGAGCCATGGCTGTGTCCAATAAAGTGTGGCTCTCCACTCGGGATAGTCACTGACTGCTTATATCAGCTAGGATTGTTTTAGTTTATTTCTCACTAGCCAATCTCTCCTTACTCCAATCTTGTTGAAGTTAACAATTCTTTAAACTTTTCTTGTTTAAAGTACTGTGCTGTCTTTTCTCCTGACGAGATCCAGGCGGCTTCCTAACCTATTTAAAGACAGTAGCTCCAAAATGTGTTCACATAGAGGCGCCTCACCCTTCAACTAGAGTTGTTTGTATTTTAAAGTAATCTATATGCAAATACACAAGTATACCCACATGTGGGCTGTGGGCTGTGGACAGTGGGAGGAGGAGAACTGGGCCAATGGGGAGAAGAGTTACAAGGAGATCATTCATTATTGGCCCTTTTGAGTTTTGAGACAGGTAGTTGGATTGTTTCTTATGCTTAAAGGTGGTTATACTGTCATATATTTAAAGTTTACTTATTTTTTTCTGAGCAGGTGACAGAATATAGACGATAGCTAAGAGGTCAGCAAAAAGGACCACTTTAAATATAATCACTGACCACTTCAGATTTCTAGAAAATCTGATTTTTTTTCAAAGTCCATGACAATGAACAATCACTCAAAGTCTCTAAATGCATCTGAAGGTCAAAAAACAAAGCCTTGTTTTAAATTCAGATCCTTATACTTTCCCTCACATTTTCCTATTTTTCTAGCTTTTGTTAGTATATGATAACAATTTATAACTCTCTCCTAGAAAATGCAAGTCTTAAAATATCAAAACACTCTTTGAAAAAACTAGAAATAATTGAGAGCACTATAAAAATGGGCAGCAGGTGTTCAAATACAACTCTCTATGCCTGCCAGTTCTGTTTTCTAGAGCAAAATGATTCCTTGGTACTCCTGTTTTCTCTGTTGTAAACAGAAGAGGTTCAAGAAGGTCTCAAGAAGGACTTTTCTGGGCTAAACTGCTGAGCTCAGCCCCAGAGGCTACCCTGATGGAAGGGTGATGTCCAGCAACCCAACCACCTATCTAGGATTTCTAACATGCCTTCTGTACATGACACAGTCGAAGTTCATTTTCCTTCAGCCACCTGTCCTCTGGCCAAGCATTTATTTTCTGTCTTATTGCAGTTGAACAGAAGTGGAACAAAATCAATTTTTCTTTTTCTTAATAATACTAAAAAAAGGTAAGAAAAAAGTTACTGGCTACTAGGTAATGAAGATGATATTATTCAAAGCTTTTTATCAATAAAAGAGGCTTACAACTTTTAGGTCAGAATTAATAGAGCCAAAGAAACATGCTGGTTGTATACAGTCTTCTTACTGGCTTCTGACTGAAAAACGTTCAGTGTGAAAAAAAAGTACCCACATATTCAGTGTGACTAAATATCTAGACAAACAACCAGATCATCATGCCTGATTGTCCCTTTCCAAGAATCATTTTAGACAGTGCTGAATGGGATCTGATGTAACAGGGACAGAGGAGTAAGCTGGAGAGATTTTTCCTCCCTTCTTATGCAAAAGCTTATGTTGAATAAAAGCATGGAAAATTCTACAATACGAGAGAATATAATGTTCAAGGGTCAACTACAGAAATTCTGGGGTGATTCACAGGCATGACTCATATGGTTTCAAGTGACTCATGTCATCTCAAATTGTGCAGCTACCAAGAGCAGGCTCTCTGAGACATGAGATGAAAAGTCTGGGTCCATCACTTCATTTGCCCAATAATGTCAAAAGAACTTAGGGTCTATGAGGAGTCTGGTTTATAGATGTTTCCACCTCTCCATTTTTGTCTTCATGAGTTTCTGAAAACCACATCAAATGTGGATTGTGAGGACAATGAAACTGCTCTATATGAAGATGTAGGGGTAGAAACTTGCCATTATTCACCTATACAATATACATTATACAACTGTACAAGCCCACAAAATGTACCACACCAAGAGGGAACCTTAAAGTACACTATGGACTTTGGACGATAAAGCCCTATCAAGTTAGGCTTATCATTTGTAACAATGATACCATCTTAGTGGAAGATGTCTATAAAGGGGGAGCTTATGTATGATGGGGGTGGGGCATAGGCTAGACAGAAAATCTCCATACTTTTCTCAGTTTTGCTGAGAACTTTAAACTGCTTTAAAAAAATACAGTCTACTTGAAACATTGTACTGTGTAGTCCCCATTCAACTTAAGGAAATGTAAACTTGAAGGCAGTATTCGGCATCCTTTCACAGTAAGGCCTTTTGTTTTTAACATATTCAATATTTAAAACTATGTTTACTGAGGTAATATTGGTCAATAACACTGTCTATGTATTTGGGGAGTAGGGTCACACCTCTACACGTGTGCTAGCACACCACACCTGTAACAGGGTGGACCTTAGGGAAAGGGGAGGTTCCAGGTTCTTTGCCCCATCCAATGAAGGGTGGAGTTGAGTAGGGAAAAGGAGAAGCTGGAGAAGACACTGGGAGAAGGGAGAAGGTTGGAAAGCAAGAGCCAGAAAAAGAACTGGAGGAGGCACATGGAGCAGAGAGACATGTGAGGAAGCGACAGCTGCTGCTTGGCCTTGGGCTTATACTAGGGACTTGCGGGACATGGAAGAGGCACTTGGAACAGATGTGGTGAGAGACCCATGGGGAGGTTAATATGGCAGCATTTATCTTGATTTTGATTTTGTTCTTTTCCTGACAGACTTGTCTGGTCTCTTCTGTGCCATTCCTATGGGTCCCTACCAGGAAGTGACTTAAGATTTGTGGCAGGTTTTTGGGCCTCAGCAATCCTGCTTTGGGCCAACTCTGTTTGATTTGACATTTACCCACGAGGCCTTGGAAGAGTAACTGGCTTCTTGATTTGGAAACTATTTTACCTAGTCTTTCCCTTCTCTTGTTTTTATTGCACACTAATTATATTAAAGTTCCTTTCCATTAAAGGTTTTACACATTAGAGTATGTTTTGTCTCAATACAACAGATGGCACGACCTATTTAGAGCAGGCAGGTTTGGGGTGCTGGGAAGCTGGGTTGAGGAGCTACTCTTAAAATCCATCAAAGCCAAAGTCATCCCAGGATCTAGATGAGGAAAAAAGTATGGATGGTAAATAAGTAAAGCCCATAATCTTCCTATGAAAAAAGATGTGGAGGCAGAGAAAAATGAATAGGAGATAATGAAGGCAAAAAACCCCAATTAAAACAATACTGAACCTCCATTTTAATGGCACTCTGAATAACGTACCTTTGTTAGAGTTGTCGTAGGAGTCAAGTTCCCCATTCCCAGTGCTGTGCCCCTCTCCCTTCCTGGTAACAGACCCACCACCAAAGCACCAATAACCCTCTGTCAGAGTTCATGCACTCATCCCCTGACTCTATGCTCCCATCCCCCTTTCCTCTCTACTAGTCCCCGTTTTGCAGTCAGATTCCAAAGGTTTTCTTTCATGACAAGTCCTTTTATGGCCTGCCTTTTGTGAGTGGGGAAAACAAGAACCTGTCTATCACATGGTTCTTGCCACCCAAGAATTCCATCAGCATGGAGAAAAGTATTTACACAGATCTGTGTGAGGCATGCCCAGAGCCGTCAGGAGGTCCAAGGAAATGCCACCTACAAGAACCACGATCATCGGGCCCTCCTGCTAGTGGACCAAGCAAAGTCAGGGGAGCAGCAAGGAGGCAAAACCACAAGCAGTTCAGGAATATTGCTGGGACGCTTCTGGGAGCTGCCTCAGCACCATCAGCCCTGGGCCTTTAAACAGGAGCGGGAAAGAGAACACAGCACTGGGGACGGGGGCCTTGACTCCTATGACAACTCTAAGAAAGGTACATTATTCAAAGAGTGCCACTAAAACGGAGGTTCGATACTGTTTTGTTTCTTTGCCTTCATTATCTCCTTTAATTTCTTCCTATTCATTTTTCTCTGCTTCCAAATATTCTTACCTAGAGAGATTATGGGTTTTACTTACCATTCATACTTTTTCTCTCACATAGATCCTGGAATGACTCTGGATTTGAATGGATTTTAAGAGTAGTTCCTCAACCCAGCTTCCCAGAATCTTCTGGAGAGCTTTCACAGAAAAGCAGATCCCTGGGTCCTATCCCAGATCAATGAAGTCATTGCAGGTAAACACTGTGTGTATTTAAAAAGTTCCCCAGCTGATTCCGACACATTCCCTCCTGCCTGGAATGTTCTCTCCACCGCCACTCCCCTAGTCACATGGTTCTATCCTTCACTCAAGGTCTCTGCTCCAGTACCACCCCCATGGAGCAGCCCTGGTGACCACACTATCCAACACCCCCACTGTCTTCCCTGCATTATTTGTCTTCACACATTTTATCACCATCAAATAAAAGGCATTTGTTTAATACCCACCTCAAGTAAAATAGGGCTTTGTCTTACTTATGCTCCATTCCCACTCTTAATCAAGTGCCTGCCATCGAATGGGCAGGTACTTGATAAGTATTATAAGCTGGAAAAAGCATGGATTTTAATGCTGCAAGTCAACTACTGAAGCAAATTGAGCACAACTGTTAGCAATGGCACTACAGAGCAGCCAGGAGCTCTTCAACAGTTTTGGTACGCCCACACTGAGGGGAAGTTGGTGCTGCTTCTGGCTCTGAACCCAAGGTGTGCCGTACAGCTGGCTACTCTAAAAGCGAATGTCCAAATGCTCCAGCCCTGCTGTCACCCCAATGGCCCTGATGCATTCACTTTTGATTACTGAAGCCAAAGGTAAACTGAACCCTACAGCCTTGCAGTTCGTGAACAAAGCCCCCATAGCTGTCCAGTTCTAAACTGTACAGTGCTTCCCTGCCTCTGCCCACCATCACCATGACTGGTGTATGCACAGAAGACCAGGAGTTAAAAAGTGATGGGAAACCACAAGAATAGGAAAGGTTTCTGCAAAGTCTAGGGTTTATCGTCCAGGTATCTGTCATCCTACCAACCATCTCCATGGTAATGAAGCCGAAGCAGAATCACTTCATAGATTAAGGTGCAGGACACACAAACACCACCAAGGAGGCCATAGCCTCGGTCTTACCCATCCCTGACAACCTCCCTGCCTCGACTACGCTGCGTGTGAGCATTCACAGAAATGTATTCCATTTCCCTCTTGCTATCACATCCACATCAGCCACTTGGAGGGTGAAATACAGCACTTCATATTCAGATTTGCTCTGCATAGCCACATTCAGAGACTTCAGTCTCTGGGAGGAATATAGGTACAGGAGTTGAATGCGTAAAATAGTCTTGGACAAAGGAGCAATTTATCTCAGGAGATACCACTTTCCAAAAAGAGAACACAGAGAGTGTAAGTTACACTTTCAACAGCGGGATAGAGCAAGGAAACTCTACTGTATGTGAATTTTGGGGGGAAAGGAAAGGAGAGAAGGCTGCACATGCACACAACTACAAGTGACATCACGGTACCTGGCGAAAACAAAGCAATCCCTGGAGGGAAAAGATATGAGATCTGTGGTGTGAGACAAAGGAACAAGTTTTTGTAGGTAATCCCCTTACTGTGGTGGGCCAGTATTTAAGTACTAGGTATGGCTTCAGAAATTAGATTCCAGCTGGTTGGCAGCCACCACCTTATAGAATTAAATTATCATTTGTCAGTATGATGAAAAGTTGTAAGTCATTTCTAGTTCAGGGATTGTAACCACTCATTTGAAGCCTCTAGCACCATGTCCCTATATATAGTGCATCCACTGTGTCCACAGTAAATGAGTTCCCCCTGCCTCCACCCTTCTGAAAGCTTCTTCCTCCTCTGGTTGGGAAGACGCCTCTTCCTCCTTCTTCCTTCCTCCTCCCATCTTAGAAAATGGTACTATTTTCTACTCAGTTGCCTACACCTAAAATTGAGGAATTCAACTAGTAAACATGCAAAGAATTTCCTTTAATATGGAAGAACTTACCGAGTTGCAAAGTCTAAATGGATATTGAAACTAGTAAGTGAACCCTGGTGAGGAATGGAACATTTACATCATCTTAAAGTATCATCCCCAAACTTATTAATTACAAAAAGAAAAAGACTGGGCCAAGCTGGTAGACGCTGTCTTTAAGCACATGACCAATGCTGGGGCTCTCTCCAGGGCCCTGCCATGACGCTGGTGGTGGTCTTACCACAAAAGCCTAACCTCATATAAGAAACCAAACCCAAGCACAGGGACATCCTACAGATGGTGAATGTAACTCAGCCAAGTTCCAAGACAAGGAAAGACTGAGGAGACCAAGGAGACATGACAAGTTTAGGGGCACAGGTGTTGTGCAAGCACCAGGGGGGGTAAAGTCAGCATTCCTGGGAGCAGGCTTCACATAGGTACCACCCGAAATGGGTCTCAACTGATATTTATGGGATCAGGAGGGAGAAGACAGCACACCATGAAGGGGGACAGCAAGAGACTAAAGCCCTGTACTTTCAAGAAATGCCAGAACACACGGGAGTTAGCAGCAGGAGGGCAAATGGTAGGTGTCTGCCTGAGCGGAAGGCTCAGCTCCTGGAGGACCTTACACCATACAAGAAATGTGCACATCACCTTGAGGGAAATGGAGCCACTCATGAGAGTGTTTTTAATTTTAATCTTTTTATCCCAAAATAATTTCAGGCTCACAGAAAATTTAAGAAGCCTTAGAGTTCCTGCATACTCTTTATTTAGTATCTATTTTATGTTACCAGTTTACATAATCTTAGTATAATTATCAAAATTAGGAAATAAAGATTGACATATTACTATTACATACACTATAGATTTATTCAAAGTTGACCTGTCTTTCCCATCAATCCTTCCTCTGCTCCGGGATAGGGTTCCCAGTTGTACTGTGATAGATACACAGGCCAGGGCTCAGGAGAGAGGCAAGGCAACGGCATCTGTGGAGTCCATGAGTGGGCAGAGTGGAGGGGCTGAAGAATCTTGTGTCATGCTGTAGCACATATATGTAGCGGACAGACAGGAGGACCAGAAAAGTAGATTCCAAAAGAAATGGGAGAAAAGGTACCTCAGAAGCACAATGACTCAAGTGTCAAAAAAATGAGAGTGATAAACCAGCAGACATGTAGAGTAAGATAAACACTTAGAAGTTTTTATGTGATTTGGTGATTACGTTTAGCGATTTTTTAAAAGAACAGTTTTAATGATGTGGTAAGATAGGAGCCCAAATGCAGAGTGAAGAAAAATACAGGAGGACAAATTCTGAAAAACAGACTCTTTTTTCAAGAATCTTTGTTGAAAAATAAAGGAAATCGCACACTGAAGAGGATGCAGAGTTGTTTGCTTTTAACAGACAGATTCATTAACATTTGTACAATTCCTATATGCCAGTCACTGGAAAGGACTTGAGCACATGTTTATGGTGGTAGAAAGGAGCTAGAAGAGAAGGTAGAGTACAAAAAAAGAAGAAACCCGCCCCCCACCAGGAGAAGGAAGAGAATGTAGAGCAGAGCAACATCCCAGAACAAAGAGGAGAGTCTGAGTGTGACAGCAGGGGTGAGAAGGAAGAGGGTGCCTGAGCAAGCCTCTGACCTAAGAGGAGGCAGCACAAAGCCACGGCAGCCCATCTAAGCAGTATTTAAAGTGACCTTCAGAGGTAACATGTTAGTCCAAATCTCAAAAAATCTAATACTCTAGGAACAACAAATTTTAACCAACAGTATCTCTTTATAGGGTCTTTTTAGCTAAAAATGTTTTGTATATTTGTACAGGGTTGTTAAACACAAAGAAAAATACGTGACAAAGACCACATGACTGAAAATATTTCTGACCCTTTGTAGAAGAGCTTTACAAACACTGTTCCAAATAATTTTACAATAGTAAACACAACATTTTAAAAAGAAAAGACCACAGGTCAAAAAGACAAACAAGTCCTGGTAAAGTGCAGAGAAAAAGGATCCTTGTGCTTTGGTGGGAATGTGGACTGGTCCAGCCCCTATGGGAAATAATATGGAGGTTTCTCAAAATATTAAAAATGAGCCTGCCTTATGATCCAGCAAGTACATTCTTAAATATCTACCTGAAGAATATACAACATTAATTCAAAGGAATATATGCACTCCTAATGTAACGAATCCCCAAAGTACCCAGAGGCCGGGGGGCAAATGGCTTTGTTGGGGCTGAGGTGCACCAGCTCACCCCACTGCTTGTCGATGTTCCTGTTCCCCTCCCTCAGCCCCAGTGAAACCAGATGGAGCCAACAGACCCACAAGCCTGCCCTGACCTGAGTGGAAGCTGGGCTGGGTTTTTTCACCTTTGTATCTGGCTCTAGGATTCCAAATGGACCAATCTGGTGCAAGCTAAATGAACCTATGAGGTGTGACCTAAACAGACCAATCAGGTTCAAGCTCACATCATTAATTAAAATATGGAATGAAAATGGAAAACGAGCTGATTGGTGCTAAACAGTCCAATCAGACACTTAGGATGGCTTGTAGGGTAGAATACCCTGAAGAGCATATAAGGCAGTGAGCAAGAGCCAGCTTGATTCATTCTGCTCCTGGCCCCTGAAGAAAGAAGAATCCTGACCTTCAAAGAAGGAACATTCGGTTCCCAACCTCTAAAGAAAAAAAGAGGGCTCCTGTTCACAGCCTTTAGAAGAAAGGAGTCTGTAGCTGGCATACTGAAGAAGGATCCTGCTTCTGATATCCAAAGAAAGGAGGATCCTGCTCCCAGCATCCAAAGAGAGAAGATTTGTTGGATCAACACTGAAGAAAGGAGCAGTCAGCAGCCAGTCTTCAAACAAGATTCATTTTGCTCCTGAGCTCTGAAGAATGGAGGAGTCTGCAGCCAGCCCCCAAAGAAAGAAGCAGCATTTTGTTCCTGGCCTTCAAAGAGGAAGCATTCACTTTCGAAGAAAGCTTTGGCAGATGGCTTCTGAAGAGAAAAGTTTTGAGCACCACTGTGGGCTTCCAGATCTCTCCACAGAGACCTTTGGAGAGGCTGTCACCTGCCTCTGGCTCTGCCTTTGACATCATCTGCAAGAAACACTATGAGTTTGGCCCAGAGTCCTCAAAGAGTTGACCACAGCCTCTGGTTTTCTCACACCACTTTCAAGTGCTGTTGAGTTTGTAGCTGTCTGGTCCTCTCAGCCTTCAAATTGTTGCTGTGGGGTGCTGCTGTGTCACATCTCCCACAAGTGGCCTTTGGGAATTCTGGACATGTGGACATTACCTAGGGTAAGACAGTCAGCCACTGTGGCCTCTAAAACTCTTTCCTTTCCCCAACCTCCTATTTGTTAAATAAATCGTGTTGCTGGACTCTGAGCATAAGTGTTCTTGCAATTATACATAGGTGAGAACCCACTGACAGTGATCTGTCCTGCACCTTGTTCACTGTCCTTTGCACCTGTTTTAAGTGTGTTTAATACTTTTCATCTGCAACAATATGTATGGAGTTCAGCCAGAAAATCAGGAGAAAGGTATTATCGGATGATTTCATTCATATGTGGAATATAAAGAAACAAACAAAGGAACAGAAGAAATGAAAACCAAAGAAGGGCCTCCCTGGTGGCGCAGTGGGTTAAGCAACGCACTATGAGGCAAACCGCAGCCACTGCAGCACGAGTTCGATCCCTGCTGCTGACCAGGGAGGGGACCCACATGGCGCAGCAGACCTCTCCTGCTGTGCCCGCTGCTCCCCTCAGCAGTGTACTTCAGTGGATCTGCCTGTTCTGCTCCTCGTTCTCTGTGGTGAATCCTCTCACCGTCCCCCCCGCCCCACACCTCTGGCCTGTACCCCAGCTCTTGTATGCATAAATAAATAAATCTTTAAAAAAAAAAAAAGAAAACCAAAGAAACCCTAAATCTGACTGTTGAACTGAGGCTACCAGAAGGCAGTGGGGGCGGGGGGGAGGTAGGAAGCATGGAGGTAGGGGCCCACCAGACTATGGTGGAGCACTCTGTGTGTTTGGGTGGTGGGTGTGGTGTCATACATTTGAAGAGGTGTGAATCTCTCTCCCTAAATCACATACAGTGTTATAAACCAACATTACCTCAATAAAAGAAAACACAATTAAAAAAAAATCCAGTTTAACTGATGTGCAAAATAATGATTTTGAGAAGCCACTTGCAAAAGGGATGGTGCAATGAAATACATTGCAAGATCTTTATATGATTACCCAGACTTCCCAGACAATAGTCTGGTTTCTGCTTCTATTTCCAGAAATAGACATACCTGAGACATAACCCCAAAGTAGGTTTACTTATACCCATGGGGGGAAAAAAAAAAAACCACCCAGTTTTTTTTCTTATTGGTTTATAATATCACTACTCAGAAGGAAGAGGAACTGGAAATTAAAATGACAAAAAAAGAAATGATTAAGCAAATTATATGTAACAGCAATGTGATGTAATAACAGCTAATAAAAATGATTATTAGCATTATATTAAGAAATAAGAAAAGAGGAACATGAACTGACTTTAAGTGAAAAGATGAACCATAAATAATATGCACAGGCAGATTACAGCTATAAAAATATATTAAGTACACTGTTCAGAGCCAGAGATCAATGTGGGGTGATATAAATAATCGAGCTAGCATGTGATTTTTCCACAAATTTTGTGGCGGGAAAAATGTTGTGGGGGAAAATTTATACCTAGTTCTTGTAATTTTGAAAAGACAAAGTTTGAAAATGCAAGTTAAGATTTTAAAATGAGTTCAAAGACAGAACCATGATACAGTGACTTGTGAAGCAAAACATTCTTCTAGAGTGAAACAAGCCTGCTGCCTTGTTCTGGTCACACCCTGACCTTTTGGAAATACACATAAAAGAGAGACATTCATGCCACAGCGTGTCAGACAGTTCCAGATTTTCTACTTAGGCATTATTTTTCAGATGCTATTTAAAACAGGCTCTTTTTATGACCCTAAGACCCCATGCAAATGATCATGTCAAGAGTAAGCCCCTTTGATTTGGGGGCTTGCTTCAAGTTTTCCCTCTCTAATTAAAAACTGGCGATTTAGTTCTTTTTTCTATGGCATACAAATGGAACTATGTACGACAAAAGCTCCCTATTTCAGAAGGTACCTATTCCTACTCACTTTTCACTTTTTCTTCCCAATATGAAGAGTCAGAAGGCAGGTAGAGAAAGTGAAACTCCTGAACACATCTAAAGCAAAATTAAGAATGTGAATTTAAGATCATTTTTGTAGCCCTCCTTTCAAAGCAATTCCAACCAAAACCAAAACATCAAGTGAAGGCAGTGAAGGCTGAGAAACTTAAAAAAAAAAAAAAAAAAAAAAAAAAAAACCAGGAACAAACCCTAAGCCGAAACAAATACAGCCTCAAACACGCCTCCTTCCAGTTTCTCTTAATAAATAAGAGTCAGCTCCCTCTGAAATGAGCTTCACTTACATTTTAAAACTACATTTTGGCTTCTGGTACCGCCCTTAATTTATAATCTGCTGTGATAAAAGTCTCCCAACTCGAAGCATAAAATGCCTTCCAGAATGTTGTCAGGGGAATGAATGCTTTTCTATTAATCCTTTAGTCATGTCTTAACAGAAGCTCGCTCACTGGAGCCGCTCTTCTGAATAAAGAATTTGGTCCCTTCTCCCAGGTTTCTTGGCAGCAGAAATGGACTCTACTGAGTAACTGGTGCAATCTAAACAGCACAAAGTGCAAGACTCTTTTACAGATTAAACTCTGTTGCAAGATGTTTTGTCTCATCTCCAATACATATTCTGCCTTAAAAAGTTAAGGCAGTTCCATTTCTAGTAGACTGAAGAACCTCCATACAGCCTTCCATAATGGTTGGATTAGCTTGCATTCCCACCAGCAGTATACTAAGGTTTCTTTTTCTCCACATCCTCACCAGCATTTGTTGTTGTTGGTTTTTTTGATGTGTGCCATTCTTACCAGTGTAAGATGGTACCTCATTATGGTCTTAATTTGCATTTCCCTGATTATGAGGGATACTGAGCATTTTCTCATGTGCCTGCTGGCCATGTGTATGATCCAGCAATCCCGCTCCTAGGAATCTACCCAAAGGACACAAAAACGCCAATCCAAAAGAGCACCTGTACTCCTATGTTTACTGCAGCACTATTTGTAATTGGTAAGACCTGGAAACAACCCAAATGCCCAAAAGTAGATGACTGGATCAAGAAGACGTGGTACATTTACACAATGGAGTATTATTCAGCAATCAAAAATGACAAACTAGGGCCATTTATAGAAACATGGACGGAGCTAGAAGGAATTATACTCAGTGAAACAAGTCAGAAGGCAAGAGAAATATATCAGATGGCTTCACTGTTAGACGGAATATGAAAGAGCAACAACTACAACAACAACAACGAAGAAAAAAGAAAGAATAAGCTCAAGGAATTGGGCAATTATAAGCAAAAGCAAACAAAAAACTCAACAAGACCAAAAAGTCAAAGATAAACCAGAGGGACCATGGGGGGGAGGGGAAGGAGAGAAGGGCAAAGACGGGGATGGGGGCAGAAAGAGCATGGGGAACTGAGGTGATGGTGCACGGGTGGAATGGTGGTGGATACTCCGTGGGGAATAAAAATGATGTCAGATATAATTAAATTTAAAAAAGTCAAATTTAAAAAATTAATAATAAAAAAGTTAAGGCAGAATGTTTCATCTCATGTGGAAGCAGTGTAGACAACAGCCTGAATGCTCATCTTCTTCATCAGTACTTAGAGTCTGCATGGCATTTCCACTAATGGATTTGGTGTCTTTGGCCCCAGAGATAAAAGATGAGAACTTTAAAAGCACCCAGTCCATCGACTGAGTAATAGACAAATACAGGCCACACTAGGGAGGCACACCCTCACTACAGAAGTCTGTAAGAGGGAATGATTACTGGGAATTGGGGAAATGTAACAAAGGAAGGGTTGTTGGAACCAAGTCCCGCAGGATGAATACAAATTTATCTGCCAGAAAAGAGTAGGTCAAGAAAAGTAGACAGGCAACATATGCAAAAATAAACACATGCATTCCTAAGTATGGGAAGCATAGCACAGAACTTTCAAGAACTACTAGAATATAGCTAAGGTGTTCATAGGGGAATGTTATTCCAAATTCAAAGAGACAAAGTCTCTCCCCTACTTTCCCTAAGGAGCCAGACTCAAACCCTGTTATCTCCTCTTTCCTCCTCAGCAGCCAGCTATGTTCCTCCCCAGTCCCTGAGTGTTGTGCTGGGCCACTGCACACTCCTCAGCAACTCCAGTCCTTGGAACATGCGATGCTTAAGTGTCCTTCTTAAAGTGGAGTGCATTCATATTACTAATTCTATTAATGATTACCAAGTAACCTTGAGTAAAAATCTAATGCAATTAACCTGGTACTCTAGAGTACACTTATCTGCTCTGCCTGTTATCCACCCTACAAATCACTCCTATCCCAGCTTAAGTCCAGTCCAATCATTTGTCTGCACTCATCTCTCTTGCCTGAATGACGTTCCTGCACCTCACCAATCCACCCCCCATTCATTCTCTCCAAGACTTTGCTCAAAGACTGCTTCCTCTATAGAGCCTTATGTGATCACCAAACTGCAGGTAGACTCAGTGATGCTGTGGGTTTAGCGCCAGATCACCACACGAAAGCAAGTCTCACACTAAAGCGGGTCACATGATTTTTTAGTGTGTATACAAGTTAACAAAACTTTATATACACTCTACTGTAGTCATTAAGTGTGCAATTGCATTATGTGTCACAAAGACAGAAAATGAGTTCCTGCTGTTGGAGAAATGGTGCCAACAGACCGTTTATCTGGGAAAAAAAAAAAAAAAGAAAAAAGAAAAAAGTGCAGTGTCCCTGGAGCACAATAAAGCGAAACACAATAAAATATGGTACGCCTGTACTTTCTTCTCAGAACACTTAGAAGTACCTATACAATTAAAATAACTTTTGTTCTCTTGTTTTTTTCATAGTAGAAATCCTTGAGAGCAAAGTCTGCACTTCATAGAACGATTTTAACCATCCCTAAATCAGCACTCCCAGCCGCACTGACACGCACGGTTTACTGGTGAGGAGGAACATGGTCTCTCCTTGGCTCTCCTCACCCACAAGTCCTGATGCCAGTATCTCTAATCCAGCCACTGTACTCCAGCCATCCTGATTCCTGTCCCAACAAGGCAGTGACCTCCTGCATGATATCTGCTTCCACTCTTAACTTTTATAATCCATTTTCAATACTGCAGCCAGCATTAAAAAACACCTTCAAATATGCACAAGTAAGACTTTTCTTCTGCTTCTTAAAGCCTGTGAATGCCTACTCTAAAATAATTTCTCTTACAGACTGAACTACAATTTGGAGGTTTCTTGTCCCACACCCACTACCTTCCCAGCCAGCTTATTAGCTACTCAGGAAAATGTTACCACCAGTGTAATATTAGGCAGCAGTCAACCTGAACTCAGAACCACAGGCTGCGCCGTCCCTGAGCAATGAATCACCTCCCCCAGCACCCACAGTTCATGGTCACTGATGTTCTTCTGCTCCTTGAAGGCCAACTGGACCTGAAGCATTTCTGTTTCCTCTCCCAGCTCTGCTCATGTCCATTCCCCTCCCTCCTCCAGACCTGAGCTTAAATTATACTGCCTCAGACTAGGGACACTTGGTGGGGAGGGGGAGGGTTGAGGGAAGATGGGAGCATGGGGGACTGAGGTGATGGTGCACTGGTGATATGGTGATGGGGAATGCATGGGGATTACAATTGATGGCAAATATATGTAAATTAAAAAATTTATATTAACAAAAAAATAAATAAAAAATTTAAAAAAATAAATTACACTGCCTCAGATCTGTGTTCCCATCACTGGGGCTAGGGCAGTGTCCATCCTCTGCTGATTTCCTTCCTGGCGCTTCTATCTCATTGTGATCAGACGTATCTCTTTGCTCCCAGCTGGACTGCATGGATGCTGAGACGCTGTCTGCCAAGTTCATGGCAGGGCCTCACATAAACACTCAAGCAAATTTCAGTGAGTGAACAAGCATACTGGAGAAACTCGACCATAATTCTGTGTTTTCTACTTAAAAGTTTTTTCTGTCAATGTGAATAACTGGGGTTATGAACATAGTGACTGATCAGATGAGTCAATTAAATACAGTTCTGGAGATTTTCAAGTGTCTACTCCAAAAATAAAGCATATTTATTCTATCCTCATTCTTGAAATTCTTACCTCACCACACAATCGTAGGGTATGCAGTAATGAAAAATTAAGTGAATATCAAAAATAAATGTGAAACCATTCGTTTTATGTTTATTGCCTTTGCCAGCCCCAAAGAGGTAGAAAAAATAGGGACTCCACATTACTCAGCCTCAGTCTGGACACTGTTTATGAGACCACTGAACACCCACTCAAACAGCAGCAGCACACAAGATAAAGAACTGAGCCTTAGAAGGTTTGTCTCTTCACTGCCATAGTCTCTCCAGCACCTGCTGTCACCGATACATACCAGCTCCTGCGTATTTGCTGAACAAATGTCTAAGCACATACTCAAGTCCTTCAACAGTCAACACTAATTACTTAAGATTCCTTTACTGTGGCTGTGTCTGTTGTAAGTTAATACACAGTATATCTCAGTACTTTTGAACAACGCTGATTCTTGCTCTGTGATTATTGGTGAACACAGTCCCACCAGCAAATAGGTCATGGCAGTGATGACAATCCTGAGGAATGCACAGATGGCTGTGCAAGTGGTGGATGAACATTTTCATATTCCCCCTTATTGGGAAGAAGACTGTAAAAAGAGAAAGCAGAGCCAATTACTCTATTCCTGCCTCACTGTGGGAGGTGATAAAAATGAGAATTTTATTCCCTCCCAGTCAACAATGGGGATTATTGCCCTTTTCACGCCAGGCAAAGTTAGGAGCTTTGCTCACAAGAGGCAGGTAAGTTTTAAGGAGCCAGGCAGGAAAACAAGCAAACAGTCCAACAAACCACACCCAACGTGAAGTCCCTAAGCCTTCCCACACTAGCTTTTAGTATAGGAAGAAAAGCTGGAAATTGTGGGACTAACCTTTTACTAACCCAAAGAAGCCGATGTAAGATAGGATGGGTTCTGCTGGCCAGAGGAGGAGGAGGAAAACATGATTATTAAAGGTTTTTCTTTCTATGGATTTTCTGCTACTCACAACCCCAATCTTTCAGGTTGCATCTTAACAATGTGCTCTACAGGTTAGGAAAGACCTCCTAAATGTAAGGATTCTCCAATTCAGGGACAACTGACACAATTTAAGTGACAAAAGTTTGGAGATAGTTTAAGTTCAGTAACATGCAACAATTTACAATTATTCAGAGGCGTGAGGACTTGGTGACTGATGAATGCTAATGACTGTAAAACTGTTTCACGGTATTTCTATTCATCTTACCATGTTAATATAAAAACCATAAGAATCAAATGGCATTTAAATTATTTCTAAAATGATACAGAAATATTCAATTGAGCAAATCCAAAATACTTATAAGTAAAAATATATATTTCTGCACCCATTAGAACATTAACTCCAAAAAAGGAAAATAAAGGCTATTTTATTGATCTACATTCCATTAGTCAACATTCTGTTTTCTATAACCAGTCCTCCCATCTTCCATTTCTGATATATGTTCCCTCTGAGACTTTCATTGCTTGAAGGCTAATTCTGTTTTATCTAACAAACTATTTCACCAAGACCTTATTTCCCCCAACTATCCTATTATCTAACATCTCTGAACAGAGGAAAAATACTACAATTTACATTAGACTATCCTTCTATGGCGAAGTCACTCTTTGGGATTAAGTACTCAGAAAGACTTGACTGTGCTCTTATAAGCACAGGGGTCAAGAGGGAAACATAAACTTTACCGTTCTTAGAACTACAACTGTCAACTTTACCAAAGGAAAGCCTTTGGTTTCCTTCCTTTTGGGTTCTTAGCTGGCAGAAAACCATGGGAAACACTCAAATTCAGGGGTGCAACCACCACCTGCGACTTCCCACACCCCATACCACTGCATCTGCACTCTTAACCTGGAATTGAAGTTAGGTACATGATAACAGACCTATCATATCCTTCTGAAGGGTGATGAAGGACTTACCACATAGTGTCCATAAGTCAAATGACTCCGTATTTGTCCTAGTTATGTTTTCTTTATGGATTTATAGATTTTAAGTCTCACTTTGATATCTAAGATGATCTGATTAACACCTGAAGCAATGGATACGGTGGTTCTATAATCTTTGTCTATCTTATTCAAATCTATATCCTCAGGAACCAGAGTTTCTATGTGGAGAAGCATTTCACTTGACTCTAAATTACAGAATAAAAATTACTCTAAGAACACTGAAGAGGACTTAAAGGAAAAGAACAAACCATAAAAAGAGGTAGAAATCAAAAGGTACAAGTAAGCGAATGACAGCTGGCAAATAAAAACATTCATTGGTGCCAAGCCTTACTTCTAATACATTACCATTACTCAAACTTTGGTTAAGGAAGTTCTAAAATAAACATCTGACACTTCATTTTATGTTAGACCCACTAGGTTAACAGAAATTTTACTGATTTGTTTCATCATTTCATCATCCTAAAGCTCTCCAGAATTAGAGCATGTGCTGCTACTAAGAGTGGCAACCACTGTCTTGTACAAATAAACAGATATTATTTATGCTAACCCTAAGCAGAACTCCAATTTATATGGGCTTAGCTTCCTTAGAAGTCAAGACAAAACATTTCTCTCACCTTCTGAAACTGAACAAACCTTAATATCATTTCTGAAAGCCCCATGAATTGTAAGCTCCAGGATAGAGTTGATCTTTTAAGCAGTCACTAAGAATGCCTCACACAGTAAGTGATAAAAACAAACAAGGCCTAGATTCATGACGAGATATACAAGCTTGACTTATTTCCCATCACCATTAGAGTGCAGCAAAAGGTTGATATAGTCAATCTGACTTTTAAAAAAGCTCAGGATTCAATAAGTCTCAGATCTGGAGCTTTGAGGGGGATCCTGAGCACTAAGAAATTTAACAGACATAACTGCTACCTAATATCCTTATGGCTGGACTAAAAAAGCTGTTGTATGTATACATAGAGGGCCATGAACCCCTGGTTCTAGTGAGAGAAAAGGACAGAAAGCATGCTCCGTACACAGTAAACAATTCTAAAGGAACTTAGGGCCCCTGTGATGGAAAACTACAGGCAAATTTTAGGTATCCAAAGAAAGAATGATGGCCATTTCTATGTGACTATGAAACTTGGACCTCCTACAGAGACCATATTAGTCTCCTTAAGTAGTTTCATCAGCATCATCCATGAGTCAAAATTTAGATTTAAATAGCACAACAGGTTCATCAATAATTAGACCTTGGAACACAGCCAGATCAACAAGGCTGGATTTATATAGCAGAAGACCCAAAAAGTCCTGTATGGCAAGGCAAAGGAAATGTTTTAAAGCCAATGTATAACGAACATTAAAGGACATAATAAAGCTGTAAGGGTAGAAACAAACCCCCCGGCCCACAAAAGATACATAAAGCAAAACAAAAACACAATTTAGACTTAAAGGGGATTTGCTGTTCATGTAGCCCAACGAAACTCACTTCATAGAAGAGGGAAACTAAGACTCAGAAAAGTTGTCTAAGAAGACCTGTATGGATTCAGGGCACAGCGTGTCTACTCCACCATCAGAAAATCACACTTCTCTTTAAAAAAAAAAAAAAAAAAGGAGAAAAATTACTGTTCTTCTTGTTGGCTAACTCATTAAAAAACCAAAAAATCCTGGGTATTTTTATTTGTTTTACTCTCCAGGACTTTCCCAGAATAACCAAAATTCTCAAAAGTGAACACAGTACTGGGAATCTATACAGAGCCATTAAATATCACTGCAGAATCACACAGCAATTCATTTTCAATCCTTTTCACATATATTTACTCCTCAAAAATCAAGCTCTTGAGAAAATAGGGTCTGAACTCTATCAGAGTAAGAGGACTGTGCCAGGATCAAGAGAATCAAATATGAAGCTAAGCGAATTCTGCACAGGAAATTTTCTGTAAGTCCCAGGGAAACCTTTCCAGAAAGTCTCAGGGTTGCTAAGAAAGAGAAGATTTCATGGTTTGTTATATCTATGAATTAAATTTCAGTATTCTTAATGGTAGCCAGCTATGTGTACATTTAATTTTTCCCAACAAACCAAAGAAAGAAATATTATTCAGGGATCGGAATTCTGGAACACTAGGAAGAGGGCATGCTGGTCAAGCAGCATCTTCTTACTAAACTGCAGGATGAACAAGGGAAGGTACTGCCTGCATTCCTGTAGCAACTGGCTCTTAAGGCTGCAAGGACACATACAATGCACCTCCCCCACCCCCACCCCCACCCCCAGATTTCAGAATATCACTAAGGTTATGCTGCTTAAATTGAGTTTTCTGGCTTTTTTGTTTAATACTGTAAGTCTTTCTAATGTGGTACTGCTAAGATGATCTAAGGAGAAAAACCACTGTGAACTAAAGGAAAAGATTAAAATAACAAGCTGGGTTAAAAGACTTCCCTATTAAATAGAAAATACGCCAAATGAGTTGCTTTATAATTCCTGGTGTGACACAGCTGAACTGGTCTCCTTTGTTGAGCATACAGAAGCAATATATAACATGCTACTAAACCAAACAGTTACCAAAACTATGTTAAAGATATTAAACAAACTCAGATATTTATAAAGCTTCAAAGCCTGCCAAATATTCGCACACCAAATCCGCATATTAAAGACATCACAGACCTAAATACTTAAGAAAGGAAGGAAACATTGATTTATACAAGTATAAATTACATATACAAATTCATTTTGGTTCAATATAATTCTTTAAAGCAAAACAGATATACTACAAAATATCAATAGCATCAAAAATTACTGAATAGTTCTGAATAGTTACACAGACTAATTTACTTTAAAGTAGTTCTTAGATTGGTAGCTTTAAAAGAACCCAGGAACACCGCCTCAACAGTCACATAAAGGTAAAATAATTAAGCACTGAAAATGCATAGGAACTGATTTACGTTTATCAACGTGTCAAAAATGTCTGCCCTACCTTCTGCTTTAAAATGAAAATCTGAAGGGAACAGGAGAAGTGGTTCAACTTGGATTTTGACTTCAGGATGGTGCAAAAGCAATTCCTATTCAGTAGAAACCATGCTTTTGAATTTGGATCTTTTCCTGGGCTGGCATATACAGTATGCTATTCTCTTGTGATGTAAGCAGTGGGAGCGAGCCCATAGCACAATGTCAGCCATGTGGTCATGAGGGGAAACAGCCAAGAAACTACAGACTTTCTTATTTTCAGTACAGCAGTCAGTGAGTTATGTGAGCTATTCGGACCTTTATTATAAAATAGGCTTTGTGTTAGATGATTCTGCTCAACTATTAGATAATGTAAGTATTCTAAGACCCCTTAAGGTAGGTTAGGCTAAGTGATGACCTCAGGTGTATGAGTTGCACTTTTGACTTCAAATGAGTTTATTGGGATGGAGGCCTATCAAAAGTAGAGGAAGAACTGTATATAAAAGTGCTAAACACTTAAATTATAATATTTTGTGAGTGGTAGAGTTTGCACAAAGAACAGCTCAATTCAAGTAATGCTGTAAGTTGGCATGGTAAAAGAGTAGATTAGGCATCATTAACTTAGTCCTACTTCAACCACTAAGAACCAGTAATCCCTACTTCATATAACAATTCGCTAAAATCCCATAAGCTCCATTTTCTTATTTGCAAAATAACAGGATTCAAACAGAGATCTGACGTCCCTCTCAACTCTACTACTATGATTAAGATATATTTCACACCTAAAATCCTGCTGTTACAAGTTAATAACGTTCAACATTACTATATATCCTTGTCAGAATATTAATATATCCTGTCAGAAGTGGATACCTCACCTTTTCTAATTCAGTAGATGAACAGGAATACAGCTACCTTTGCAGACCCATGTGCAGACCTGTTTGCAGGCCCGTGAGATGTTCAAAGTACTATTACATATCTCTTTACAGGGTGGGTTAAAGATTAAGTCTGATGAAGACACATTTTTCTCCCTCACTTATCAGACTAATGAGCTGAACTCTAGATTCAGTCATCCACCAACAACTCAGGGCTACAAAGAGTAAAAGGTGGAAGTAGAATGCAGGTCCAATGCCCTTCTCAATCAGGGATAAGTGAGTGTCTGAAATGGAGAAGTAGCAGAGCCAGTTCTCTCACATCCAGTCTGCTGTGGCTGAAAGGAAGGAGTCACTCAGTCAACACCTTCCCTAAACCACTAGGCACTATTCTGGCTGCTAGAGACACAGGTATGATCAAAAGAAAAATCCCTGGCTTCACTGAGCTTACACTGTGGTTGAGGAAGTTGGATTAATATGTCAATGAGTAAAATACAGAGCATATTATAGTCACAAGTGCTACAGAGAAGAATGAAGCATGGAAAGCAGATAAGAGAACATGTACTTTGTGATTTGCAATTTTATTTTAAGCAAAAGGATGCAGCTTAAAAAACTGCAACAATAATGCAACTAAAGTAGTTCTCCTAAGTGATTTCCCCAAACAGGGGATACTTTGGATATAGGGAAGACTCTGGCCAACAGATTCCATTTTGCTATTGATGGCTCATATCTCTGAACTGCCAGTCGTGAGGTGTCATAGTGTCAATCTAAATTCCACATTAACAAAGACCCCCCCCTACATTTTTAAAAGGGTCCCTTCAACTCCACAAAGAGGTCAAATGGGCAAGAAAGAGCCAGAAGTTATGAAAGCACTTGAACAGCTTCTGAGTTAGCACAGTGTCACCTTATACAAAGGTTAAAAGGTAGTTTGTGTGCAGAGTTCTGCTAGGACAAAGCACTAAGAATACAATACACATCATTTTGCTTTTTCTGACAAGTCAATTATAGTGATGTTCTCTACTATGTGTCTATATTTAAATAGCTTACTGGGCAGTTTCATAGCTTTTAGCATTTTTTTCTATTGTTAAAATAGTAACCCAGTTTGCAAGAAAGTTGCCATAAGAAAAGGTAAGAGCCCCCTGCCAGATCTGATACGCTCATACAAGCAATCTTACCAACCTTTAATTAACCTGGTTAGTTGAGCTGGCTAATCAGGTTAAGCACTGCTTTAACTCAAATTCTAAAATGCTTTTCAAATCGCTAAAATTTCATGATTCTCGAGATGTAACCACATCCCAGGAACTATAGCAAGCTTTTGAAAAATTCATAACGTTTGTCTATGTAATGCACTGTCCTTCCTTTAAGCGAAGTTCCATAAGGGAGTAGAAAAGTCAAGTCTCACAAGAATAATTTCGGTGTTGGGGGTCGACTCGCCCCTCCTATGGAGGATCCAATAAGGCTTTCCTCTGCCCACACCCGCTAAAAGAAGCGTTTCTCCGCGGGAAAGGCTATTCCTGGCTGCGCTCAAGGGCCAGGCCCGGCCCACGACGCGCTCATTTGTAAGCGAACCGCCCGCAAACTTCAACCCTGACCCGCGGGCTGGGCCCTGGCGACTGGTAGGCTCTTCCTGGGTGTGGGTCCCGGGATGACCCAAGAAGGCGTCGGGCGGCCTGCGGGGCTCAGAGGCCCCAGCGGGCGCCGAGCGGTGGGAACCGGGGTAGGCAGCGCCGGGGAACGGCGGCCCGGGTTCGAGGTCAACTCGTGGGGAGGAGGGATAAAGGGGGCACGAGCGCGGCCGGGGGTGGTCAAAGCCACAAAGGCTGTCCCAGTGGCGACGGTAGCTGGGGCCCGACCGGGGATATCAGCCGGGAGGGGAGCGGGGGGTGGGGGGGGGGACGACGGCGCCGAACGGTGACTGGTTCCACGAGCCTGGGGAGTGGAGACCAAGGGGCTCCCGGGACACGCCCCGCCCGCCCCGCCCCCGGGCTCCCAGCTGCGCGGCCCGGCCCGGCCCGCGGCGGCCCCCTACTCACCTGATGTAAGGGCTGGCGGCAGCCAGGATGTTCTTCTGTACAGGGATCTCCTCACCGTCGAGGACCAGGTGCGCGTCGCAGAAGCGGGACTCCTCGCGGAAAGAGCTGAGCGCTCGCAGTAGGCGCGCGGCATGCTGAGGGTCGGACACCGCGCTACCCTCAGCCATATCCGCGGCCGGGGTCAGCGGATCCTCCCACGTCCGACGCGGCTCTGATGGACCCCTGGTAGAGCCTGCGACCAGCGCGCGCCCCGTCTGCACTGTCCGCGTGCGCGCCCGCCGGGCCAAGCGCTCTACGCTGCGAGACAAGCAGGAGTTGGCCGGTAACGCGCCTGCGCCAACGCAGCGCGAGTGGTCGGCGCCTTTAAGAAGCCGCGGCGTTGCGTCATTTCTCCGCGACGCCCGCGCGCTCCCTTGCTGTTGCCCGTGGCGACCAATCAGCAGCCTCGTTCCATCGCTCGCCCACCCAGTCCTCGCCTCGGCTGAGCCGGGTGCTGTCATCGCGGGGCGTGATGGCTGCTGCCACTGAAGGGTCTGCAGGCCTGCGGGGACTTTGGAGTCTCGAGCCTCGGCTTTTCCACTTGTTAGCTGTGTGGCGGTGGGTAAGGTGCCCATCCTCAATTTTTTTCATCTGCAAAATGAAGATGATGACTTGTTAGCATGTCTCTGGACGTGTGCGAGATAGCGCGCATCAGCAAGGGCGCAATAGCTGTACCTTGCGTTTTTTACGAACGAAAAGGAGTTCCCCAGGTGAGGGTACAGAAACCCGAGAAAACAGGTTCTGAATAGAGTGTTTTGGTTGCGGGTTGGGGAGAAGAGAGAGCAGATGAAACTGGAGTTGGAAATGGAAAGCCTTACATTCTGCAGGGCCCCGTTGGCGTGACAAAGAAATTGGTGTTGATCTGCTGGTGTTAAACTTGAAAAGGTTTTAAACAAGGTATAAAGCTGGAGTATGAAGGGGCGGGGTGGGGTGGGTGGAAAGGGATGATACTAAAGACAGAAAGATCCTTAGATATTGCAGTAATTCAGGGAGGGGAATAGTGGCCTGGATGAAAGGGTGATGAGGGAGGTGAACAGTAGCAGATAACTCAAAAGAATAGACAGAATTGTGAAGGAGAGGGAGTCCAGGATAATGTTCTAGGTTCAGTAAATGCTTGGATATTGGAAACTTTCACAAAGAAATAAGAAACAGGGATGAAAGGTGTAAGTCCAGATGTAGCTAGGCTTCCAACCCGGTGAAGATCAAAGCTATGACAGGAAGCAACATGGATCAGGTTAGCCACAGGGCTAAGCCCATACTATCTTGAGGTTTTCCTGCAGGTTGCAAGGGCACATGCTAATGTGGCATGCAGATGCATTTCGTACAAATGTTCTAAAGGACCAGCAATTTTATGAGAAACAAGGGCCAAAAGAATGTGGTCAGCATTGTATATAAGGCAGGTTGGGGTTTTCTCTGAATCATTTCAGTCTTCAGTCAACTCAAAGACTCCAATAAAGTCTTGGGTCTTTACTCTGAACCACCAAAGGCTTTGAAGTCACCAACAGGAATCAGAATATATAATGCTGGTAGACTCACTGGCAGAGGAATAGGTGGGGAAAAGAATGTTACTGGTGGAACATCCTGATCTTTCCAGTTCCTTCTTGATACATAGTATTTATGAATGAGATGATAAAAATGTATAGGATGAACTTCAAAACAAAATGAAGTGATGGGAGGGATGTGTTTGTGGTATTGAGGAATCAAAAATGGCTATATGTTACTAGTGGTTGAAATTGGATTCCATAGGTCAATGAAGATTTGTATTAATCTGATTTTGTGTGTTGTAAAATATCACAAAAATGAAGAACAAACAAGATAATCAGTTTGAGTTTATCTTTTCCATGCTGTCTATCTAGTGTCCCTGGGAACATGCAGTGCTCTCTTCTCCAAGTTGACACTATACTTTGAACATTGCTCTAAAAGTAAACATACTGTAAAAGGTTTTCTTGTCCATGTCACCTGCTGACTTGTATATTTTAGTGTGTCTTAATTTCCAGGTGCTAAGCATGGTGCTTGACTCTTCTAATGCTCAGTGAAAGTTGGATGGACGAAGGGATTAAAAACATTGTAGCTACCAGGCACTTAATAAATATTTCTGAGTAGTATTCTTTGTTTTTAATTTACTTGTACTTGTCTTCTTTCTCAACTCGGTTGTTGTTGGGGTCAAAAGTGACATATATGACAGCAAGCATTCACTATATGGTATAGATGTTTGATAATTTTTTTTAAAGATTTATTTATTTATGCATACAAGAGCTAGGGTACAGGCCAGAGGTGTGGGAAGGTGAGAGGATTCACCACAGAGAGCGGGGAGCAGAACAGGCAGATCAACAGAAGTACACTGCTGAGGGGAGCAGCGGGCACAGCAGGAGAGGTCTGCCGCACCATGTGGGTCCCCTCTCTGGCCGGCAGCAGGGATCGAACTCGTGCAGCAGTGGCTGCGGTTTGCTTCATAGTTGTTGCTTAACCCACTGCACCAGAGATGTTTGATAATTAATTGCTAGGAGCACTGATCTGTTCAGTGGTTCTAAAAGAAAACAAAGAGCTCAAATAACAGAATCACCCTCAGGTAACCAGTTATCTCAGAATGGGAGTGTTGCCTTTGCTGAAGTAACTGGAGGTGAGTGGGGATTAGTCAGGGAGGCTTTTCCTGGTAGAGGTGAATCTTCTCTCGTGTTTTGACAGAAGGAAGGATTAGGAGAACCTGGGCAGAGAGTTGTATACAGACCAACGTCAATCAGGGGAAAGGGAGCTGCTGGTTGAGAGCGGGTCACCTGTGCAGTGGTCCTAACACAAAAGTGCTTACATTTAAATACACTTCCCATACCACCCTTATGTTTGTGATATTGCCCACCAACCCATTTGCCTGAAGAACTCTTATTTGTCCTTCAAAACCCAGTTCATTCATGACCGTCAGAGAACCTACAACTGACTTCTCCCAGCAGTGCCTGGATGCTAGGCCATGTGCATGCTTTCTGTAGTACACTTAGCTCACTGCTCTATAATTAGCTGGTTTGTAAGCCTGTTACCTATAGGTTTGCAAGCTGTATTTGTGTGCACTTATATTTCCAGGGGTTCACATAGTACTTAGTGCTTGCTGGATGCCCCCTGAATGATTTTACATAAAAAGTTAGGTCAAGGGTAGCAACTTGGGTGAGTAAAGTAGGCAAGGTATAACAGGAGGGGTTGGTGGGAGTAAGAGGAGCTGAAGGCTGCCCTGCTGATCTCCATAGAATAAGGGCCCAGTGGTACCTAACAATTTTCAACCTGAAAATTCAGGTTCAGTGTCAAATATCCCAATTTTTCAAAAGTTAGCAATTCGTTTCATTTTTTTTTAATAGGGGAAATGCCAGGAGGCAGTTTCGTGGTTTTATTAACATAATACGCATGCATGCAAGCTGGCTATTTGTTCTCTTCACTGTGCAGCCTGGCAATGGGACTGGTGACTCAGTTGTGCTCCTCTTCCCATAAGGGCTTTGTGGTTCTTGGAGGAGACGCCGTGAGCAATCTCAGCATAGTAAGATTTGAGCAACTCATTCCATTTGGGGGAAAAAAAAAATGTAGCATGTGTCTGCAGACCAGATCTGGCATCCATTCATTTCTAGAGGGGATCAGAAAACCACCTTAATTTACTAAGAAGGGACTTGACAATCAAAAGAATCCCAGGTTCTTAAAAAAAATGCTGAGTTAAACTCAGGTGCCCTAGGAAAACTCATCCTAGAGCTGTGAAAAGTAAGAGACTCCAGTGTGGAGGGAAAGGTTGTGGGAAGGCATGGAGGCAGAACCTACTTTCCCTTCTGTTGCGGGAACCACTCCTGGTTGAGCCATAGACTGTTTTGCAGCCTTTCTTGATGTTGCTTAAACTGAGACACCCTTACTATTATTTGTGGTCATCAGAATGATGTATTTGATGCTATTGTTTCCCCCCATTCCGTAGCTAGCACACATCAGCTGTGGTGAGACATGTCATCTAAGAGAGCCCACGCTGTCTCAGCAGTTTCTGTCTGGTGACCATAACTGATCCCCTCTGGTTCAGAAGCTAAACAGCCCCCAGGGAAAGGAATTTTAGGGAGAAGGAGTCCTGAAGACTAAAAAAGATGTTCACAAGATTACAGTAGTCATTCACTCAACAAATATTTGTTAAGCACCTGGGATACAATGCATGTTGCTGATACAATCATGGGGCTTTTTATTCTCTGCTTTTCGATCACTTTCTTTTTAATCAGTAAAAAAAAAAAAGCAAGGTGGCAGTTTCTATTTGCAAAAGAAAAAAGCAATATTTATTGCAGCATTTTTCACAATAGGCAAGCTATGGAAACAACCCAAATGCCCCAAAATAGATGACTGGATCAAGAAGATGTGGTATATATACACAATGGAATATTACACAGCAATCAAAAAAGATAAACTCATGCAATTCACAGCAACATGGATGGAGCTAAAAGGGATTATACTGAGTGAAATAAGCCAGAAAGAAAAGGAAAAATATCAGATGATTTCACTTATAGGAGGAATGTGGAGGAAACAAACAAGGGACTATCAGAAAAAATCAATTACAATAAATAAAAAATCAAAATCAATAGACAACTATAAATCTGAGACATTCCCAAGGGGAGGAGGAGGGAAAAGGAATAAAATGGGTGGGAAGAGCACAAGGGACTATGGTGATGGTGTACGGGTGAACTGGTGATGGAAATTTCACAGAGATGAGAAATATAGAAAAATAATGTAAAACATATATAAAATTAATATATATATGAAAGAAATGGGTCCTCTAAGAAGATAAGAATCATTTTGGAGTTTTATTTTTAAATACATGTTAGAAGAATGAGAATCCAGTAAAAGAAATAACACAAAAAAATAATGTTCAGAAGCTCTTTAGAAAACATCAGGTCCAACATTCATTTTACTGACAGAAAAAAAAAAGGAGTTAAGGACTACACCAAGATAATGCATGTGACCAACTCGGGGCAGAAATGACAGGCTCAGAGCTTCTGCCTTCTAGCCTTGTAAGCTTTTCCATTACACCAAATTGACTCTTCATAAACATTAATTTGGTTGAGACAGTCTCGTCTGATACATTTGATGGCAGTCTTCAAATATTTTGTTGGATAAATCTGTCATTTGTCCAAATCTATATATAACTCCTTTCCAAAAATTTAATCTCTTCCAAATTGCTAAGTCAGAGAACATCTCAGTATTTATGTCTTGAGAGTTGATTCTGTGTATTTACACAATATTCAGAGAAGTGTCTCAGAAACTCTTAAGCTAAATAAGTTGAAACAAAGGTAATGACTGTTCCTGTCCAAATCCATGTTGTGCTCCATAGCACCTAGCACAGTGCCTGACAGTAGGTGCTCAATAAATATCTGCTAACCAAATAAGCATTGGGAAGTAGGGAGAACTGATATTTTTCTCTCCATAAGGAATTACTTAAGATGTTTCCATAATTCCCCATGGACTTGCAAGTTGGGCTATCCAGCAGCCTGCATATATCTCCAATTGAATATGTAACAGTCACCTGCATGTCAGAAATTAACTCTGGATTCTACCCTTACAGTAGTCATTGCCCCAAATAAGTGGTAGACTTATTCATTTACTCCAGCATAGGAACTTGGGGTCATTCTTCACCTCTTTCTCATGTCCTTCATCCAATTTCCTGCCACATCCTGAAGCTCTTCCTGCAAACGGGCTCCTAACTCCAACTTTGTCTTACACCCTCCATCAAAACCACCCAGATCTAGCCCATCCACTCCCCAGACTTCCACAATAGTCTCCAAACTGCACTTTCTGGAACAGGACTCGCGTGTATGCCCACTTCAGGGCCTTGTACCGGCTGAGTTCTCAGGCTAGGAGTCTCTTTCCTCATATTCTTGTATCTTGTTCTGCTTAGATCAGAGCTCAAATGTCAGCTGCTCGGAAAGGCCTTCACCTATCTTCCTTTAAAATGCCTCCTTTTAGCCTGCTTCATTTTTCTTCACTGGATTAATCGCTACCTAAAACTACATGTTTATTTGCATGATATATGTCTGCTCTAGTTATAATATAGGTTTCATGAAACCTGGCAGGCACTTCCTATTTTATTTATCGCTGTATCTGCAGCCTCTAAAACAATGCATGGAATATAATATGTACTCAATAAATATATATTCAGAGAAAAGGAAGGAAGGAAAGAGAAAAAAAACAGTCTTTCTGGGCTTTTTCACTTCTTGCTGCCTAATTTGACATTGCAAATTAGAATGAAGATGGATTATAAAGAATAATTCAAAGGATATGAAATGAAACTTTCACACCTCAGAGGGTCATCATGTAACAACTCTGGGTATAAGTTGCCCCAATAACTTCTTTCAAACCAAAGCCAGCACGTGCAACTTCCAGGGTACACTGGTTTTCATTTGAACTCTTTAAATTTAGTTTGGATGTTGTATGTAATTTATGTGCCCAAGGCATATGAAAGGTAAAAATTTTCGTCCTTCCCTAAATTCTAGCAAATACTGTCCTGGATATACAACGACACAGTTTGTGCTGCAGAATTTATATCTTGTAAATGTGAATGTCTGAATTCCTTTAATTCATTGGATTTCCTTACTGCCTTCCACTGAGTATCTTTCTCCTATCCTTGGGTTACTCTATCACTTCAGTTTCTCCTCTGTATGGATAGATAGACCTGTGAAATCTGCAGCTAGGTCAAGATAAAGAACATTTTCAGTAACCAGTATGCTCCCTCAGGCCCCTTTCCAGTCAATATCTTCCAAAGGAAACCTTTCTGTTCTGACTTCTGTCTTTATTGATTGCAGGTTTTATTTATTTGTTTCTTGTTCTCAAAGCGTCACATTTGGCTGCTTTCACTCAATACAATGTCTTTGAAATTCGTGTGTTTTGCTTGTGGTAGCAACAGTTCTTTATCACTGTGACAGTACCATTGTGTCTCTATGCCACCATTTATCCATTTTCCTTTTGATAAATATTCAGATTATTTCCACTTTTGGACTATTACAGTAAAGCTCTTAACATTTTAAACAAGTCCTTGGGTCAGTCTATGCACTTACTATCTTGTCTGTGTCCCCAAGCGTTCAATTCCTGGGTCATGGGGTGTCCCAATCTTCAGCTTTAGCAGATACTGCCGAACTCTACCAAAGTGGTTGTTCCAAATTAGATTCGTACAGTCTTGTCTGAGGGTGCCAGTTGCTCCGTGGCCTCCAGCAATTGGTGGTTAATCGTAACGACACCCATGGTGTGGAGGAATGTGTAGTGGGATCTCACTTTTTAAATTTGTATTTCTCTAATAACCAAGGGTGTCATGTGACTTCCTATATACATTTTGATCACCTAGATATAAAGTGCTTATCCAAATTCTGCTTCACTTTTAAAAATTAGATTTTCTAATTGATTGTTAAGAGTTCTTTATTACATATCTATAGAAACACAAAATTCTTCCAATCTGTGGCTTGCCTTTTCACTTTCTAAGTGGTCTTTGGTGAATAGATTTTCTTCACTTTCAGGATGTTCAGTTTCTAAATCTTCATTGGCAAGTGTTTTTCATGTTCTGTTCAAGCATCACGATAATACTGTGCTTTCTAGAAGCTTGTTACTACTCTTTTACATTGAGATCTATGGGCCATCAAAATTACATCCATTTTCTTTTTCTTTAAAAAGATTTATTTATTTATGCATATAAGAACTGGAATACTGGCCAGAGGTGTGGGGGTGAGAGGAATCACCAGAGACAGAGTGGGGAGCAGAACAGGAGGATCTATTAAAATACACTGCTGAGGGGAGCAGCAAGTGAGACAGGAGAGGTCTGCTGTCCCATGTGGGTCCCCTCTCTGGCTAGGGATTGAACTCAAGCTGCAGTGGCTGCTGATAGCTTCATAGTGCTGCAACTTAACCCCTTGTGCCACCAGGGAGGCCTCTTCTGTACATGCATTTTCCTTTAATTCAGTTCAAAATTAAATTCAGCAGAAATTCATTCACTCATTCATGTTTTTTTTAAAGATTTATTTATTCATACATACAAGAGCTGGGGTACAGGCCAGAGGCAAGGGAGGTGAGAGGATTCACCAGAGACAGAGTGGGGAGCAGAACAGGCAGATCAACCAAAACACACTGCTGAGGGGAGCAGCCGGTGAGGCAGGAGAGGTCTGCTGTGCCATGTGGGTCCCCTCCCTGGCTGGAGATCAAACTCTCGCTGCTGTGCAGCAGATGCCTCACAGAGCGGCTCTCAACCCACCGCACCACCAGGGAGGCCCCACTCATTCGTGTTTTTATTATTTTAATTTTTATTTAACTTTGGGTTTGCATGTCTGCCCTACAGACATGGCACTCAACCGTGTATGTAGGCGTTCTACTCGCCCTCCACCAAACCACCAGTGCTCATAATCTCTCAGCCTCCTTTCCTGTTCATATTTTTAATCACTCAGAAATTTAAGGCAACTTCCGTGTGCCAGGCAGGAAGAAGAAAAGCAATTAGAGGCGACATTTAAGGAAGTTGTAGGCTAGTTGGGTAAAGGGTGAGATTGGTACATAAACACAATCTAGAAAGTGCTTCAGTTGGAAAATATGACATGACCTAGCTATTCAAATATACCACCCAGAGTCCTTTTCTCTTTGAACACAGGCAGTCAGATTACATTCCCTGCATGCCTGTGATCCTGTCTTTGTCACACTTCACTAACCCCTCATTTCCTCCAGGTAAAGATCCAGGTTGTTGTGACTGGCATTTGAGGGATCTCATGACCCCTCCCTCATCTTCCAGACCCCTGTCAGCATCTCAAACCCTCCACGCCAACCATTTGACTTCCTAACAGAACAAGCTGTTTGTTCTGATAGATCTTTTACTTGCTTTTCCCTCTGTCCTGGATTCCTCTCCTCCTCCCCTGATACTTCGGTGCCTGGAAAACTGTTTACCACCCCAGCATCACCGCTATGAAACCCCCTCCTGATTTATCCCTGCTTCATGGATTCTACCTCAAAATCCACTTTGGGAGACAAATTTCTGGGTTCAAACTCTGAGTCTGTAGCATTCCTGCTCTGTGTGTTTGAGTCAAGGTGCCAAACCCTCAGGGTCCTCATTGGGGATAACTGTGGTCCCTGCTAGACACACTTCAATGCAGAATGGGATCATCTGGGTACACTTATTTAATGTAATGGTTGACAAACAGTAAGTGCTCAATAATATTTAAAAAAAAAAAAAGATGAGTAAAATCTTAGCTCATAGGAGGTCGAGATGCAACTTTCTTCAGTTGTCCAGAATTAGGTTGATCCACATCTGCTTCCATCAGACTGCCTAAGTTCCACCCCAACCAAACCAAAGTCATATCCTTGAGAGGCACCCATGGGGGAGTCGATGCCATGTCCACCCAACCCTTAGGATTGCCCCTTGGGTCAGTCTCCAAAAAAGGTTAGTGATGACATTGCCAAGGCAACCAATGATTAGAACGAAGGAGGACAGTGAAATTCACCATTCAAAACACACAAGCTCAAAGTGAGGTGGTACTTTTGCCTCTGCCCTCATCATCCACCCCTCATGAAACCACCAGAAAGAAAGGAACAGAAAAACATGAAGCACAGTGGAAACAGCACTTCTGATGACACGGTCAAAACTGCCCTACGGTGGTGGCACCAATCTTTAGCTAGAGAACTCTTTGGAAACATGAAAGAGGTCCTGGGGACTGCTCAGCAGTGGGCTGCGGTGTGGCTAGTAACTACGCTCATGACGTCAGCTGTGGTGTGATAGCATGCCCCGCTAGTTAAGAACCATAGAGGAATATGTTTCAATAAAGGATCATTTGATGACCAATGAAAAGAGAGGGCGAGAAGAAAAGTCATGTTCATCACATTAGTGACAGCCTCTGTCAACATAGTCTTTTCATTAGAGCAGGAGCTTGTCGAAATCAGAGATCATTTCCTTAACTTTTCTACCATTGCCATTTCTGCTCATACTATTTGTGGAGTTCTGTGCCATGAGCTTTATGTCCATAACCCAAATGAATCTTTCAACCTACAAGAGAACTACCAGAACCCTGTCCACAACCCTCAGCTCATTCTGCTAGTCTGAGTCATGGCAAAGCCTGTGAGTCCTTCATCACATGCCCACCTCTCAGGGCATCCCCGACACTGACACAGGAAGCTTGGTAAATACCTGGTGAATGGAACCGAATCTAAAAACACAGGACCTGGGCCTCCCTGGTGGTGCAGTGGGTTAGGCAACGCACTATGAAGCAAACCGCAACCACTGCAGCACGAGTTTGATCCCTGCTGCCGGCCAGGGAGGGGACCCACATGACACAGCAGACCTCTCCTGCTGTGCCCGCTGCTCCCCTCAGCAGTGTGTTTCAGTCCATCTGCCTGTTCTGCTCCCCACTCTGTCTCTGGTGATTCCTCTCACCTCCTGTGACTCTGCCTTGTACCCCAGCTCTTGTATGTATAAATAAATAAATCTTAAAAAAAAATAAAAAACACAGGACCTATCCAAGTTCATCAGAAAGGGACATGAGTTTGTCTGGGCTGCTAAAGTTCTGCAGGTGACCCTCAAAGTGCAAGCAAGCAGAGGCTGAGACCCTTCTGGCAAAACAGATAGCATCTACAGCAGGTGTCTGTGCTCTCAATTTTCCCCTCTTGGGAAATGGTGGTTTCAACATCTATAATTTGTACTTTGTGACTTCAAGGTGTGCTCTTTGACACAATGCTGCCTTTCCAGAGGAGCAGGTTGTCACTTTTCACAAAATTTGTCCTATTTAATGAAAGTTTTTGATGGGTGTCTAATTACCTACCAGTCCTTCTATTGCTAACATGAACTCCCAAGCTTGGAGAATGGTGCCAAGAGTCTTGGGATGGATCCTTCCCATGCAGAGTTTGGAAACTGGCCACTCTATTTCAATTGTAAATGTCCTGTGATCATATCCACTTGTAGATTTGGTTAGGCAGGGTGCAATATGTGTTTGCCAAATTAGCTGTGCCCTCATTTCAAGCTGGGTGCTGGGCAAGGCTTTAGGAAGGAGAGGGAAGATCTCTGATACAGATTTTGCCCTCCAGTAGATTCTAGTCCAGGAAATAAGACTTAAAGAGCAAACATCTGATATGACATTGATAATAGGATTTGTAATAGAGAGTGGCACTGGGGTACAGCCCCTTCTTAAAACATCACTTGTACCTAAAGACTGATGGGGAATTCTTTGATATTAAAACAAGCCTTGGTATAAAATGGAGGACACTAAAATGTGTGCATGCATTTAAAGTTAACCACAGGTTTCGGGGTGCTATATTTGGTAGGTTCTTTCCCTGTCTTCCTCCTAGGCTAGGTGGCCCCCCTCGCCTCTACCTTTAGGACTGTGGGCAATGATGATGAACACTGCTGTTGACGTCAGACAGTTAGATTTTGACAGGCTCTGCTCCATCACTTTCAAGCCTGTGATTTTGAGAGAGTTGCCTGATTGTTTGAACCTGTTTATTCCTAATTTTTATGAGGATGTGTGTTTTGCATAAAGCTTTTGTCATGTACCATATATCGTGGTGGCTTTTATGTTGTGGAGAAATCAACATTTTGGGGATGGATGAATGAATGGTTAGCTGTGTGGATAGATAAGTGGATGGATAGATGGATGGATGATGAAGGGATAGATGAATTGGGAAGGGAAGAGGGGATGGATAAGTGGATGGATGGGTGGGTGATGGCTAAGTAGGTGGCTGGATGGGTGGATGGATAGATGGATGGAGTAGGGAACAAGTAAATCTATTGCCACATAGCAAAAAAAAAAAAAATAGTGCACACATTCCCTTTGTCATTAATACTTTGTTATTCTATAGCATTTAAATCCTTGATGCACTTTTGATACAAAAATTAAAGAAACTAGAGCCATCCCAATTTTGCCTATGAGAAACACTGAGCACTCATGAAATCCCCAGAATCTGGCAAAAAGTGAGATTGTATAACTTGACATTTGAGCTCGCACCTGGTTCAGTATCTTTAACACAATGGTGTTGCGGACTTACTGGTTGGGGGAAGGATAGAGATGGGGATAAAGGAGCACACCTTTAAAAAACTGCCTTTTCATTCTGAGCTGTGTAGAGCTTGTCCATTTGACCTGTACATTATGAGTCACAAAATCACAATCTACACAGCTAGGGCAATGCAGAAGTTCTTCACTTTGTTGAGAATCTAATATAGGCAGCTGTCCTCAAGAACATACACCACTCACAAGTAGTTTCAGGAAGCCCTTGGGCACCCTGAAGCACCTCTATCCTGTCCCCTGAGGGGTTCAGTGAACATTCTATGTCCGGCCAGCTGCAGAAACCTTGAACTCCTTACCCCTAGGCAAACTAGTACAAACAGTATAACCTAGCTTAGCCTAGCTTAACAGATCCCAGCAACAACAGCCTAGGGTTACTTACCCTCCCAAGTCTGCAATCATCTGAATTCTAAAAGGTTCGCCCTTCAATAAACATTCAGAGTCAACCATCTGCTTCCCTCCCAGACTTTTGCAAGTCTTGGTGGAGATGAGAATTGAGGTTATCTGTGTTTTAGATATCAAAATTGCTAGTTTATTCATGGACCAGGGTGGAGATCAATAAACAGGAAAGCCCATAGGTCTCTTAGATTCGATTGGCTCCACAACAGGAGAACCCTTCACTGTCAAGAAAGCCAAGATCAGCTGAGGAAGATAACCAGACTCTCAGCTGAGAGAAACCTGGTGAGGCCATTCAGTTTATACATTCATTCAACAATTGTGTATTGAGAGCCTCCCACATGCCAGGCACTGTTTTAGATGCCTAAGATGCATCTGGGACTAAACCAGAAAAATCCTCATCCCAAATGCAGTTCTTGAGCTTACCTTCCAGCGATGAAGGTGGACAGGAAGCAAAAAATATAATAAAGAAGCAAATTTTACAGCCTCTCAGAAGGCAAAAAGTGCAACAGGGGGAAAAGAAGTGATTATGATAAAAGGATTAGGACTGGGTGCAATGGAGGAGGCAAGTACATTGCTGAATTAGGGTCCAGGGATCAGCAGTGGTTTGACTAAGACTAGAGGAGGTCACATCTGTGACTGTGGTAATTCCCAAAATAGCTTGAGCCAAGATGATGCCACTAACAATACGAAATATCTAACATTTAAAATATTTAACATTTAAAACTCACTCTACAAATCTTTATTGAGTGCCTTAAGAGCTAGGTGGGCTGGGTAACAACCCCAAAGATAAGCAGGTCTTAATCCCTGGGCCCTGCGAATGTCATCTACATGGGACTAGGCAGATGGAATAAAACTAAAGAGGTTAAGATGGGGAGATTAGGATGTGGAGAAAAAGGAACTCTCCTACACTGCTGGTGGGAATGCAAACTGGTCCAACCACTATGGAAAGCAGTATGGTGGTTCCTCAGTCTACTAAGAATGGAACGCTCATATGATCCAGCAACCCCACTCCTAGGAATATACCCAGTGGACACAAAAACACTGATACAAAAGAATACCTGCACTCTATGTTTATTGCAGCACTATTTACAATAGGTAAGACATGGAAACAACCTAAATGCTCAAAAACAGATGCTGGAATCAAGAAGCTGTGGTATATATACACAATGGAATACTATTCAGCAATCAAAAAAGATAAACCTGAGTCATTCATAGAAACATGGATGGAGCTAGAAGGGATTATGCTCAGTGAAGTAAGTCAGAAGGCAAAAGAAAAATACCAGATGGTTTCACTCCTAGAAAGAATATAAGGGAACCAAATAAGCAACCAAGGAAAAGAATAATAACAATAAAAACATACACACATACACAACAAAAACAAAAAGACAAGGACAAATCAGAAACACTTTGTGGGGCAGGGGAAGGGAAGGGATGAGGGCAGAAAGAGCACAGGGACTGAGGTGATGGTGCACTGGTGAAACGGTGGTGGGAAATCCACAATTGATGTCAAATATATATAAAGAAAGAAAAAGAAGGAAAAAAATAATCAGCATAATGGCCAGGAAAAAAAAAATAAAGGATGGGGAGATTGTCCTGGATTATCTGAAAGGCCTTAAATATACTCACAAGGAGACAAAGGGAGATTTGACAAGAGATGGGAAGAAAGTGAGGTGATCATGGGGAAGAAAGACTGGTGGGAAGTGGGGCCATGAGTTGAGAGATGAAGAAGCTGGAAAAGTCAAGGAAATGGACACTCCCCTGGAGCTTCCAGAAGGAAGCCTGGCAAGCTGACCCCTTCCTTTCTCACCATGCCAGGAGTAGGGCCCTTCCGAGACAGGAGGGTCAACCTTAAAAGGTCTGTTGAGTAGGTCTGTCCACCAGTCTTACTATCTCTGAGGGTGGGGAGCAGGGAGCAGGCACTCTTCTGGGCCTCCAAGGATATTAATATCTTCCTTCTCACATAGCCCCTGGAAGTGGGTTCTGTTATCATCCCAAGGTCACATGTGAGGAAACTGAGGCACAAAAACCTTCAAGAACTTGCTCCAAGGTCAACTAGGAATGGCTGAGAGCCAAGATTAAACCTCTCAACTGCTTTTAAGGCTCATTAATAAAACAGCTAAATGTTATTGAGCAACTAATATGTGGTCAGACACTCTTCATGGAAGCTTCAGAACTCTGCATGAGGGACAAGTACTATTTCTAATTTATGGATGAAAAACTGGGGAGCAAAGGGGATGAATACCAGGCAAGAGAGCTGGGAGACCCTGTTCTACTTATTCTAATCTCTTACTAAGAACACTTAGTTCCACTTTGCTCCAGGCCCCAAGGGTGAAGACATAAATAAAATTAAACAAATAAAAATGGTATTCCCTATGTGATTGGGCAGTTCAGAGGTGGACTTTGGAGACTCAGGACCACCTGTGTGCTCTTGGGCAAGTTAAAGAACTCTTATAAGATGCAATTTTCTCATCCATCATAAAGGAAAGGTACCCACCTCAGGGCGGTTGTGAGGATTCCAGAGAAGAGACATGTGAGGTGCTAAGCACAGCGAGAGCTGCCAGTGCATGTTAGCTGTCATTATATTCTTGTTATTATTATAAGAAAGCTCAGCCCTGCCCTTCACCAGAGAAGATGCACAAAGGATGTAGACATCACTCTCTCCCACACTAATTCCTATGCTAAGTTAAAGAACCCTGAACTTGATTTATACTTTGCACTTGACCAACCCAAAAGGCAGACTGGAGGGAAAATCAGGGAACCCATCCATGCCTTGCTCCTGTCAGGGCCACACACCAGCTCCAGCTCCCTAACTACTGGGGCGGGGGAGGGTCTCTAGGAACATCAGTCTCACATGAACACACATACCCTTCTGGCCTTCCTGGAATACAGGGGACGTTCTTAAAGAAAATACTGGAAAATCCCAGGGCGTAGGACTCTGACTGGAGCATGCATATCCTGGATTGGCCTGGAACTTTGCCAGGACCTAGTGATGAAGGTGGAGGGAGATAACTAAAGCTCCATTGCAGAAAGAGCCGTGGGAACCACCACTGACTGAGCTGCCATCGTGTTTCTCTGATGTCTAAATTGAGACCAGGCTGGGGCTGGCAAGAGCTGGCATATAGCTACTTCTTGCTGGTCAAAGGAAACATATTGTAGGGCATAGTAGAGGAAAAGGAACTACATTTTTTTTTCTGCCTGGAAGATGTAATCAACCCTAAAAGATGACTTTTCTGCTGGAGCAACTGATTATCTAGGTGAAAAAGGAGGCAATAAGACCTGTCTCGCACTGAATACAAAAATGAACTCAAAATAGGTGACAGACCTAAGTGTAAATACTAAGTTATAAAATTCTTAGAAGAAAACATAGGAGTGTATCTTTTGGACCATCAGTTACAAAATGGTTTCTTAACTAGGACCCAGAAGCAGAAGGATTGAAAGAAAAATTGGATAAATTGTATACTTCATTCATTTTCAAATTGGTACCGTAAAGGGTACCATCAAGAAATGGCTGAAAATTCTACAAATCATACACAATAATGGATTTACATCCAAAATATAATAGGAACTCTTTTTTTTTAATTAGTTATATTTGACATCATTTGTAGTCCCCAGGGAGTACCCACCACCATTTCACCCATGCACCATCACCTCAGTCCCTTGTGCACCCTCTGGCCTCTCCCCCGTCTTTGCCCTCCCCCTTCCCCTCCCCCCCCCCCATGGTCCCTTTGGTTTATCCCGGCTTTTTGGTCTTATTAAGTTTTTTGTTGTTGTTGTTGTTTACTTTTGGTTATAATTGCCC
>JAGFMF010012167.1:2610700-2654261 GCA_019455555.1 Galemys pyrenaicus | reverse complement strand
GTTTCAGTCCATCTGCCTGTTCTGCTCCCCGCTCTGTCTCTGGTGACTCCTCTCACCTCTGGCCTGCACCCCAGTTCCTGCATGCATAAATAAATCTTTAAAAAAAAAATAGGAACTCTTCTAACTGAGCAACAGAAGACAACAATAAACATGGTAAAGGATTTGAGTGACTATTTTCCCAGAGAAGACAGAGAAATGTCTAAGTAGAATTTGGAAAGATGTTCATTTCATCATTACTTATTAGGGTAATGCAAATCAAAGTCACAGTGAGATACCGCATCATTGTATCTAGGATGACAAGAATAAAAACAACAGACAATAACAAGTTAGGGAAGATGTGGACATATTGAAACTCATGCATTGCTGGTGGAATTGTGAAATGGTACAGGCACTTTGAAAGGCAGTTGGCAGTATCTCAAAATATTGAACATAGAGTTATGACATGAAACAGCAATTTCACTCCTAGTAATGTACTCAAGAGAAGTGAAAACACAGGTTCTCATAAAATCTTGTAGATGAATGTTCACTGCAACATCATTCATAACAGCCAGAGTGACCATACAATGGAATATTATTTGGCCATGAAAAGGAATGAAGTACTGATTCATGCAACAACAAAGATAAACCTTGAAAACAGTATGCTCAGGGGCCTCCCTGGTGGTGCAGTGGGTTAAGCAACACACTATGAAGCAAACCACAGTCACTGCATCATGAGATCGATCCCTGCTGCCGGCCAGGGAGGGGACCCACATGGCATAGCAGACCTCTCCTCCCTCACCCACTGCTCCCCTTGGCAGTGTGTTTCGGTCATTCTGCCTGTTCTGCTTCCCACTCTGTCTCTGGTGAATCCTCTCACCTCCCTGGACTCTGGCCTGTACCCCAGTTCTTGTATGTATAAATAAATAAATCTTAAAAAAAGAGAAAACATTATGCTCAGTGAAAGAAGTCAGTTAAAAAAACCACACACATTGTATGTTCATCCTCTGAATAGGCAAATCCTTAGAGGCAGTAAGTAGATTAGTGGTTATACAAAATAAGAGATGAGTGCTAATGGGTATGACGTTTCTTTGGGGGTGGGATGAAAATGTTTTAAAATAAGGCAATGATGAGAGCTATGCAATTCTGAATATACTAAAAACCACTGAATTGTATACATTAAAGGTGTGAATTTTATGGTATGTGAATTAGATATCCAAAAAAAGATGTATTTCTTTAAAAAAATTATCAGTCTATGTTGTTATTGAAGATGCCATCTTAGACTTCTCTTTCATTGATGACAATTTCATTTCTTACTAGTGTACAGATAAATTGAGAATATGGCTGAAATCTTGTCTGTCTAGTTTATGTTCCACTCTAAAAAGTTTTCCAGGTTCACTAAATTCTCTCCTGATTACAGGCCCAGGAAAATGCTGGTTTCTTTGTTACTCAGTAATCTGCTCCATGTTTCACAAGTCAGCCATTCCAGCTCCCAGCCCCTTGGAATGTTTCCTTTTCTTAGTGCAATGCCATTAAATTGTGTTAGTTTGTTTCCCTTGTGCTCTGTCCCTGACTATGCTGTCCACTCCCTGAGGGTAGTTGATATATTGGTTTTGCTCATCATTATATGCAAATGTAGTCTTATATGTTATCACTGAACAAATGAATGAGTGAAATGAATGAATGTATGACTGAAAAGAACATGTTTTTTTTTAAATTTTATTTTATATATATTTTACATCATTCTTCCTCTGTGCAATGTTATGCTTTCTCCTCTCAGGGGTAGTCCCCAGAGAATTTCCACCACCAATTTATCCATGCACCATCACTATAGTCTCTTGTGCTCTTCCCTCACCTAGAACAAGTATTTCTATGGGGTGAAAGGATATGGATGATGAGAAAGTATAGGGAAAAAGAAGGAGAGAGAATTTGGACTAAAGTTATATCATCACTTAACCATCTTTTTCTGTTTCCTAGAATACGGATTTCTCATGCCTATGGGCATTTTGACCATGCAAGGGTCTCAGATTCTAGAATGCCTTCTCACTTTCCTCTGAGTCAAACCAAAACTATTGGCCTTTTAAAGAGTACCCCAAACCTTGTTTTTCTACTCTTTGGTCCAGAAATCTTTGGGAGTCTAGGCAAAGAAAACAACAAAAACAACCCACCTGAATACAGACTGGAATGAGGAGGAAGAGGTGAGTTCTAGAAATGGAGGCACAAAGTTGCTTGCCTGGTTCAAGAAAATCCTTGATCAACAAACAGTATTATTCATAATAATCAAAAACTAGAAATAATGTAAATGTCCAAGAGCAGGGCTGTGTACACACCATTCTATTTTCCAGAGAGGAAATATTCTGCACCTATGAGATTTTAATGATCAGGGAAATGACTTGCATCACATGTTAAGTGAGCTAAAACAGGTTATAACCAGGTGGGCAGGTTACAAACTAACCATAGTATTGTACAGAGGCTTGTAAACTGTACACAGGAAAAAAACCTACAACTTTCAACTAGAAAAAGACACACAAGAGTGATTTCAGGGGCTTTCTTTGGGCGGCGGGTCTGTGGGCATCCTCATTTCTTTTTTTTAATGTGTCCAGGTGTTCTACAAAAACACGTATGACTTTCATAGTCAGACAAAGAAAAAAAATCCTCAAATTCTCTCAGTCTTTCCACTGCACTTTCTTGAGGAATTCATACTGCATCCACATCTGCCTCCAAATCCTCATCCCCATCTGCAAACCCCAGCCTGCGAGCACCTCTGGCCACACCACAGGTTTCTGAAAGTTCATTCAATCTTTTGGGAAGCCCTTCCTTATCACCTGGAGGAAAGAGGGCTGGCTTGTCCCCACCCAGCCCAAATACAATGCTCCCACGTCTGTTTGCTTGCCTGGTTCAAGAAAATCCTTGGCCTCTTTCCTGGTGCCTGACCTCAGAGACTACTTCCTGATGCAGGTGTCTGCACCTGGTGGCTGAGTCTGAACTCTGGAGTGCTGGATGGACAGGAAGGTGATGATGTTTCTGCCAGCATGTCCTGATTTGCCATGGGAAGACTTCTCTTGGCCATTTAAAAACCACCCAAACAGTCTTTAAACAACATAAGAAGTAGGTGATCAAAGGTTTTTGTACTAACCTGGGCCAGCAGCCTTCTTAATGGAGTCAGCCTGACGCTTGGTCACTCTGGCTAGAAGGAAATGAGTACGAACCCATATTTGGGATGTAGCTTAACCCACTTAGGTTTTTCACAAGTTGCATTGTCTGATTACACATCCAGCTTATTCCTGAAATAGAAGAAATTAGAGACCCCATGGGAGGAAGGAGTTGGCGGTCAGCAAACATGGCAGGACTATGTAGTGGAGACTTCTCAGAGCACTCAGGAAATAAGTAGATCTGGGGAATTTTTCCTGTAGGAATCCCTGGTCACATATCAGACCCGTGTGAAGGCTCAGAGGACAAGATGGATGGACATTCCTTGCAGAAAACCACATGCTTCTTAGCCAGGTAAGCTTTTTCAGTTAATTACTCTGGCCCGTGTATGAGATACAGTGGAATGAAGGATCAAGATAAATCGGATATCCTGGCATTGGCTTTTGATGTTTTTAAAACTGAGAAAGAAAAAAAAAAAAAAGGTTTGGTGTGCCAGACTTCCTCATCAGCCTGGTATTTCACCTGTCATCTTAAGTGAGGTAAACAAACCAGTGATGTATTTTTCTTCCCTGCCGGACTGCACCCTCTTTCGTGATTAGGTCTGGGTACTGTTTTGGCAATTGGAATAGAGTAGAGCAGAGGTGGTGAAACGTTTCAGTCCACCCTCTTCTCAAATATTTAAAGTAGAATAATGAGTAGGTGAGTGACGGTCATGCTTGTCAGCTCTCTTCCATTCCTGCTGACCAAATCAATGTACCCTCAATCATGTTTTTTCTTAGGCCACCATAGCTGGTATTTCCTCCCCATCCACCTTATCGAGATTGGGGGAAAGAGATTTCGAGGAAGAGCAGATGGTCTTCATATTGCCAACTCTAGGCTTGGGGTTTTGTTTAGTGGGATATATAAGCTGAGGGTAAAGTGGAAGGGCAGGCAGTGAGCAAGGAGGTTGTGAAGATGTTTCGGTGGGGAGGTTTGTGTCGCCATAGGGCTCTGTATAAACTGTTTTCCTTAATCTTCCCAGGAGATCTTTAGTAAAATATCCATTTCTAATTGGTTCATGATGGAGTTGAATCTTCACTGTTTATTCATTCATTCAACAAATATTTAGTGGAAACTTGTCTTGTGCCAGATTGTATTCTAGGTGCTGAGGCTTGAAGTGGTGACTAAAACATATCCTGCACAGGACATCTTGGCTGAGTCTCTAAAGAATTTTTGTTATGTGGGGAAAAAAGTCCCCAAAGGTTAATATCACATAATTCCATTTATGTTAAATCTTTGAAATGACCAAATTCTAGAAATGGTGGTTGCCAGGAATTGGGGATGTGGAAGATAAGGAAGAAAGGGTGGTGATAATAAAAGTACCAGCAGGGTTCCTTCCACCAACGGACCATTTAGTGTCTCAACTATAGTGGATATGGGAACTTACATGTGTGATCAAATTATACACATGTATACACACACATAAAACTGAGGAGTTCTGAAAAAGACCTGTAAACCAAATCCATTTTGATATTATGTGATATATGTAGCATCATCTTCAAAAAATGTACCATTGGATAGCAGCACTCTCTACAATAGGTAAGACCTGGAAACGACCTCAATGCCCAAAAGCAGATGCTGGAATCAAGAAGCTGTGATACATATACACGATGGAATACTATTCAGCAATCAAAAAAGAAAAACTAGATGCATTCATAGGAACATGGATGGAACTGGAAGGGATTATGCTCAGCGAAGTAAGTAAGAAGGCAAAAGAAAAATACCAGATGGTTCCTCCCCTAGGAGGAATATAAGGGAACCAAATAAGGATCAAGGAAAGGATAAGAACAACAATAATAATAACAATAAAGACACAAAAACCAAAAATGAAAAGACAAGGACAAATTGGGGACACTTGGTGGGGAGGGGGCAGAGGGAGGGTGGAGGGCAGGCGGGAGCATGGGGGACTGAGGTGATGGTGCACTGGTGATATGGTGATGGGGAATACATGGGGATTACAACTGATGTCAAATACATATAAATAAAAAAACAGTACAAAAAATGTACCATTGGGGAAAACTGGGCAATGTCTACATGGTACCTCTCTGTATTATTTCCTAAAACTGCATGTGACTATATAATTAGCCTATAAAAATTTCCAATTAAAAAAAAAACAACTCACATTTTAGTAGAAGCTAAAAATGGCCTAAGAGGGCAAAACCAGACCTCTCCTTCAGAGGTCTGCTCCCTCTGGAGAATCCCAGGCACTGTCACCAAAGATTGCTTCCTGTCCTCAAGACATGTCATTGAGTCTCTACTGGGGACTCAAGGAAATCCAGACTCAGGGGAGGAAGCAGATGTAGAATCACCCTAGCCACCCTGGTCCCATGACACATGTGCTGGAAGTTGTCGACCTGCCCCAGGAACACACTGGACCATAAGGCTGAGACACGGATGTCCATGGGCACTCTGCTTGGCTCATTCCCAGCTTCCTTCATCCCCACCCCAGACACCTGGTCTATTCCAGCTACACCCACAGCTTGGAGAGTCTCCATTCTGGTTCCAGCTCTGGTGTGGCTCACAGCCCAGGTTCTCAGCATCAGGCAAAAACTCTTCAGGCCAGCCCTGGCCCTGGGACACCATCCTGAATCCTAGCCCTGGACCATGGCCAGCCAGGTCAGTGTCCAGCCTCTCTGCCACTCCTATCAGGGGATGCCCCATAAGATCTGTCCGCCCTTGGTTGTCCAATGAGGCCTCAGCTCCACCACTTGATTTTATTGCCTTAGAAGAACTTCAGAAGAAAGAAGCCATGTAAAACAGAATAAGGTCTGAACAGACTTTCAAGTTTTTATTATTTTATATTAAGCCATACCTTTCACAGATTGGCCACAAAGCAACATGCCTTCCTGGCACACAATTTACCAAAAGGGCATGGTTGAGAAAGCCAGAATTGCTGGACACACAAGTTAGACCACTGGGGAAAAGGGAGTTAGGGCAGGAAGAGAAGGGCAGGGAGAAGAAGCTATGAGAAATATTTAGCCATATTTCCAATGAGTCTGTGATTTTTATTCTAAGAGTTTATGTGATATAGTGCAGTTTCTGGATCATGGCTACAGTCTTTATGATAAAGGAAGGGAGCTTCCCTAGAATGCTAGAGCTGATGAATAAACAGCTGGTGAACTTTCAAGGAAAGTTTGATGATCAGTACATGAGGAAAGATATGGAGAATTTCTATCCCCACACTTGTTCAAAGCCAGCACAGACAGAGTAAGCACAAAGTGAAACAAAAACTCTTGTTCTGAGGCCTTGGGCAGGAGGATGCCTGTCATTGGTGCTGTTCTTCCAAGGCCCGGGTCTATACCATGTCAGGCTGCATCGTCAAGTGAAGCTTGTTCCAATTCCTCCACGGGAGGACACTCCAACTCTCCTTCCCAGTCTGGAGTCGGGATGAATAACCCATGGAGGTCCGGGTGCATTTCTACATCAAAAGTTGCGCGAGCCAATTCTGTTAAACTTTTGGCATCCAGAATAAGCAGAAAAGGATGCTTTTGGGGAATGGTAGAGATAACCACTGATAAGATAATTCCTTTGGAGAAATAAGAAAAGACACTTTGTAAAAGTGGAGGGATACATTTCTCAACTGTCTCCCTAGTTTCTTTGAACCAATGACGCTAATCAAAACAGAAATGCAGTGATTTGGAGACTCTGTGTGAGCAGAACATAAAGGCCAGAGTTCCAGCGCAAGTGGGATCTCTCTGAACCCCAATCTCTTCATCTGTAATATGAAGATAATCTCCCAACCCTCACAGGATAGCAGAGAGATTCTCTTGCATGGCAAATTATCAAAGAACTTTGTAAATTATTCATGCAATGAAGAATGGCTATTTTTTTCTACCATTTAGAAACTGTAGTTCAAGAGAATCATCTTCCAGTCTGCACTGAGCTTCATCAATGGCCCTCAGCTAAGCTTGAACCAGTAATATTCGAGTAAGTCTGATTAAATTCTGGCATGTGCCACAGAATGCTCACACCCTCAGCTTTCCCTCTGTGAGACAGAAAACACCTAAGCACTGACTCTCAGGGGAGAGAAGGTCAAGTTCATTCATGTATGTGAATGTCCAGCAAACAATAGTGATCCCTCCTTCAAACCTCCCCGGTCTGGGTGGTTGCACACAACTGAAGTCAGATTAGTTGGGATTCAAAATCCCACCTCTGGGGCCTCATTGGTGGCGCAGTGGATTGAGCGCCACACTGTGAAGCATCCGCTGCACAGCAGCATGAGTTTGATCCCCAGCGAGGGAGGGGACCCACCTGGCGCAGCAGACCTCTCTTGCCTCCCCACTGCTCCCCTCAGCAGTATATTTCAGTCCATCTGCCTGTTCTGCTATCTGCTCTTTCTCTGGTGAATCCTCTCGAGCCTGTGGCCTGTACCCCAGCTCTTGTATGCATAAATAAAAAAATCTTTTTTTTGCTCTTGCATGCATAAATAAAAAAGTCTTTTTAAAAAAAGATTTATTTATTTATACATACAAGAGCTGGGGTACAGGCCAGAATCCAGGGCAGTGAGAGGATTCACCAGAGACAGAGTGGGGAGCAGAACAGGCAGATGGACTGAAACGCACTGCTGAGGGGAGCAGCAGGGAGGTAGGAGAGGTCTGCTGCGCCAGGTGGGTCCCCTCCCTGGTCGGCAGTAGGGATCAAACTCATGCTGCAGTGGCTGTGGTTTGCTTCATAGTACATTGCTTAACCCACTGTGCCACCAGGGAGACCCAATAAAAAAAAATCTTTAAAAAAAAATCTACTTAAAACAAAAAACAAATCCCACCTCTGAAGGCAATGGGCAATGGGCATGTGAACTTGAACAAACTCCTTCCCTCTCTGAGCCTCTCCTTTGGTGAAGTGGAGACAGTGCTGCTTCCTGCCCACAAGAGAATGTGGGGGACACAATGGTCCAGCCCAGTGGGAGGCTGGACTCAGTGGGAGGTGATACCCACAAATTTGCCTCAGAGAGGACAGTGACACATGATAGTGACTGGCTCCCGCCTGGTGAGCCATGCTGTGCAGAATCAATAGGAAGTCATGGCCCAGGTAGAAAACCAGGTAGAAAATCCTGTCCCACCTGAGGGAAGCAGCTGGCAGGCTCAGGGGGAGCCCGCCCTCCCCTGCAGGGAGGGTAGCCCCACCCCTGTTTCTAGTTACCCTCCTTGGCATCCCCAGGGGTGTGGGCAGGGCATTACTGGGACAAAGGCAGAATGAAGAAAGGAAAGGAGCATTTGGCCCTGTGAACACCTAGAAAAGAGAGGGCCACAGATTTCAGGTGCTCCACAAAAATGGTTCACACTAGGGAGAGTGAAGGGTTCTGACTCAGCCATAGCAATGAACTTTAGAACCAAGATGCTATGCTCTGGGAGGGTGTGGGGCTGTTCAGTGGGAAGGAAGCGGCCTATTGTATAGTAAAAAATGTAATCTTGCCCAAAGGGAGGCCCAACCTTTGCCCTGGAGGTGACCTCTAAGCATATGGAATGATCTGCCTGACAGGTGTCTTTATTTCTCATGGGTCACATCATATAACCTAGCCCCAGAAAGTGATTTAGGTGAGGACTTTGGGCCATAGGTGTCAGCTTGACCTTCAGAGGGGCTGAAGACTAAAGGTCAACCCCCTGGACAGCCAACCATGTCTACAAGACCAAACACTGAAGTGCCTCTGACACCAAGGCTTGGGGGAGCTGGCCTGGTAGGTGATACTCTATGGGTCTTGCTGGGAGAAGTCAGGGGTATCCATGACTCCCTGGGGACTTCCAGAAGTCCAGGTCAGGACTCTCCTGGGTGCCACCCCCTGGGCCTCTTCTCTTTCTACTGCCTCCTTAGGCTGTGATAAGCTGTGACCCAGAGTACAGCAGCTCTTGGTGTGCCAACTGGGTAGCCTTCGGTTGAAACTGAGGCTGGTCTTGGGGTCTCCCTAACCCCACAGCTTTGGGTTCAGTCACAACTGGACTCCAAGGCATGACTCCAGCACTATGTGGTGGCAGCGGGTCCAGGTAACCCTAAACACTGTCTCCGTTTGAGGGGTGGTCACAAGTGGAGTGCAGCGGTGGGCTCTCCTCGGTCTTACCGTCATCCTCGTCCTTGGCGTCTGGCTTGGCTACAAACACAGGTTCCCCTGGCCAGCAGTGTTCCTCTCCCCATCTCACGGACGACTTTGTAAGAAGGTCATATTTGAGTATCTGTACATCCAAAGAGCAGAGACACAGGAATGAGTCACTGAGAGTGGGCTTATTCCCTGTGGCGAGGAAAGCACTGAGGTCCAGGAGGGTGAGGTGAGCGGGGGACTCCAGTTCCTCAAGTGTGGGCTCCTGGGTGTCCATCGCTGCTGGAGTATAACAAGAGAAACGAAAGCAGCTCTCTCTCCTCCGCAACTTCAAGCAGAGGTCCTCCTGCTACCATTAAACTGACACTATACATGGAAATCCTTAAAAAAAATCCCTGGCTTCATTTATGGGAAGAATATAAGGGAGCCAAATCCGAGATCAAGGAAAAGAACAATAACAACAACAACAAAGTCAAATCACAATGCAACAAAAACAAAGAGACAGACAAATCAGAGACACTTGGTGGGGGGGTGACTGGGGTGAGGGCAGAAAAAGCACAAGGGGCTGAGGTGATGATGCACTGTGAAATGGTGGTGGAAATTCCACGGGGACTATAAACAATGTCAAATATACAAGAATAAAGAGGGAAAAAAATCCCTGAATTGATCTGGTATTGGGTATTACATTGTAGTATTTCTTCATGCCAATTAAACGCCATGTATTCAAAGCAAACATTTAAAGAATAACACAATTTCTTTGTTGTTTTAAAAGTGCCAGTCCCTAGATCAACCTCTCTCCCCTCCTCCCTCCCTTACTTCCCCCACTTTTACTTCCCTCCCTCCCTCTCTCTCTTCTCCCTCTCCCCACCCCTTTCTTTCTTTGACAGGCTGGCTTCCCTGTAGGGTACAGGATTAGTGGGGAGTGACTTGGGGTGTGTACCTGGCTGTGTGGGAACCTGAATTTTATCGTCTTCTACATTTCTGCACTGTTTGCATTAAAAAAATATTTTTCATTTTATTATTAAGAAGCGAAGACATTAAGGAAAGGTAATGTCTATACAGCACATAGCAGTCTCTGGGTTATGTTAAGCATTCAAAAAATAGTAATTTAAAAACCAAAATTAATCCTCCAAGTTTCTGCTATGACCTGCCTGCTTCAGAGGGTAAGTTCCTTAAGGGCAGGGATTGGATCCTCCTATCTAAATCCTGATCCGCAAGGTGGAGCACATAACTGGTGCTCAAGAAGCATCTATTGAATAAAGAAATCAGTGGATAAACTCCAGTCACAACCTCCTTCCTGAACTGCACCCCCTTCTCTCTTGGTTGCTTCGTTATTGCTGCAAATGTACTTTGACATACACTCTGTCCCCAGAGGGCTTCCCTCCTGACCTCTCTGTTCTGATCCAGGGTACTCAGTGTGAAAACCTGAAAATTCAGCTTTGCAGACAGACACGATGGCCATAGGAAAAGCCAGCCCAAGATCACACAGGGATTGTACCTTGTTTGGGATGGGATTCCATGCAACTTCGGTAGCAAAGACGTATCTGTATGGTTTCCCGTTGTAAGCGTAATTGATCTGAGGCATCTCGAAGCCTAGGGTGAAAGACAAAGCTGATAAAGACCCTGTCAGCAAGAGCTGGGGACATCTGCCCTCTGGGCAGGTAGGGCATTCCTTTTTCAAAACAGCTCCCAGGTCAGAATCCCTGAATTTGATCCAGACCCTGTACTGGGTCAAATGTGGTATGAGCAGAGGAGGGTATAACCTCTAATAATTATCCCCGCTCTATTAGAAGGTTCAGGAGCAAGGTTAGATAGACCTGAGTTAAGTGTATAAACATCTTTAATTACCCAAGATATAAATCAAAGAGAACTACCTGATTAAAATCAGAGTCTACTGCAATTTCTGAAAGCTCTAAAAAAAAAAGAAAAAAGACTCATGGGCAGGTATTGTGTGGGTGTAAAAGAAATTTCTGAATGTGTGGAAAAGAGTGTCAGTGGGGAATAATTAAATATATCTGGTGAGTTCATATAATGACATTATAAGAATAATGTTTCCAAAAATTTTAGTAACATGGGAAAGTTTTCATAACATAAGATTAAGTGTAAAGGGGGTGGCTATAGAATCATCTCTACTATGTTACAAATGAAAAGACAAAATTGAGACTGGAATTATCATTTCCTCATAATTTATATTTTGTTGTCTAGGCTATGTTTTCCACTCTGTAAAATTCTCATATCTATTTTTTTTGCAATCTGCAGTGTTAAAATTTTGCCCATATAAAAACACCTGTATATCTATAAGTGCTGTTGCATCAAATTAAAAAATTTAAGTATAAATAAGAAAAAACCCCTTTTATGAAATAATCTGGGTAACTGTAGCCAGTGGTCAGTGAAAATAGAATATCCAAGAAAAGAGGAAGCTGGGATGAAGTTAAACATAGGCCTCGAAAAGGCTTTCTGTCAGGAATGTTTATCAGGCCCTGTGGGACCAAGGAGAGTGGACCAAGGAGTTGGGAAGATGTATACTCCCCTGACCAGTAATCCTGAAACTTCCAAGAGAGATCAACTTGATCACTGGGAGGAGGGACCAACCATCTACTTAAATCAGAAAAAGATGCCGCCATTGGCCCCAAAGAAGATCTGAGTCTTCCCATGATGGCCCTTGGCCCCTCCACCCTACCCTCACCTGTCAATGGCCAGTCAGAGGCACTTGGTTATGTAAAAGATGATTCACCCCTGCAAATTCTGCATCTTTATTAAAGCCACACTCTTGAAGAATCTCTAGGATGTGGGAAAATACTTAGCTTACTTTCATGAGGTGGAAGAAGCCATCCCAGAACAGTCTAGATGGTCTGGTACATATTTCATAAAAGTATAAATGCAGAGATTAAGGGTTTCCAAGTCATATCCTGGCTTTGCTGCCTGTCAGTGGGCAAGTTAAAGGATTATTCTCAGCGTTATTGTCCTCAGCTCTAAAACAAGAACAACGCATGCCTCTTTGAGAGGTTATAATAATGATTACCTCTTGCCAGGCCCTGACAATATGCCAGGTTCGAAGCCATTCCCTGTATGTGGGTGAACTCACTGAATGTTAACAAAACAGGATGAGGCCATCAAGATGAAATGAAAGGAGAGGATGTGTGAAGCCCCCAGGAGAGGACTTGGCAGATGCCCAAAGTGCACTGCAGGACAGGAGACTGGGCAGGTAGGTCCAAAAGGATGGTCACAGGTAGACAGCTCATGAGGAATTCATCCACTGTCACCTTTTTCAGTATTGCCTGAGGTTGCAACAATAAGCAAGAATTCTCTTCCCAGAAACAAAAAGACCATGACTTTGGAAGCCTGCATCTGACCACACCATGTGGCAGGTGCGTGGAGATGGAAGCTGATGCCATCAGACCTGGCATGAGGATTGGTAGTGTTGCTTCAGATATGCCGAGAGGCTAGGGCACCACCCAGAACCCATTCCAGGTTCCATGGGCTGCAGCTGACAGAAGTGGTGTTTGACGGGCACATCCCCATTGGTCCTAGGGGATGCCCCAGGACCATGCCCTTGCAGACGCTGGCACCTGGCAGGCGTGGGGCAGTGGGCACAGAAGGGTCTCAGTTTGGACCTCACCCTGCTGCTCTCTAGCTGAGTGCCCCTGGACCAATCTTTGCTTCCCACATGAATGTTGAGCACATACCTCTCTCAGCTAGACTTTTGTCCTATGCTGGTGACAGGCTGAACACAGAAACAAGGCCTCCGCCTCACAGGTTTATATTCTAGGCCAGCGGTTCTCAATTAGTCCCTCCATGGGACTCTGGCAATGTCTGGGTATGTTTTGGGTGGTTCCAATTGAGGGTAGGAGTGCTACTGGCACCTGGCGGGGGTCAAGACCAGGGAGATGTTCAACACCCTGCTGTGCCCAGCTGCCGACTCCAAAGAATGACCAGCCTCCATCTTTCGTGTCCTGAGGTTCAGAAGCACCAGTGGCTGTGGCCTCTGTTCCAGGGTTGTCACTGTGAGGCTGTGGCTTGACCTTCTAATAGCCCATAGCACCCCATAGTAGGGGCCGATAGCACCTTCTCAGCAGTGTATCCTGAAGGAACTAGGGCAAGAAACCAAAGGGGCTGTGCCTGTTAGCTACACTTCAGCTTTCAAAAGCGGATCCTCCATGAAAGTCCACCCCAGAGTCTTCCTGTGGGGTTGCCTGAAGAGTCAGAAGACAACTGTCCCCCCAAATGCTTCCCACTGGGGGAAAGCCCCCTCCATCTCTCATCTTCCATCCCCCTGCAGGGAGGATGGTACCATGGAAGGAGGTATCATGTAACAAGCAGGGGTCACTTTGCAATTCTGCCCATCCCTAAGAGCACAGAGAGAGGACACCTTCATTTTACCTTCATGGAGCACCTCCGGCTGGCAGTAGACCTGGTCATCTTCTTCCTTCAGGGCTTTTGCCGTTGTAGATGCCAGTTTGATTAAGTTTGAGCCCTTTTCTGCATCCTGGAAGAATTAGTTCCCCCAAAACATGAAAATGTGTTATCCAGCCCCCATCTTTGCTGTACTGTTCATGCTGGAAAAATGCTTTAGCTTGTTCTGGCCTCATGTTAACCACAGGAAGCAGCTACTCTATTTTTGGTGTTTTTATTCTCAGTTCAAAGTGAGGATCAGCCATCTGAAGTGGCTCCCCAAGGTGGAAAAGCTGGGAGGTGGCCCCAACCCCCTGACTCGTCATCCCTCACAGGTGAAAGTAAGGTAGTAAGAAGTTTTCACTTTTTAAACACCGGATGATTCACATAGAAAATGCTGTTTAGACACGGGGAGTGCTGATGCAAGCATCTGAGTAGAAAAAGCAGCAGAGCGAATGTATATCCCATCTGAACTCAGCCATGTTCAAAACATTGTACACTGACGAGAGTCTGGGAGGAACAGACCAGACATGAATAGTAACAATGGGTGGTGGATTCTGGGCATTTTCATTTTCTATGCTTATTTATATTTTCAGCATTTTCTGAAAAGGAATCACTTGAAAAGAAAACCCACATGCCACAGCAATTACTTGGGAGAAAACTCTCTTTCATGGATAGTCCTTGGTGTCAAGTTACAAGCTGACCTTGCTCTTCTGGGTGCTTTCACCAGCACCAGCATCTGTGACCCAGGAGAGGACTTAAGCACAACTGATTAAATATTTATTGAGCATCTGCTATTCCCTGTTTCCCCACATTCCAGCTCTGGGACCTTGGACAAGTTGCTTAGCATCTTGTTTCTGCCTCTGTGGAATGAGGTTCAGCACATGCACTGCTGAGTAACTGCACAGAATAAATAAAATCATCTGATGAGAGGCTCGCAGAGGATGGGGTTAACAGTTGGGGTGCCAGATGATGTTCGCCACTGCTGCCGCTGCTGACATCATTGTTGCTTTGTTATGATCGTATTACTCCCACTATCACTGGGATGAGTTCAGATTAGGAAGTGGAGGATGAAAGGAGCAAGATCACAGTCTCGGACTTCACAGAATTCACAGGGGAGAGATTTATCGCTGTGGCTGACCTCTTGTTTAAACATTTTGCTACTCTTTTTATTTTCAAAATGAGTTTTTATAATGAACATATTCAACAAAACAAAACCCACTCAAACAAAAACAGGATTTTGTTAGGAAGGTGGTGATGCTGGGCAAATGGACTGCAGGAACCCTTTGTGCTGGGCTGTTAAAACTGTCCAATTACAGAAGAAGAAACAGGCCCAGAGAAGGAAAGTGGCATTTCCCAGGGGATACTGGGAGAAGCAGAGTGGGGGCCCAGACCTTCACAGGGCAATGTTTCTGCTCAGAGACAGGAGCATTGCGGGCAGCGGGAAAGGCAGGTACAAAGCCTGGATGCTGGCTGGTCCCATCTTGCTGGTCTCAAGCAAATATCTCCTGATAACTCAGTCTGCAGTGTCCCCAAGGCACTTGTCCCATGCTGTCATCATCTCCTTTATGGTGCTGCTTCCTTCTTTTGTGCTGTCTCCCCTCTCAATGCAGAGAGCAGACTTTGTTTTATGCATGGCACATAGTCAGCCCTCAGGAAGTGATTGTGGGATGAATAGGTGATTCAGTAAGTTCTTCCTTCAACTGCCAAGGGGCAAAACATGTGCTTTGCAGGGTGGTGATCAAGCATTCACTGAGATGAAGCGCAAGAAGTGGTCAGGTCGCCCAGTGCCCGGCACATTGTCGACTTCTGATAAACACAAGTCTGAATGTCTCCACCTTCCTTCCCAGACACCACCTCGGTGGTAGGCCCTGCCTGGTGCCTGGCTAGGCACGTGACAGCAACCAGCCTCTTGTGCATGTCCCAGGCTTGATTCTCAGGGAGCCGATCTGCAGAGCAGGCCTGTAACTCCAGCCTGAAACTGGTCAGACTGGTCGAGGGATAAACTATGAATTTTTCCACACACAGCAGTAACCAACATGACTCGGTTGCTTGAGGCAGCTGACATGCTCAGCTTCGGGAAGAAATTGCATTCCAGCCAGAATTTTACAAATCCTGCAGCTTGCTTTGAAGCCCTAAACTGAAGGAACTCCCATGAGCAGCAGCATTTCAGTAAACCCCCCAAACACTGGCTTTGGGTGTGAGATATGACTCTTGACCTTTCTGTATGAACTTAATCAGACCCCCTGGGCCTCCTGAAGCCTGTTTCATCGTTTATCCAATAAAGGGGTGATTTATAGTTTGGGGATGGGTGGCGAGGCCAAGGTGAGGATAGGCGAGGTTGGTTTGTCCTGTGTCTGAGGATTACGGTGAGGATTAAATTAAATCTTGGTTATGAAAACACCGGGTCCAGGGCCAGGAATATTGTTGTTAGCTTAGAGCAGGACAGATATGCCTTCCAGTCCCAACTCAAATCCCATGGATAATTCCACAGTGTCAGCAAGGGCCTTTCTCCTTCCTCTACAGTCATGGGGATGAGAAATAACTCAGAGGGGTGTCCTACCAATTAGGATATAAGCATGCAAAGCATTCAACAGTCCCTGAAATCTCCAGGACCCAGGACAGGTTGTCCACCAACTCTATATGCAAATATTTCAAGCAAACTGTTCGCTCTCCCTACCTTGAAACATAACACTTCAGAATTTTGGGCAACTGCAGTGGCCAATGCGGCAAGCTGCTAGCTATTTAATGTTAAATTAAAATGAAGGGTCTCCCTGGTGGTGCAAGGAGTGGAGCACCATACGGTGGGGTTTCTGCAGCCACTGCAGCACAAGTTCAATCCCTGACCAGGGAGCTGACCCACATGGTGCAGCAGACCTCTCCTGCCTCGCCTGCTGCTCCGTCAGCAGTGTATTTCAGTCCATCTGCCTGTTCTGCTCCCCACTCTGTCTCTGGTGAATCCTCTTAATCTGCTGCGACTCTGGCCTGTACCCCAGCTATTGCATGCACAAAGAAATAAAATCTTTTTAAAAATTAATTAATTAAAATGACGTAAAATCAAACTCAGTTCCCCCTCTACATAGACCACAGTTCAACAGCACAAGTGGTTGATGGCGACTATATGGGCAGAGAGAATGTTTCTTTTTGGCAAATTCTATCTGCAGTGCTGGTCTAGAAGGACCAGTGTCACTTTAGAATTGGGGGTTTCCTGGCATTCTGAGCTGGAAGAGGGTGACAAAGGAGAGACAGCCTCTGGACCTGGGATCCCTGACCCTGTCCCTTCTCCTCCCACAGCCCTGCCAACACCATCAAACCAACAGCTAGCCCTGGTCTCCCGTGGGCTGAGGCGGACACACTCATGGTACCACCTGCCCTCAGAAGGGCAGAGGCAGGCCCTGGAAGCAGCTTTTTGGGCTGCAGACTGAGGGCCCCCAAGCGTCTAGTTCATGACTGAGGGGGAGGAGTCTCTAAATGGGCATGACCCCTTGACCCTGTGACCCTTCCTCCTTCCTCCGTCCCTCCCTCCATGGACAAGGGATATTGCTGGGGAAAGACCCGCCCAATCAGGGCTCTTCAAAGTGCCAAGACCCAGCGCTCAGCGCTGGTCAGGGACTAACCGCGGAAAAGACCTGTTACTTACACCTAGCACGTAGTGTGCACTCAGTAAATGCAGCTTCTCCTGTTACTGGATCTTCATTTTTGCATCTAGAGCCACACATCAAACTCACTGAGTGAGGAGCCGAAGGCACACTTCCAGGGCCCAGGTGATGGCTGGGGATGGAGTCAGCTGCTCGAGGGCCCCCCTACAGGCAGGGCCAGGCAGGGCAGCCCTGGACTGCTATACACACCCACACCCCTTCTGGGGAGCCCTGCCTTAGACAGCCCCCGCGCACCCTACATAAACAGGTACAGGCTGCCAACAGGCCCTCCCTTCCTTTGACCCCAGCTGGCCCAAGTGCAAGAGAATCTAGGGCAGTTGGAAGGATCCAGAATTTAAATTTACTCTATTCTGGCCCATTCTGTGGGGAAAGCACTTTCCACTTGGGAAATTTTCCAAGTGCTACAGGACCCCTTCGTGTCCTAGTAGAGGCCTGCTTCATGGCTTTCTTTCATTCACTTAAAATGAGAACCAAAGCCTGGCATGGGTGCAGGGGACACACTGCTGACAAGTCTTGGCCTCTCCCAGCTTCAACAGGTAGAGAGGACTGAATGGGGTCCTTATACTTGACTTAATGTTGAGCCATGAGCTGCAGGTGCCACGGGGCTGTACAAACTCATTTAAGGGAAGTAGAGACGCTGGGACCTGAAGCCTGAGCAGGAATTTGCCAGACTCTAAGGCTTCTCCCTGGCTGGCCGTGGGTCCCCTCGGGGCTCTGAGAACACGCCCTCCACAGGCCCCATCCCCAGAGGTTCTGCCTCCATTGGCCTAGGCTGAGTGCAGGCCTGTTCTCAGAGATCCCAGGAGATTCCTGCCTGAAGTTAGGGTGGGGTCTGATGGGAGGATGGTGGGAGAAGGATAGGGTGGTGCAAAGGCCCCAGACAGAAGGGCGCTGAGAAAAGGCAGCATCTCCCATGACCACGTCCCTAATTAGATTTTTTGGAGCGGCTGGAATGGAGCCTCTGCATCTGGCCTTAGAGGCCACGACGCCTGCCTGACCTTCCAATTTCAATATGCAGGTGGGGCGACTTGAAAGTGAAGCAAGAAGACATTTTTAAGGGACAATAAAAAGCAATTAAAAAGCGTGGCCAGAGCTACCTTTCCCAGGGCTGGCTCTTTACTGTTTCAAAGCAGCAGATGGCTCATTTTTAAAATGCATGTGCTCAACTTCTTAGCTTGGTCCCTAGGAAGGAAATCACTTCTCCAGCCTGATATAAGGTTATAAAATCCCCTGGTGTGTGGGTAGTGAGAGGGAGTGTTTCTTCTCGGTGCATCATCCTCAGCTGAGGCTGGCGTGAGGTGGGGTGCGGCCTCGTGGTTTCCACTGTTTGCTTTGAGACACCCCCTCAGCTCCCTGGAATCTGGAGGTGCCATCCAAGGCACCACACTGTGGTACTTCCCAGAGTGAGAATGTAGGGGTGTAGGGGGCAGGGGCCCAAGTGATGATTGTGGGGGGACACCGCCATTCATTCAAAAGCCCTGAATCACGCAGGTAGAAACTTAATTCCTTTCTTTCTTCCAGCCTTTCTGGCTGAGGTCAAGAAGAGCATCTCGGCTAGGTGTTACTATGACTTTGATATCCAACAATTTAAAAGTTTCTTTTTGACAGAGCTCAGGTCTTGGCAAGCAACAGTGTCTGCTAGGGTGTAAGACCTCTGCTTTCTTTCCATTGTTTTATGCCCGTGCTTGTCTGCAGCCAACACGCTGACTTTCCATCGGGTAGCGATGTGTTTCCTTTCAAACCAGTTATGTAAAGTGCCAGTTGATTTAAGCAAAATTATGACCTTGTTAGTGTTATAGAGAGGTGACCAGGAAATATGGTAAAAATCAGGACAGAGGTACACAATGACTGCAGATGGGGAAATGCTGGACAGAGGGGGCGCCCTCCCCAAATCTGGAGACAGAGAAATCTGGGTTCGAACAATGCCCTGCTCACTGACTGGGACCAGGCTGACTCCCTGCATAAGTAGCCCAGCAGGGAGGGTGGAAGAAGGCCCTAAAACCCCCACCACATAGCCCCCCGCCAGCCTTCCGTAGGAGCTTCCTCTGTTCCCAGGCCTATGGAACTTGAAGAGAGTAAGTGGGTCCCATCTGGGGCTCTTTTGAGGGGCTAGCCCTTCTGGGAGCACAGCAGAGTGATACATCTTACCAGCTACAGGTATGGGTCGAGAGAAAGGCTGGTGTAGGTGCCAGTGTTAACTCTGGTACACCAGGCAGTGTGACCTTGGGCACTGTCCTTAACCTCTGTGGATCCAGCAAGTTTCTTCATTTGTGAAATGATGCTAAGAGGAGGACCTTTCTCATAGGTTGTTTTAGTCATTAAGTGAGGTAACGAAAATAAAATGCTTAGCGAAGTGCCTGGAAGATACAGAGCCTTCAGCAAATATGAGCCATCAAAATGTAATTGCAACGAATTCAGTTTCATTTAAATTAATTAAGGCATGAAGTCAGTGAGTCCTGGAGCCAGAAGCTCTCTGCAGCCTCTGAAACCAAGCCCCGAGCCTGGGCAGCATCGCCTCAATTGAGGATAACATCTGGCCATTTTAACATAGTGGTCATTGTAATGCAAGAATGGGGCTACTCAACCATCAGGCACTGGGTAAGCACCTGGTGACGCTCCCCTGCCATGGGCTGTCAGGTACACGTTTACAATGAGGTTAAAAGGCAGATTTAATGTCAGGGAAAGATGTTAAGATATACAAATAGATGAAAAAACACCAGACAGTGTGTTCACATTCCGCCATAAACAGGAATGAAGGACAGTTAACAATAGAGATGAACCTGAAAAGCCCTGTGCTAAGTGAGAAAGGCCAGTCACGAAGACCACGTGCTGGGTAACTCCACACACAGAAATGCCCAGGAGGGCAAATCCTCAGAGAAGGAAAACAGAGGAGAGATGGCCTAGGCCTGGGGGAACGAGGGACCTGGGAGCTGCTGGTTAAAGGGTAAAAGAGGAAAAAGATGGTTGTGATGATCGTACAACTCTGAATGAACGAAAATGGGTGAATTATGTGGCATGGGAATTACATCTCAAGAAAGTTGTTAAAACACGCAGGGTATGGTTCCTTCCTCTAAAATTAAACTCTCTGTATATGTAAAAAATATATATTAAACTATAAGCTATATAAAAATAATTTTAATATATATGTAGTATATATACGAAATTATATAGAGTTTAAATTTAGAGAAAAGAGTCATACTACACATAATTCTCAATAGCTTTATAGATATATGTCAATATGTACATATTACACATATATGTTCATCTCTACATATGGAGATAGAAACTTGGGGGGCAATACAAATATATCCACAATAAATATATGGAGATCCTTCCCCTCCTTTTCACTCAATCTGTATTTTCTAAGTTCTCTACTCTGCATGTCTGTCACTTTTGGAAAAACAATTAAGACATTTTCTATTTTTTAAAAATATAGTTCCTTTTGGACAGTAAGGTCACTCTAGGGTTCCAGAAAGTGCCCAAGTGTGATTATGTCTCCCCAGGAATGAAATAGTTCTTCTCCCAAGCCCTTACCTTGTTCACGTGGAGGGGCACGGCAAACCTCTTAAGGATAGGAATGGAGGTGGGCTTGGTGTTGTTCTCGAAGTTCTGGGTCAGGTTGTCCAAGTAGAAGAAATTGTAAAGGCTGCTGTCCTCGTAGGCCACGACATCAAACAGGATGCAGCCGTCCTCTTCGTAGGCATTAACATGATGGAAGACCACCATGGGGTCTGTGTAAAACTTGGTCAGAACAGGCTTCCTGGTCCTCTGGTCAACGATGTGAATGTAAGTCTGAAAAGATGAACATCCAGCAGTCGGCTCTCCCTCTGATGACCCAGCATGCTGGCATGGGGCATGGGGCATGGGGTGGGGGGACCCAGCAGGGCCACACACCAACTAGCAGGTGACCCTGGGGCCCCCCAGAGGGCCAGCCAGGCAGAAGCATTCAGAAATGGGAGCTGGCAATTGTAGTTTCTGAGCGAGGAGGGAAGCTTCACCGTGAAGCTTCTGTACTACCAGGAGGACAGTATTTTGGGGAGGCCCCTGAGGGTGCACTGTCCCTACTCCTTCACTTGATAGTGATGGAGTGACATGTCAGCTCCCCGGCAATGGCCAAGTGCGGGAGAACCTTGCAGGTGCCAGAGCTCTAGGTCTTGGCAGGCTTCATCCATAGCCAGGTTCCCTAAACTAAAGTCCCTCCTGCCCTTTTGGATCCCCTTTCCCAAACTCCACCTTGTAATGCCTTTTCTGGTTCCTCCTGATGCGGTTGCCACAGCAACCACCTTCCCTGGAGGACCGCTGTGTGTGCATGATGGGTTCCAGTGAAAGAGCCCATGTGGGGATCAGAGCTCCACATGCACCCTGGGTGTCACAGGCATTATCGCTCTGGGCATTGACTAGCTCTGTCTGCAGGCCCAGTCAGTTGCCTAATTCAAAGGCAACTTGTGTGAATGTGAGAGAGAGAGAGGGTATGGATGTGAGTGTATATATGTCTATGTATGTGAATGTGTGTGTGTATGTATGAGAGCCTTGTATTTGTGTGTGTACCTGAGTCTATGTGTGTGTATATATTTGTGTACGTGTATTAGAGTGTGCATGTGTGTATTTGCCTGTCAGTGAGTTTGTCTGTGTGACTATACATGTGTATATGTGTGTGAGTATATATATATATATGCATGATTGTGTATTTGTGTTTATATGTCTGTGTGAGTATATATGTATATATACGTGTGTTATTGTGTCTGTGTATGCATGCATATGTATATGTGAGTATATATATGTGTGTGTTTCTTTCTTTGGGCAGCTCTGACTCAACCATCCTCCTTCTGAAAGCAATGGAGGGCCATTCCAGGCTGCTCTCTTGCTATCTCCTTCTGGCATACTTGGCTCTACCTCTCCAGCCTCAGAAATAAGAGGAAGGTGTTGACAGAGTCTTGGGGAATGAGGGGGTCAGCCATGGACAGGTGAATACAGGGGTGATTGTTTTATGCCTTTTCTTTCCCATTATCCCAATCCCCAGGTGAGCCACAGGGATTTTTCTGAAAGTGGCCTTCCAAAGCTATCCCCAGGGCCATCGACCTTGCCCCTGGGGGCTCTCAGCCATGTTGGGGACATGACTGTGGAGCAAGCCCAACTTCAGTTGGCTGCCCTGCTACTCCCCCTGTACCACTCTCCCACCCACAAACATAGAGAGGCTTCTGATTTGGCAGACACTTTTTCAGGAACTGGGGAAACAAAATAAAACCAACTCCCTGCTTTCAAGGAGCTTTTATCCCAGTGGGGGTGAGGCCAATACCAATGATCCAGCATATACCCTGTCAGGGATGTGACTACACTGAGGAGATGGAGCAGGATGGAGGGAGAAAGCCAGGAGGTGCTCTTGTAAGTGTTTCCATCAAGGAAGGCCCAGGCATCAGACACCTGGAGACCTGGACACACTGAGGGAAGAAGCCATCTGGGGAGAAACATTGCAGATGGAAAGACAGAAAATGCAAGGGTCCCAGGACAGGAATGTGGATGGATTGAAATACAGGAGGTGCAGGAGGCTGAGGGAGCAGGTGGCCAATGCTGAGGACAAGGGTGTGTGGGGATATACAGGCTGGTGGGTGAAGCCTTTGTATTGTATTCTGAGGGAAATGGAAGCAATTAGATGTTGAGCAGAGGAAGGACCTCACGTAGCCCCTTTGTTCCCTTGAGCACCTCACTGTCCTTGAGGAGAGGGACAGGTCTTAAAGGGTGACTAGCTAAGACAGAGACATAAAGATGTGTGTGAGCCATAGAAAGAGGAGGAAGGCGATGAACAGATGGTGATGTTTTCCTTTGAAGAGGGAAGTGGGTGGGGAGGGTGTGATACGTTGCTTTCTGTGCTTGTGTACTATTTAAATACTTAAGTATTTAATCCACTGAGAAGTCACTTGATACTTTTCACAAGTAACAGGAAAAAAGTAAATGCACTCATTTACATATATCCATATACAATCTACACAGATACCTGTGCATAGACACATATATGCACATAGACGTACAATGACTCAGGCCTACATATACACACGCACACCCATGTGCACACATGCACAGGCACATCCTTTGGACAGTTGGTATATCTGAACTGATAATGTTTCCATGGTACCACTGGGCAGAACTTTCTATCACTATAATGTCTAAATCATCTGGCTGGCCCCTCCTGATCCCTGACATCACACCCTGGCTGCAGGGATGTGGAAAAGGTCTTGTCAGTGGATGGTGGAGGCTGCCAGTAGCCCAGATATTGGTCAGCCCTGAGGAGTGGGCCCTTTGGGACTCCCTTGGTTCATGAGAGTGGCTTCACCTAATGTAATACCCCCTTCTGGTGATGGTCTTCTCTAATGTCATTGAATTGAGACTACAAAGGCTTATCACCTTGCCCTGATTTGGGCGCTGGGAAGGTTCATCCCAGCTTCCAAACTCTCTGGAAAAGTCGGGTGAAGTCTCTGGAGCAGACCCTCCTGCGTGCTGACTTCCACCTCAGAGGCTGCTTTTGGGGACGCCTTGCTCTGGTAGCGAGCCTTGTGTGGGCCCAGCCAGGCCTTACCTTTTCATCCTTGTTGAAGGTCAGGCAGGATGCCCAGCTCACTCCCCGGACATATGCCGTCGCCATCTTGACGATATCCAACTTGAAAGGCTGCTCAAGAAAAACGACGTAGTTTTCGGTGACTCCAAAGCTGTGGTAATAGCTCGGGGAGAGGAGGGAGCGGGAGGCGATGGAGCAGAGCACCTCTACGTGCTTCCAGCAGTCCTTCCTTTTGCCTGCTAGAGAAAAGTGAGGAGGAGGGCTGGTCAGGCTGCCCAGACTTCGCACCCCCACCTACCACCAGGCCTCTCAAATCCAAGAAACCCCTTGAAGTAAGGGTGGCAAGTGAGTGGGAGGAAAGGGGGTGCCACCTGTGCAGGGGCAGATGTCTGCAACCCTTCCGACTCGGGCCCGGTCCCCCTGGTGCCATCATCAGAGACTGAACCAGAGCCCGATGTTTGGGCTAGGGGTCCTCAGGGCAGCCTGGGGTCGACACCAGCCTCCAGCGGCTTTTGTGCGCTACGTCAGCTTCTGCGCACCAGCCCGAGCTGCTTGTTTTCCAGCCACAATGGCACTGAGGAGTAGTTACCCCCAAGGATGCGTATCTGCAAAGCCTCAAATATTTACTCTCATGTCCCTTATGAAGTGGCTCAGCCCTGCTCTGGAACGATGCTGCTCAAACTTTAATGTGTGTAAGGGTCCTGGGCGTCCTGGTGAAATGAAATGTTTGACTCTGTATGTGGGGCTGGGCTGGGGCTGGGACTGCATTTCCATCCAGTTCCAGGCATGTGGGTTTCTGTTTTGCTGCACCCTAGGTTGGTATGCCTTTTCTAGGGTGTCCGTGAGGTTCTCCTTGCACTGCCCGTGAGAGGCACTGGGGACGAAACTGAGGCCCTGCCACGGTGGGGGACTTTAATCTGTTGTCACAGTTGAGAGAGGCCGCATGGATCCCATTTAAAATATGGGAAACTGAAGTTTGATAGAACGCTCCCTCTGATTATGGCCAAATTTGCAGGGTTCAGGCCAGGAGACAGAGCCCCTTAGCTTGGCTGCCTCTTCTGTTACTTGGGATCATCATGCAGAGAACAGGAAGAAATAGTGGAGCGTTGTCAGCACCTCACCCCGGGTAAGTTTAGGCCCAAACACCCAAGGAACTCAGCACACACTGGGTTTCCTTAAGCCTCTGCTGGGATGAGTCACACCGGCCAGAAGGCCTCCCCGCCCAGACCTGGGGCAGCTTGGTAATGAGTTATCGGCAAAGCATCCCGCCTTTCTTGTGGCCACCTGGGCACACCGTAAACAGCAGTGGTGGGTGGGATGCGGTGGGGCTGTGGGGAAGTTCTTTTCTTCACAAAACAAGTGGCGCACAAAGCAAACAGAAGTGAAAAGCAGCTTGACTAGGAGGCAGGGCACCTCCATGAATCCCAGGGGGCCCCCGGCACAGAGCAGGTGCTCAGAGGAGGAGCTGGTGACTGCAGGGTGCTGGTGGCGCCGGTGAGCTGCAGGACCATGGGAAGGTGACCTCATGCTCCTGGGCCTCACAGTCCATCTCTGCAATAGGTGCCCAGAACTCAAGTGGCAAGACGATCGCTGGGTCTGCCGCGTTCTCAGCGAGCCCCTGTATCCTTTTATTGGCTTAATTAATGGGAGTCCATTTAACTATAATACTCATTGTACCTTCTGACCTTGGGGACTCACACATGCTGGCAGAGCCTGGTAATTTGCTCAGGAGGTTCTACAGGTCTGTGGGGGAGGGGATCAGCAGGATCACAGATAGAAACCAGTTTTCCAAAACTAGAAGGTCGGGCTGAGCACTTGTAGCTCTGCATGATCTCCAGGCCTTGGAGGCCTGGTCTCTGGGGTGTGGTTCCCAAAAGGGTCCTAGAAAATAAGGACTAGGAGCCCCGCCCTCCTCCCCCTCAGGAACATGCAATCACAATCGGCCTGGATCCCGGCCCTATGTGGAGCATGTCCAGAAGGCCCAGAGAACAGGGTGGGGATCTGGAGTGGATCCCAGCAGAGCTGAGCTCCTTGAACAATGTGGTTTAAGGGGCTGGGAGCCCGGCTTATGGGGGTGGGATAAAAGTGGGTGGAACAGCCCTAACCTATGAAGATTTGTTAGATGACTAAAATAATGGATGGAGGGAAGGATGGATGAAGGGAGGGATGGGGGGGAGGAATGGGAAAAAGGGGGGAAGGTTGAGTGTTAATTGGATGAATGAGTGGATGGGATGAATGGATGGATGGATAGACGGACAGACAGACGGACAGATGGACGGATGGATGGATGGATGGGTGGGTGGGTGGATAAATGAATAAACTGGGGCCTAAAGGAAAAGACTTAAAGAGGATAAATGGTGGATGGATGATGAATGGATGGGTGGGTAAATTATTGAATTGATGGACTGGAACCTAAAGACAAGGTTAGAACAGTAACGGGTTCATTGCTTCCAGTAACTTGTCTTTTCAAAGGAAAAAAGTGAGGTCATGACATGATCACCTGAATCACCTGTGAGAGAAAGTGTCGGAATGAGTCCTATGTCGTCAACAGAAATCAGAGCTCCTCCGAAGCACCTCCCTGGCGCCAGCACAGCACTTCGCTAGGTCTCCCAAATGACCTACCTGGCACTGTGGCAGGGACCTTGAATATCACATATTTTGTCTTCCCTTTGTTCATGATGGATGTGCCTATGTTGATAACATTTCCAGCCCCGTCATAATGAGGATGCGCCGTGGCCACATTCACACCCACATATTTACGGTAATCAATCTGCAAAATATGACAACCACTTGACTTTAAAACAGGGAGAAGGTGAAATACTGTGAAGAGATTGATTTTTGGTTCAGAGAGAGATGATGGATATTTTTGTATAGCTCCTGATCTGAAAATAAGGCAGACTTCACCTTGAAAGAGGATGTTTACTCTTGTAACCTGGTGATCTCTCACCACACAGAGACCTCCGATATGTTAAGCAGTTGGCTGGGGTGGTGGGGGTGGGTGGGTGGCCTGCATGTGCTTTCTGTGGCAGGTGCTCCCATCCTGCTGCCTGGCCCTGCCAGGTGTCTTCACCCATGGAGACAGGACACAGCACCACAGGGAGATCTGAGCAATGACCTAGGCAGAGAGGCAAGCTTAGAATGAACCTTAGCCACTGTTGGTAGCTTTCTGCTTAAGTCATTTAAATTCTCCTTCTCTGCATTCAACAGAGGCATAAAATTCCAGACCTCTCTGACAGTTACTCTGGGAATGGAGAGGTAACTAGGACTTTTGGTGAAGCACATTTGACTAACAAGCTACATAGTGACCCAGCTTCCAACAGGTCTACCTTGTAGAATAGGGTACAACTATCTGTCCTTCCTTTCTAAACAGCACAACCTCCAGCTGAAAATCAGGCAACCCTCTCTGCTGTCCTAGTGCTTCCTTGCCATAGTTTTGTAAAAGCATACCTCAGTAGGATCTGCGCTGCCCAGCTTAAGAAGAGCTGGGCATAATTTCACAGCTAAGAAAAGCACTCCCTTTAATGGGTCACTAAAATGTACTGTGAAGACAGTGGGGCTTGAACACCCAGCTGGAGAAGACTGTAAGTGGGCCTATTGACTTTCACAAAAATGTTGACTTGATTCTGCCTAGGAAAGGTATCTGCTTGGGCACATCCTTTTGCATCCTTGCTCTCTGCCTAATGCCACCCTCTTCAGGTCAACATGAGGTAGGACTTCTGGGAATCCTGGTCATTCCAGCAAAGTCATTCATTCCAACACCCATTGAGTGTCCACTCAGTGCCAAGGCCTTTGGACACATTTAAATGGTGAAGTGTCCCTTCCAAAAAGCTATGTTGAAGTCCTAACTCTTGGTACATGTATGTGGATCTTTGTAGATATTTGTAGATGCATTCAAATTAAAATGAGGTCACACTGGATTAGGGTGGACCTTAATCTAGTGACTTAGATCTCTAGAAGAAACTGAAATGATACAGCTACAAGTCAAGGAACACCAAGAACGTCTGGCAACCACCAAAGCTGGAAGAGGCAAGGAATGCTTCTCCCCTAGAGCAGTCAGAAAGAACATCGTCTACCAACAACCTGCCTTCAGATTTTTAGTCTCCAGAATTGTGAGAGCAGAAATTTCGTGTTTTGTTATGGTCACCTAAGGAATAAATAAATATACAGAGATGAACGAGACAGTTCCTGGCCTAAGGGAACTGAGAATCTAGTGCTGAGTGCTATACGGGGAAAGTTCAAAGTCCAAAGGCATTAGAGGAGGGGGCTTGCCCCTTTAGTTCCTGTAGGCCATCTGGGCTCACGCAGAGGGTCCCCTTCTTGAGTCAGCAACAGATGCTGGTTGTAGATTTGTGATACCTTCTCGCAGGCCAGCAGATTCAGTGGATCAATTTTCCAGATGTAATTGGTCTCTGTGAGCGCATAGTAGTGTTTTCCACACTTCATGATGTTAATCAGGCAGTTATCTGTGAAGTCAGGGATAGTGTGGGACAGGTAGGAGAAAGCTCTGAGGAGGAAAGAAAACCAACAGGGGTCAGTGGCCACCCAGCAGGAATATTCTACTCTAGATGACTTGTTTTCCTACTACTGAAATGCTTTACTTCAACCAAGGGCAAAAAAGTACTGTATCCAAATGGGTCACTGCAGGAACCCTCTGGATGCAGATATGAAGCTACCCAAAGATACTACTATGTTAAATTAACTAAAAAGTGAGTCAATTAGGAAATATGGCTTCCAACCCAGCTCCCCTGGACTCCCCCAAATCCAAAGCTATCCCACATCAGAGCCAGTAAGAGCTTGTGTATTATTCTCAAGTATTTTAAGAAGTTCTACAAAGAACATACATGTATCCATAATGGCACCCAGAGAATGGCAAAACATCCACACCTTGGGCAGGAATGTGAGTCTACATTGTGTACCTCAAATTTGTTCAGAAAGTCAGTTTTGTTTTTTTTTTAATATTTATTTATTTATGCACGCAAGAGCTGGGGTACAGGCCAGAGTCCAGGGAGGTGAGAGGATTCACCAGAGATAGGGTGGGCAGCAGAACAGGCAAATAGACTGAAGTACACTGCTGAGGGGAGCAGCGGGCAAGGCAGGAGAGGTCTGCTGCGCCATGTGGGTGCCCTCCCTGGCCGGCAGCAGGGATCGAACTCGTGCTGCAGTGGCTGCGGTTTGCTTCGTAGTGCGTTGCTTAACCCACTGCGCCACCAGGGAGGGCCCAGATTTTTTAAAAAAAGGAAAGCAAGCAAATTGTGAGTTAAGAACTAATAATTAATTTGATTAGCAGGCAGATAAAGCAGGAGAAAAGGAAGGTGAGCTCACCAGGACTGTCTCCATGTCAGTGCTCCCCCTACTGTTTAAGAAGTCTAACAGCAAGGATGCACCACAGCTTGTGGTTTTCAACTCATCCCCACCCTCCTCCCTCACTGGCTCAGCAAATGTGAATGCAGTGGCTGCTGTGCCTGCTGTGCCAGCTGAGCTTTGGCTCCTGGAACTTGTCAGATGATGTCAGTTCTGGAAAAGCAGAAGCAATCTTCCATCTCTGGCTACCTCTAACACCTTTTATAGCTCCTCTATGATCGAGAGCCCCAAGAAAGAGATACTGATGGCAAGCCTGAGTCCCTGCCAACAATTTTCAGTGATCAAATACAAAATATATGCATAGGTATCAAAACCCAGTAGATTTCAAATGTCTACAAATAAGTCTCTCCCTCTCCTTTTCCATTTGTCGGTTCCCATCTCCCTTAAGCATTCTTGCAGAGCCTCTTCATGCAAGAACAAATGAAAATAAACCTAGATTTCCTACTGTTTTTCTGAATAAAATATAGTCTATATAAGCTTTTACACTTTGCTTTTTGTTTTTTTCACTTAACAATATATCTTGGAAATCTTTCCATTCAGTACATAAAGAGCATCCTCATTTCTCTCTACGTCTGCTTGGTATTCTCTTGTATAAGTTTACTGTTATTTATTCAATGTCTCCTCTGTTGATAAACATTTTGGTTATATTCAGCTGCTCATTAGAACAAATGACACAGCCTCAAATAACCTTGCATGTTTGTCATTGTAGATGCAAGCAAGTCTATCTATAGATGGAAGGGAAGGTGCATTTGTAATTGTGATAAAGAATTCCAAATTGCTTGCTTCCCCTCCAGACATGGGAAAACAGTTAACACTTCATCAGATGCTCTCTGTGTCTCTTGCCTTCAGTGACCAGAACTGCAGAGCTAACACAGTTCAAAGGCTACTCATAAACTTCTTCATGTTCTGTAAAGAGATTTGTCAAAGGAGCAAATGATGGTGGTTTGCACCATCAGGGATATAGAAAAGCAAGACCAAATTAAAAATGGACAGTTACTTGGAAAATATGTTTGTGCTGGGATCTGGATAGGCCATTGTTCCAAACTCTGACACTACGATCCTGTTTGCCTTGACGTTGGCATTGTAGGTATTGCTCTCCAGGTACCTGTTGAAGTAGTAGACGTTACCTGAAAGAGAAGAAACAGGAAAATTCTAGGATGACACCTTTACAGAGTTTTAAAATCAAAGCCACTAGTCCCAGGGATTTTGCTGGAGAGGTCAGGTGAGCTCACGAGGACAATCTCTGTTAACAAGTGTGCCAGCTGTGGGGCTCTGGAATGTGCTTCTATACATTTTCTCCCTTAGATCTCAAACAACAGGGCGGGGCTATTACTTCATGTCATGTTGGAAGGAACTCAGACTCAGACACATTTACCCAGCCAAGAGGTGCTGACCGGTCCACTGACCATTCCTCCTGCCACACTGAGGGTGGGGCTGAAAGGCCTCCCACCCTGGCTGGGTTTCCCTAGGGTCCCATTCATCCAGGGAGCCCACATTGACAATTTTAACCCCTAAAGTAACAACTGACAGTGATTACAACCAATAGTGACACTCACTCAATTCTGCATACAGAGAGGGTCAGTACATGTGCTGATGTCTAATTCATTTAAACTCGGCCTAGATCCATCCATCAAGACCAACCTGAAAAATATACCAGATGGTTCTAGACTATATTTGCTTCCTACTGCTACTGTAACAAATTACTACAAACTTAGTAGCTTGAAACAACACAAATGTGTTATCTCACTGTTTCACAAAAGATAACTGGAAAGGAGTCTTACAATGCTAAGCATCAGTTGGGCTAGGTTCAGATGCATCAGGAGAGGCTGCATGGAGGAGGTGGCACTTAAAATCACTCTTGAAGGATCAGTAGACTTGAACTGCATTGGACTGGGGGTTTGGAGATAGGAGAGACAACAGAATGTTCCCATTCATTCTTTCCAGAAAGTCTGTAAGCAAAGGCTTAGGGAGGGACACCCAGGCTTCTTCCTATTAGAGCTGAGTCAGTTTGGGCAGGAGTACCACGTAGGGACTTGAGAGCAGCAGGAGAGAGGTGAGGTCTGCAGAGCAGTGAAGACAAAGGCCTTTGAGCTCACTTGGTAGAGAATTTGAAACCTTGAGCAACTTTCTGTTTTGTTGTTAATTAGAAAGTGGCATTATGTTGATTTCTCTCCCTAGAGGTCACTTTCCTTGTTGACTGCTTCCAGTATGATCATGCATGCTTGGTACTACCATGCTGTATTTTTATGGTCAAATGGCACTTTAGGAACTAGAGGGTGGGGTATTTATACTGGAGGTCAGGCTTTAGGCTCAGCATGACTATATAATAATATTCTATTGATATATACTAGCCCTAAATATTAAATTTATAAAGTGCTGTGTCATATGGACATTTCATTCGCATAAAAAAAACTGCTCAGAAAAATGCCCATTACATATTTGCTGCCATGACCACTGACTTCTAAAGAAGAGAGAATGCATTCCTGAGAAATTCTTGACCAGTGCCCTTTTATATTTTAAGAAAAGAAAAACAGAACTAAGCGCTAACACTATGGAGCTTGTAGGTATTAAGCGCTGTGAGGCACTTTATGTGATTTATCTGGGTCAATCGTCAGAACACTGAAAGTGTATTGAGCGCTACAACCAGAAATATGTTCTTAGGGACAAAAACCCCAACATGATGCTATTTTCTAATTAACAGTAAGACAAAATAACATCTGATGGTTTCAAATTTCTTACTACATGAAGAACAAAGAGTTAGGGCACTCACAGCCCTGCAGATTCATTTCCCAGCTTATAAACTGAGGCACAGAGAGGTTAAGTACCTTGCCTTAAGCCACACAGCTAATGAGTGGCAAGCTGGATACAAAGGTCAATAGTTGGAAGACCCTAACACAGCAACTACAATCAGTATGACTGTTCTTTCTGCTTCTTGTTATTCAAAATACACCTATAGAAACATGCAGTCTTAACAGGATGTTCCCAGGCTGAACATACCCATATATCCTGGTCAAGAAACAGAATCTAAGTAACCCCCGGGGGAGTCTCCTTCGATCCAACCCAGTCACTAGCCTCTCCCCTGGTCCAATGGATGTTGACTTCTAGCAGCCTTGATTTGCTTGCCCCAAAGCTTGTGTTCCCATGTGCGTCCCTGAAGGATGTGAGGGTCCACTGTAATGGTGCTGTCTCCCAGTGGTGCACTTATAGGGAAATCAGAACAAATTACTGTTGCCACTAGGTAACACTAATAATAGTAAAACTGCAAGAGACTAAGAAAGACCTGCCAGTGCTTTTTCTAGTCTTCCACAGGTAAATTATGTGTCCTTAAGGTGCAGGGGATCATCTAGCCTCTTCTCAAGGGTGACTGCTAGGAATCAGTGTCTCTGAGATACTTCAAGTGAGGGAGCTTTGTTGCTGGGGCAGCAGGAGAGGAGCTGGGGTTGAGGGTTAACCAGGGCTCATGGGTTTAACCAGCATTTGTTAGCCACCTCATTAGGACAGGACGTGGGGAAAGAAGATTGAGTCCAATTGCCAAGACTTGAAACTCTGCAAAGATTCAAGTCTTTACTTGGATAGGAATGCTTGATCCATCACCTACCTGCGATGCACTTGACCCTGCCAGATGTCAGCCTCAGTCCCCACTACTGTCACATGAGGATCATGATCCCACCCTTAAAGTTGCCGTGACTTTTAGGCCAGTAAACAGCACATAGTAGATGCTCCATAAAAGCGTCATAGGTTATTGAGAGTTGGTAGAATGGGCAAGGCTCTGGTTCTGGTGTGAGTCCCTATTCAAGCCATCTGACCTCGGGTAAGTCTCTTCATCTCATTGAATCTGTTTCCTCAACTGAAATTTTTATGTGAGATGGGAGGATAGAAAGAGTTCAGACTGGGCCCGCCCTGGTGGCGCAGTGGGTTAAGCAACGCACTATGAAGCAGATCGCAGCCACTGCAGCACGAGTTTGATCCCTGCTGCCGGCCAGGGAGGTGACCCACATGGCGTAGCAGACCTCTCCTGCCTCGCCCGCTGCTCCCCTCAGCGGTGTATTTCTGTCAATCTGCTTGTTCTGCATCCTGCTCTGTCTGGTGGATTCTCTCACCACCCCCACACCTCTGGCCTGTACCCCAGTGCTTGTATGCATAAATAAATAAATCTTTAAAAAAAAAAAAAAGAAAGAGTTCAGACTATTGGCACTCAGCTTGCACTTGGAAAGTGCTGGCTGCTGAAATTCTGGATCCTCCAACAAAATCCTGGACGTGGGAGCACATTAGTGTGGACTGGTGACACCACACACACTGATCTCCAGCACATGCTGCATAGAACCCACTCTTGGGGCCACCCTGGTCTCCCCTTGAGTCAGGTCGTCCCTTGCTGGTCACTCTCTGGGGCTTGCCAGACACAGGCAATGGCTAATGCATTTACTTAAAATGCTAATTATGTTCACTTGAAATGCAAACATCTTGCCTACCAACAGGCTCCCTATTTCCTATAAACAACCAGCTCACAGTGCCAAGTGCTCAGAAGTCACAGGACAATGTATCTCTGGAATTGCTCAAGGCTGACACTCCACATCAAGGCTGAGATTAAAGAAGGAGGCATGAACAGTCCGCCCCACCCTGCCGGCAGGGGATTCCAATTAGTCGCATTCCTTCTAAGGACACAAGTGAATAGATGTGCTCTTGCTGGAATCTTCCAGAACTGAATTCTATTTGTTAGTTTGGACAGGGAGGAATATACGTATCTATTATAAAATATGTATAATCCAAATATTATATAATTATATATATCCCTCTCCATCAAACTAGCAAACATTATCTATTATTGAATATATATATAGGAGATTTACATATACATATAAAGAGCTCTTGAAATGTACATATATCAATATGTCAACATTTATATATGTATATACTTAGATATACAGCAGGTCTTCAAATAACGTTATTCTGTTCAATGTCATTTTGTTATGACGTTGAGGAGAAAAATATTCCCAACCACACTGAATGTTGCATTAAAGGTCACTTTGCTTAAAGTTGCAATTTCCAAGGAAGTTGGATGATGTATGTGAGGACTTAATATGTACACAAACATCTAAATTACATATAGATATAGGCAGATTTTTTTCCTTTCTTTTGTTTTTAAAGTAAACTTTCCAAAAGACTACCTTGGAGTAACAATTAGAAAAAAAAGAGTCAGCTTTGGAAAAGTTTCAGTTCTCAAGAGCTTTTTGTACCTCTAAATCTCGTTGACTCTGGCTCTTAGCATTCACAAATGCAAAGGTTTGTGGGACAATTTTGCTTCTTAGAAAAAATATTTAATATTATGAGTAGGTGACTGGCTTTGCTCATTTCTATGCCTGCTTTATAAAAATTTTATTTTGAAGTAATTTTTAATTTATAGAGACAAGCACTCCTATATGTCCTTCACCAGCTTCCTCTTCTCCGCTCTGCTCTTTATTCAAATCTTTGTTCTTTTTTGAAGCCTCAACATCCACTGGCCTCTGCTGAAGGTAACACTCTCTTTTTCTTTTGCTTTCTTGCTCCAAAGTCTTTTCTCATTATTTAACACACTTTAGATGCCCCACACAGCCTATAAACTAGAACCACCTGGGTAATTTTTTTTTAAAAAATGGCAGAAGCCTGAAACCCATGGCCCTCTAATGAACTTGGTCTTGGGTGGGACTGGGTCAGCAGGCTGGAGGCCCACTGTGTAGGTTTTCAGAAACTCTGTGTTCAAAGTCGACGGGGAAAGGTGTTAGAAACACAGAAGGTCTGTCCCTACCCTTCGGGACTATTAGTCACTCAAGCCCCAGGATAGAGGGGCTGGTCTCGGGGTTTGCAGCTTTAAGGAGAATGGGAGGTGGGAAGGATACTGAGGCAGGAGGTTCACAAACCTCCTTCTAAGAAATACTGATTTTCTCTGCAAACTAGAGAACCCTGCTTGCCCCCTGCATGCCCTTGAATCATGTACAGTAGCATTAGCATACTTGATTTACAGTTCCATTGTTAGACAACGGGAGCCATTGAATGTTCTGGAGGAGAGGAGAGGAGAGAAATGACAGGCTGGCCAGGTGATGTGGCAGCCTCCAGAGGATTGCACTGGAGAGGTGGTAGCTGGCAGCAGCGGAGATCAGAGACAGAATTGCATAGGGTTTAGACCTTGAGGTTCAGGATTCAGAGCTTTGGATTTATATCTGACTGCCGCCACTTCTTGGCTGGGTACAACTGGGCAAGGGACTTGGTTTCTCTGGACTTTAGACAATCATTTATAAAAAAAAAAAAAATGACATAGTACCTTTCTCAGAAGCTATTTGGGGCTGAAAGCATGAAGCACTCAGACTGGGCACCAGACAGTACCCCCATCAGAGATGGCCTGGAAAGGACTGAGTCCTTCTACCAAGAATTTCTACCAACACTTGATCTTATTGGTGCTATTTGGGCTCCATAGTGTCTAAGTGTCTGTCTGGGCCAGCCCTCATGCCAGGTGATGAAGCTGCGATGCTTTGGACAGGTACTCTGATTCTAAGATTCCCATTCTGTGCTGGAGAGTCAAGCACAAAGCAGGCTGTACCTGGACTCATGCCAGGTTCAAAGGCAGGGTGGGGGAAGGGCAAGTAATTGTGTGTATTCTCCTCACTGCCTGCTTTCCAGCCAGTTCCAGAATCCCCACTCCTTAAGCTTTGAGGGGTCACCTAGGTAACCTGACAGTTGGTCTGAGTGTGTATGTGTGTGTTGGGGTAAGGAGAAGGGAAACAGGTGCAGACTTTACTCCAGATAACCATGGGGCTCAGATCTAGCCCAACTCGGTGCCCTCCCTCAGGAGATGCTCACATCCCCTCAAGTTTCCGTTTCTGCCTCGGCAAAGACAAGACAACTCCTGCTCCCCTAATGTAAGCACTGGAAATGGAGCATGAAGGAAGCATCATAATAAATCTGGCAGCTGATGCAGCTGGTCCTCCCGGAAAGGAGGCCACTGGTCCTTCTACCTCATCCAGAACACCATTTGTTTAATGTTTGTTTCCCCAAGAACCGCTGGTAAATTCTGTTTAGAGTCACTCACTCAGTGGCTGGGTCTCTACTGAGGGGATGTTAGAGCGAGTTGCTAGCAGGGAATCTGTGAGCAAAGAATAACTGCTGTCTGGCTTGAAAGAAATAAATCCAGAAATGATAGCTGGTGCTTACTGAGTACTTTCCGTGTGCCATGCATTATACAAAGCTATGTACACATTAATCCCTCTCAATTCCACAGCAACTCCTTGAGTTCTACTGCTAGAATTTCCATTTTTCAGGTGGGGAGACCGGTGCCCAGAGAGGGTGAGTAACTCGGTGAAGGTCACACAGCTGAGGTGCATGCTAGCTAGGATGGTGGAGCAGGACTTCACACTCAGCAGCAGTGATAGTGGTTTTCAATCCCCTGAACCCTTGCTACACAAATCATCCCAAAAGCTTTTGGAATCCCGAAAGCTCTCAGGGGGAACTATCAAGCTCTTTTTATTGATGAGGAGACAAAGACTGAGGGAGGTGAAGTCACCAGAGTTTAGTCATACTGGAACATAGGGGTTAGAGAAAAATGTCACTAAGCTGAAGCTTTTGGAGATGAATTTGCATACAATGTGACCCTGAACCTGATGATGCCCCCTAAGACCCTCCCTAAATCTCTGATTGTTCAGCTCTTGCTACTGTAATGTAAACCAGCTAGATGGCCAATGCAAGTTTACAGTATGACCGCAGGGCTCCATATTCTCCCTTCTCTGGGACACCTGCTACTTTCTGCTCTTTGCTCAGTCATTTGAGTGTCCACTCAGGGAGAGATGCTGAATTTTTTTTTTGCTTGAGTTTTGGGGTGACCGTGGCAACAAGTGTTGGTCCTTCCAGTGCTCTACTCCTCCCAATTTGGTTTGATGTGCCTCTGACTTTGAAGCCTGTGACCTTCCACAAGCTCTTGCTCATCTTATTGAGAATGAGTAGTATTTTGCAAGTTAAACTCTGAAAAAGAACCTTGGCCACCTTTCCAGAGAGAGCCTATGCTTGTGATGAATAATGACCTCCCCAAGATTAATGTCCCACTTCCTGGAGTCTGTGAATATGGTTCTTTATGGGGCAAAAGAGATGTGAGTAAATGAAAGATTTTGAGGTATATGATCCTGGGTTCTCTGGGTGGGCCCCAAGGCATCACAAAGGTCCTTGTAAGAGGGAGGCAGGAGATCTGAGTCACTGAAAAAATGATGATGGAAAAGAGAGAGAGGGAGGGGGAAGATGGAGGAAGAGGAAGGAGAAAGAGCGGGCACCACAGGTCAGGCATGCAGGCAACCTCCAGGAGCGAGAAAAGGCAAGGAAATGAATTCTCCCCTGAAGCCTGCGGGGGAACACAGCCCTGTCCACACCTCAATGTAGTTCTACCAGACCCATTTTAGACTTCCAACTTCTAGAACTGGAAGAGGATAAATTTGTATTGTTTTAAGCCAGTAAATCTGTGCCATCTGTCACAGCAGAAACAGCAGCCTAGTCCAGGGCTCTTACCGAATTTGATCACAAAGCAGTGGAGCAGGGCCAGGCCATCAAACCAGTGGTTGTATCTGGTCTCACCCACCGTGTGCATCCCAGGCCCGTTGCGCAACAGCCTTCCTTGTAGCCACGATGGGATGTTGCCTGTTAAGAGAAGAAATGGTTACTTTCCAGGTTCTACATCCACACCAAATTGCTAGACGGAATGGGCCAAGGAAGGAATGAGGTCGTACAGCTCAGCACTGCTCTGGGCATCCACCCATTTACTCAGCTGTCACTTTTGGGAAGTGTATGATACACCTGACATTTGATCACACTGAGGACACCAAGATGAATAGACATCACCGCTGCCCTCAAGTTACTCACTGTCCATTGAGAGACAAAAATAGAGGACCCAAGTGACACTCAAAATACACGGTGAGCTACAAGCATTGGAGAAGATGTGGACAAAGATGAAGCCTATGACACAGCTGGGGAGAATGTAAAATGGTGTAGCCATTTGGGAAAGTGGATATTCCTTAAAAAACTAAAAACTAAAAATGGAAATCCTGTGTGGTCCAGCAATCTCACTCTTGGGCATCTATCTAAAGAACATGAAACCAGGAAGTCAAAAAATTATATGCTCCATACTATTCACGGTAGCATTATTTACAATGGCAAAGACATGGAAACAACCAGAAGACAAAGTTTATCCACAAAATGGAATACTGATAATTTGACCATAAGGGAAGATGAAATGTTGCCATTTATAGCAACAGGAAGGCGTTCCAGGGAATAATATAGAGTAAAGCACATCAGAAAGACAAATATTGGGCATTTTTATATATATGACTGTAGTGGCCAGGAAGGCAGAACAGGAGCAACGTTGGGACGGTTCTGGGCAGACAGATCAAGGAAGGAGAGTCTTAGAGCCCTTGGTGGCTTTTTATGCTTTATTTAGTAGAGGCGGCCAGGTACATGGCAGGCATGGGTGCCGGGGGGCCGGGAGGCTGGCAGGCCTCCGAGCCCCGGCACATCTCACCCTCTCGACTGCTTTCTACTGCTGCTGCTTGTCAGTACTGTCCATCCTGTTGGTACTGGCGTCCTCATGACGCCGTCCATTTAAGCCGTGTCCAACTCAGGTGCGCCCACTTGCGCATGCCCACCCTGGAATGCTCGCAGCACCGCAGGTGTCCATCATCAGTGGTGGGAGGGTGGAAAGACCTGCTCATTCTCTGACCCTACAATGACGAAATCGAGGAGACACAGCAGATGAACTGATGAAGCAAAATAAATTAATGAATCTAAAAATGAAGTGAGGTTTCTGAGGTTAAAGAAGGTAGAAGGAGTAAAGAGGGGTGAAAACAAAGCAAACTTAAACGAAAGGTACTAAGACACTGTGAGAAAGACAACTTGAAGCCTCAGAGAGGATGCTATGTGGAATAGAGTCTCCCTCTGGAGTGGGGTGAAGACAGGAGGATGAGGATTACTTCCTGGGGTGGGGGTGGGTATTGAGTCTGAGGGGGAATGAGTATTTACCCGACAAAGATCCGAGGAAAGAACATTCAAAAGCTGGGTCTCCTTAGTGGCGCAAGGGGTTAAGCACCACACTATGAAGCATCCACAGTCACCTGCAGCACGAGTTCAATCCCCAGCCAGGGAGCTGACCCACATGGCACAGCAGACCTCTCTTGTCTTGTCTGTGTAGTTCAGTAGATCTGCCTGTTCTATTCCCCACTCTGTCTCTGGTGAATTCTCTCACCCTCCCACACCTCTGGCCTATACACCAGTTCTTGCATGCATAAATAAGTAAATCTTTAAAAAAAAAAAAAGAACGTTTTAAAGCCCTACTGGGCTATAGGTGGCCACCATCCTTGAGATGGACTGTAGGTGTGAAATACACCCTAGATTTCAAAGATTTAATATGGAAAAAAAGTGATTACATGTTGAACTTATACTGTTTTGGATATGTTGGGTTAAATAAACTGTTAAATTTATTTTCACCGGCTTTTTTTTTTTCTTCACTTTTTTGAATGTGGCTGTTAGAAAATTAAGTGTGGCACCATGGCATGTGTTATATTCCGTTGAACAGCCACTGCTCTAGAGTAAGCTTGTTGGGATAACACATAAAACTACTTACATCTGAGGGCCTCCCTGGTGGCGCAGTGGGTTAGGCAACGCACTATGAAGCAAATCGCAGCCACTGCAACAGGAGTTCGATCCCTGCTGCCGGCCAGGCGGGGGACCCATATGGCACAGTGGACCTCTTCTGCTGTGCCCGCTGCTCCCCTCAGCAGTGTGCCTCCGTTGATCTGCCTGTTCTGCTCCCCGCTTTCTGTGGTGAATCCTCTCACCCCCCCACACCTCCGGTCTGTACCCCAGTGCTTGTATGCATAAATAAATAAATCTTTTTAAAAAAATACTTAAAAAAAAAAAAACTACTTACACCTGAATGGGTATCACTGGAGGAAGGTGACCCAGCGGGTCACAGACCAGAAAATGTTACAAACTGCTTAGTAAAAACTGGACGGTAATTTTCATGCAAGCAAGTCCTGCCAGGCACCAGTGACAGACGTCAATGACACCACCCTAAGGGCTTTTGATTTGATGCTCGGAAGGGAGCACTATTGACAGGTCAGGGAATGACAGCATCAGGTTTGTCCCTTGCAATACTTTTATTGCAACAAAATTCACATAACACAAAATCTACCACTTTAAAGTATACAGTTCAGAATATTGAATGGCCACCACCTCTAGATATAATTTTAGCTAATTATATAAATATATTCTAGAATATTTCCATCACCTCCAAAAGACGCATCCATTGGCAGTCATTCCACATTCCACACTCCAGACCCCAGAAACCACAAATCTACTTTCTGTCTCTAAAGCTTTGCCTCTTCTGGTTGGAATGTGCTTGGATTGGTTTCTAGCATTTATCTCTGATGGCAGGTAACACGGCATGTGGACTGGAAAGGAGCCAAGGGGAGCCAGGTAGACCAGAGAGAGAACCAGGTAGCAGTAGTGGAGATAGAGGGAAATGATGGAGCCCAAAGATGTGGATAGGATTTGGGAGTTTGACTAAATATGGCTAAGGGACAGGAAGCTCTCAAGAAATGGCAGTGTATGTCTCACCGGGTGCATCTAAGTGGGTGGTGATACTATTCAAAGCCCCCAGACACAACAGAAACAGCAGGCTGAGGCAGAGCAAGGCAAGGAATCTGAGAAGGTAGAGAAAGTCCTAGATTTAATCACATATATTGCACGTCTATGCAGCAGATGTTGTGGGTGAATTAAATCACTGAGTCATGGCACAATTCTATGTGGTAGGGCTTTCCTGGCAGTGCAGCGGGTTGAGCGCTGCACTGTGAAGCATCCGTGGCACAACAGTGCGAGTTGGATCCCGGCCCAGAGGGGACTCACATGGTGCAGCAGACCTCTCCTGCCTGCCTGCTGTTACCCTCAGCAGTGTATTTCAGTCGAACTGCCTGTTCTGTTTCCCACTCTGTCTCTGTTGAATCCTCTCACCTCCTGTGACTCTGGCCTGAACCCCAGCTCTTATATGCATAGATAAATAAATCTTTTTTTAAAAAATTCTATGTGATAGGTGCACTTTATTTGACAAAAGAGGAAACTAAGGCAAGAACTACTGAAGTAACTAACTGAAGAAGTCTCAGAGTCAATCATGCAGAGCCAGGCACAAAGCCAGGGCCCTGGACAAACAATTCCATGCAGGTACAACCTTTAATTTAGCTGATAGCCAGTGGCCCCTGACCAACTCAGTGGACTTGACCCAGGGCTGGAGACTGAGATTGCAATCAGAGGCTGTCCTTTGCTGGCCACCTGGCTGGGGCATGTCACCGCCTCTTCTCTGACCATCAGCATCACAGCTGCCCAGTACAGAGATGACTTACAGAAGTCAGTGTAGTCAGCTAGAGAGCTGGTGAAAACAGATTTCTGGTCTCCAACTGCCCCACAAGTGTTTGATTTAGTGGTGTGAGTGGACCCAGGAACCTGTGACGTTAAAAGTGCCAGGCAGTGCAGATGCTATAGGCCTGTGGGCTATTCTTTGAGAAGAGCTGAGTTAGAGAATCTTTGAGGTCCACTCAGGTTCTCCAGTTCTAGGACTCTTGTTTTATTGACTTTCCAAGGATTTACAGGCAGTCATTAAACATGAAATGTAAAGGGAGGGATAATGGAAAAATGTTGAGGGCAATAAAAAGAATGCTGGATATAATGTGACTTCTTTGTAAAATTTAAAAAAATATTATCTTTGGTTTTTTGGAAAAAAATTATATAGTATGTATTTGTACTATCTATATCTACCTTTTAAAAATTTAAAGAAAATACTCATAAAATATTAAGAGTTTAGGAAATGAAAATACATCTGATTTTAATTTCTCTGTGTCCTCACTGTACATTACACACAACTGTACATTACCTCCCCAATCATAAATATACATAAAAGCTACTTTTCTTTCAAATGCTTGCAAGGCAAATAATGAGTCAAAAAGCTCCAGTATTGGTGGGGGTCCCTCCCTGGTGGCCCAGGGGTTAAGTCTCAGGGCTATCACTGTTGCAGCCTGGGTTCGATCTCTACATGGTGCAGCAGACCTCACCTGTCTCACCTGCTGCTCCCCTTGGCAGTGTATTTCTGTAAATCCACCTGTTCTACTCCCCACTCAGACTCTGATGAATCCTCTCACCTCGTGCACCTCTGGCTTATACTCCAGTTCTATACAATTAATCAGTCAGTCAAAGCTCCAGTATGACTTTCTTTATAGGGGGCTCTCACTGTTGTCACTGCTAGTGAAAAACGTTCATCTATGTACCTGAAGGTGACAACACACTTGTGCCCGAGCTGACCTGCTCGGGGCACCCAACCAGAGTCACTCAGAAACCCGAGAGCTCAGAAACAGCCACTGCCCTTTACAATAAGAAAGTCTTAGGAATAAGATGGTCCAGAAAAGTGGGTGTACAGACAAGGAGGTGAGAATCAGATTAATAACAGATGAAGAAAACGAGACCCAAAACCCCGTGAGGAATATCACTTGGCCTCCGCGAGGTGCTGAAACCACCCCCATGAGCACTGGAGAGGGGCTGGTACTGGCTTCTGAACGTTCGCCCACGCAGGCGTTGGAGCTCACACGCATGTCTAGTACCACTTTGAAGTTAATTTAGGGAGCACACACCTGTACACATAAACTACATGTGGAATGGAGCCTTTGGTGGAATCATCTCAGCGTGTACAAGCCAGCGGTGGCATTTCTATGTTTCTCTTGGAAACAGTGAGAACAACTCTTTGGCAATGGAGTTTTTGTGCACAAAAAGCACAGTGAGGTTTTCAGAGAATGTATCTGGATTGAGTCATCCCCCTGCTCCCCCAACACACACACACACACGCACACACACACATGCTTTCCAGATTTCCCCAAAATACAGTATTACTTTCATAAATAGAAAAAAGGATACAGCCGAGCAGAGCCAGTGATTTAAACACTCACCTCTCACTTCGGCCTTCACAGCTTCCTTGCATTCTTTCACATTTTTGCCAAATAGCACATCCATCCCAAGGGGCAATGAGTAAATGTGCTATCGACAGTGAATAGTCCTCCTCTGTGCTTCGCTGTCCTTTTTTTCCCCCTTCCCTTTCTGCTGCTTCTTTCTTTGGTATCCCCTTCCCTCGGGGTCCTGTCTGTTTCTGCAGTTGCTTCCCCCACTTGATTGGCTCCGAGGTTTCCCCTCTGAGGGCCTGGTATATCTCGGCACATATGGGTAAGCGCGCTGGCCAAAGGCCACTTTCCCTAGCCCTGGCTCCTAGTTAATCTTTAATCCTCTTTTTTACTCCCAATTCTGCCATTCTTGTTTCACTTTTGGCTTTACCCCCCCCCCCCCCCCCCCCCCCCCCCCCCCCCCCCCCCC
>JAGFMF010012167.1:2553644-2606946 GCA_019455555.1 Galemys pyrenaicus | reverse complement strand
GAAGTACACTGCTGAGGGGAGCAGCGGGCACAGCAGGAGAGGTCTGCTGCACCATGTGGGTCCCTCCCCAGCCGGCAGCAGGGATCGAACTCGTGCTGCAGTGGTTGCGGTTTGCTTCATAATGCGTTGCTTAACCCACTGCGCCACCAGGGAGGCCCCAGAGGGTTCCTTTTATTCTACATCCTTGCCAGCATTTGTTGTTGCCAGTATGTTTTTCTTTTTTTAAAAAAATATGGATAATTCTTACTGGCGTGAGGTGGTATCTCATTGTGGATTTGATTTGCAGTTCCCTGATTATAAGGGATGTTGAGCATTTTCCACATACCTGTTGGCCATTTACATTTCTTCTTATGAAAGTATTTATTTTTTAGCTCTTTAGCTTGCTTTGTTTTTGTTGAGTTGTGCAAGCTCTTTGGAGATCTTTGATATTAGTCCTTTATCATTTGTGTGGTGGGCAAACATTCTCTCCTCCCCCAATTCATGGGGTGTCTCTTCATTTTGGTTACTGTCTCTTTTGCTGTGTAGCAGCTTTTTAGTTTGATGTAGCCACAGCTGTTTATCTTTTTATTCATTTACTTTGCTTCCAGGGATGAGTCCTCAAAAATGTTTCCGAGGTGTATGTCATGGAGTGTTTTGAGGGGTGGGAAATTTAAACATGGGATCCTCTTAATCTCTATAATTTGGGGAAGGGTGTGGGAAAAGAAGCCACATTTCCCAGTGAATGTGTCACGTCCATAGAACAAGTCATATGGGAAGATTGAAAGCTGGATTCTATAGGGAGAGCATCTGTGCCATAAAGCAACAGGCTTATTTTGCAGTTCTGTATCTCCTGTTATAAAGTTATTGCCTAAAAGGAGTTAATATTTCCCTTTTGGAGATAATGGTATCATATCTAAATTACTTTGCAATTTTCCAATTAAGCTAGCTTATAAACAGGGCCTTTAATTAGCCAGGGTGATACAATAGTTAACCCAGCAGTATGATAGCAGGGTTAAAGGTGACAGGCAAAGACCCAGGGGAGGTTTCTGCCCCCGCCCTGAGAGAGAAGCATGGGTGGCAAGTTCCAGAAAGCTCTGCTTTCCACAGGCATATTCAGGAAATGGGGTGTTGGGAATGTGTGGGGAGCCACCCTAGGACTCCCCAAGAAAATGCTTCATTACCAAACAAATAACCATGAATTGCACCATTAACAATAAAGAGGATTCACTAATTCTACAAAGTACTACTGCATAGTAGAGTCTGATATCAGGTTCGATATTAGTGGTAGAACAATGGGAAATCATAGCTCTGGACACCAATGAACTCAAAGTCCAACAAGGGGGAAAGGAATACAGATGGCCATCCCAGTAATCTAGGTCACACATGGAGAGAAACTGAACTAATCTGAGGCATAGGGTGTTAGTGGAAGAAAAGAAATGCCTTCTCAAATCCGGAGCCAGGATACTTCAACTTTCCACCACGTACTTCAGGGCTCAATCAGTGAGGTGCAGCAAAACTTCAGAATGTCCTAAATGAGAAAGACTAGAGATCACAGCATTGGCAAGGGTGTAGAGAAAAAGGAACCCATGTGCACTGTTGAAGGGAATGTACGCTGGTGAAGTTTTATGGCGAACAATATGGAGATGCCTCAAAAGATTAAGAAACACCATATGATCTAGCAACTCCCCTTCTGGTATTTATCTGAAGAATATGAAAACAGTTTTTTGAAGAGATAGATGTACTCCTAATTCCAGAGTAACATTGCTCTCAATAGCCCAGACACAGAAATAAGTTAAATGCCCATCAACAGGTGACTGGACAAAGATGATGCAGTACATATACTCAATTGAATACTACTCAGCTGTTAAACAAGATGAAAACTTGCCCTTTTTGAGCACATAGATGGAACTTCAGGTGATTATGCTAAGTGAAATAACTCAGAAAGTGGAAGACAATGACTAGATGGTTTCTCTCAGAAGTGGAATATAAAGAAGCAAAGCAAGTGAATTAACAAAATAACTCAGACTCTGACAACAAAACAGAGGCTACTAAAGGGGAAGGGGAATGGAGGTGGGAGACACTCATTCTCCCTACCAGCTGTCCCCCTAGCCCAGCCACTACCCCATACTCATTTTCCCAAGATTCAGATTACCAGACACTCTCTAGAAGCAAATAACTAAGCATATGTGAGTGAACCTGTAGGTCTCACCTATACACATATCTGAGAAATCAAAATAACACTGCCTATCCTTCAGTGACCAAAGTCATTTTTTGCTCAGAGATGATTCTCAAGTATGGAATTGAAAGCTTAAGTATGGAAAGTGGCAGGACACAGCTCAGCTCAGCTGTGTGAGCATGCTTCTCAGAATTTGATCTGACAATCTATGTCTTGAAGTGGAATCAGCAATATGAACACCAGAAAAGATACAAATCATGAAGATGTTCATGCCAGGCATCCCAGTCCTGGGCAATGACCTGTCTAAGCAAACCCTAAAATGACGAGGCTTACTTGGGAGGTTAATCCAGGAGATGGTGCATTTGCAAGGCTGTTGCTAGGACGGGCAACTGAAGCTCAGTCTGGCTGGAAGAACACAGGAGACGGTCTAAATGTACCTTGGTGTTATTGAGAGGGAACTGGGGTATTGATCTGCCAACTCTTGTCAAACAAGAGACACTAACTTCCTGGTACTTCTATCTGCTCCTCATGTGAGGGAGACTCTGCAGGTGCTTGTACTTTAGAAACCTTACAGGGTGAGCATGAGGGTCAAGGTGGGTCATGGTGTTTGTTATATGAACTAAAACTAAAGTCTCATTAGATAAAGCAAGGATTTGAGCCCGGAGGCAGTCCTATATACATATATCACTCTGGGAGAGCTATTCCAATAAATGCAAGTTTGAATTTAGTTTACATAGGTAAGAACAGTGAGTCACAGGCATTAAGAACGCAATTGTTCTTAACAGGAGGGGCTTCTAGCTCCAAATTGTTCCAACCTAAGATATGCTGGTGCTAGAGGAAGGCAATAGGGGGATTGATTATTTCATTGAGGTAACATTGACTAACAACACTGCAGGTGCCCCAGAGGCACAGGATCATATACGCTCAGACGCATGTCACCACACCACACCACACCCACCATCGTCCTTCACCCTAGACAATTGTGCCCCCTTCAGTTCTACAGATTTCCAATGACTGATATTGGATTGGTTATGGTTTATCCCTTGTTTCATCTCTTTATCAACGAAACCAGGTAATGCCTGCAGGGTTTAATGTCTTTCTAAAGAATGCACTGCAGGGATGCAAAGCCTGGACACCCATAGTTAAATGTTCTTCACCTGGCTCTCTGGTCTTGCGTGGGTGTGAAGACTGGTTTTTCTTCAAGCAGCAAATTTCCTGTATAAGTGACGAGATAGAGCCCATTCACACATAAAATCTATGAAAATGGTTTTGCATGCTTGCCTGCTAGAGAGCAGGTTCTCAGAAAACTTGACAATCTGTTCACTTACAATTCTTAGGAGAGCTTGCAGCCTAGATAAAGGGGTCAGTGCAAGAAGATATTCATGGCAGTGTTGACTCCAAGAGCCAAGCTGAACATGACAGATGACTAGAAACCACACAAACTGTCTTGCAATGAGGGAATGGTATTTAATAGATACCCGTCAGTAAAAGGAGGCTCAGTCACCACCATCCCAATGTCAAAGCCCTTAGCTACCTGGAAAGGCTGGCCTCCTAACACTGGTGGGAATGCAGGCTCAACACAGACATGTTAGGATTGATCCTAAACATCTATCTTCTAGGGCAGAAGCATACGCAGGAAGCACACAAAAATGAAAATATATTAGGGTGATGCAGTCATGAGAATTCTTTTGCAACAGTGTCATTTAGATGGAATGGAGTGCAGAGATTATGAGCAATGAAAACTCCAGTTCATATGGTCCCTGCCATTGTTCTCTGGATCCTCTCCCAGACAGACAGCTTGCCCTTGAATTTTTGCTTCGGTTAGCTTCTGGGAAACCCAGCCTAAGTGGATCTATTCCCAGGACTGAGGCTATGTGGGCCACAGCCACAATATACTTGTGGCTCTTTTTATGGATTCCATGCCTGATTTAAACTTAACTTGTTCTCTGTTTTCATTTGCTAAGCTTCAGAATCAGGATATGGAGGCTCAGACCACTGGATGAGATCACTGGAAATGCACTCACATGGGTCCAGCCATGTTCTGCTCCCTTTCTTCATCAACACAGAGGTCAAGGCATGCTGGGAGTCAACCATGCAGGCCAGGAGCCTGCAATTTATCAGAAAGTAAAGAAAGGGAAAATGGAATTTAGCCTGCAGATTTGCACTTGTTATCAAATGTCTCCAAGCATGTTCCATGAGAGACATAAATTACGCCTTTATCCCACAGATACACTATCTCTGCATCATGCCACCTCCGTTTTCCAATGGAAGTCATTAGAAGCTTGGCCCCAGTGATAAGAGACCAGTTCTGCTCAGTCTGAGCTATAGCCTGTGAGTCAGAGAGGATATGGAATCCTGCCCCGGGTGGGGTCCAGGTGCCAGGGCCACCCCAGAGGGTTTGGAAGGGAATCTGGGAAAGAGAGGGCAGCCCCGGGGTCAGTTCCAGGGCTCTGGAAGATGAGCCAGGCTGATAAATTCTCCTGGAGGGGTGCTGGGTGCATGCGACAGAAACTGAGAGATAGTACTCCTTCCCCTTGAGAAATTCGCAGAATAAACTGACCCAAGTGACCACCGCTGGGTGATGGAATGAACAAAACATGGTAAAGCTCTACAGCCGGATGTCATTCAGTCATAAAAAGGAATAAAATACTGGCATCTCGTACAGCACAGGTGAACCTTGACAACGTCATGCTGAGTGAAAGAAGCCAGATAAGAAGGGCCACATATTGCAGCATTCAGTTTACACGGAATGTCTAGCGCATGTGGGCCCCAGGGGCTACGCGGAGGAAAGGGTGGGAGCAAGTTAACAGCTTAAAATCTTATATTAGACAACTGTGCTCTCTAAAGTCTTTGGCTGTTTATCTGACACCATTTTTGAAGGTTCCAGAGTCCCACCCGATGGCCTGGCTGTCTTCTCCAACCTCTAACTGCTAACTTAATTTTGAAAGTTGTCACGAACAAACAGTATGATTCTAGAAGGGAAATCATGAGCTAAGGTGGGGGAAGGCCTTGTTCTAGGAAGCCCTTCATTCAACATTAACCTATAAATTTATTAAGAACCATAAAAATGAACAAGGAGTGAAATGTGGATTCTGTGACAACATGGACGAAACTTGAAGACAGTGAGGCTAAAGGGAAAGGGGCCATCACAAAAGGTGTGGGCTGTTGATTCAAAATGCCCAGAACAGGCAAATGCACAGACACGGAAAGAACACTGGTGGTTGTCAGGGGGCTATGAGGAGGGAGGAAGCAGGGTTGCTGATGCACGCAAGGTTTCTTTTGGGGGAGATGAAAATGCTCTAAAATTGGTTGTGGTGATGGATGTACAACCTTGTATAATATTGTGTAAAAAAACTACCATGTTAAAACAAATTTAGAGAACAAGTTGGCTTTATAGAATGATTCATGAATCAGGCAGCATCCATCTAGACACTGCCATGAAATTCGGTATTAAGTCTGAATGACTCCATTTGGAGTCTTTTCCCCTTATTTTTGGCATTTGTATATTTTAAATGGGTGAATTGTATGGAATGTGACTCGCAGCTTAATAAAGCTTTTTACCAAAAACAAGATTAAAGAAACCCAGAGGTGGGCCTCCCTGGTGGCTCAGTGGGTTAAGCAATGCCCTATGAAGCAAACCGCAGCCACTGCAGCACAAGTTCGATCCCTGCTGCCGGCCAGGGAGGAGACCCACATGGCGTAGCAGACCTCTCCTGCCTCGCCCGCTGCTCCCTTCAGCAGTATGTTTCAGTCAGTCTGCCTTTTCTGCTTCCCACTTTGTCTCTGGTGGATCCTCTCACCTCCCTGGACTCTGGCCTGTACCCCAGCTCTTGTATGCATAAATAAATAAATCTTAAAAAAAAAAAAGAAACCCAGAGGAGAGAAGCATATTATATATTATATGAAGTTTCCAAAGGAAGTGATGCTGGAGGTGAGACTTGAAAAGGATCAAGGAATGATGGAAGGGTGGCAGGGGAGAGGGAACAGTATAGGCAGATGTTCAGAGGCACCAGCAGTGAGTTAGGACACTTAGCAAAGTTGTGATTTTGAGGGGATGATGAGGGGATGATGAGTCCATGAGATTTGGAGGGGGAAAAGAAACCATTATTTTTTGAACAAGTGAAATAGTTTCATGGCACAAAATAGGAAAGTTTCAAAAATGTAGCAAATGAAACAAAAGTCCCTTCCACCTCTGACTCCCACTTACCTGTGACCCCTCCCCCAGGAAATCACTATTACCATCTGTGTACAAATAACTATGTACATGCGTAATTTGTACATGGACCACTGACATACTTTGCTTTTAATATTAGCAAACATTTGAGAGAGACTTGCCAATTTGTATATGAAGAATTTGCTCACTTCCGTGGGTATGTAGGATGTACCACGTTTGTTAACCAGTTTCCTAGCAATGGGCATTCAAGTTGTCTCAATCGTTTCTTCTTAAAGTTCTGTAATGAATAAACCTCTACATAGGCTACTCCACTTAGGTACAACTTCATTGGCAGCAAGATTCCTGTAAGTGGAAGGACTTCAAGGCAGAGCTTGTGCTTTTTAACACTGATTGATATTATCAAACTACCCACAATGGCAATGGTCAGAGTCCTCTTTCCCCACATTTTGGGGTGTGTTTAGAAATATTGTCAGGGGCCAGCTCACACATGGCACTCTACAAAGTCAGGAAATTTGGATTTGATCTCAAGAACACAGACATCTGCTGAAGCATTTTGGCGGTGGGTGAGGATGGGCAAGTCTGAAGTCTTGAAGATTATTTTCATGAGGACATCAAATACATTATCCTAGCAGCCATGAGATGGTGTGTGCTGAGTCAGACAGGGGAAAACACCTCCATCAGGAGTGAAGCCACTCTGGGGAAACAGTTATTATCTTTCAGGTACAGTCATCACTCTAGACAATGGGATTGGATATGAGCACATCCTGGTTTCTTTACCCAGAACTCTAAATTTCCTGCCATTTTAATTTTATCACGTACTTCCCACATGCTGATGGCATCTCATGAAACATTTGGTCCTCAAGGGTAAATACATAAAACCAATAGCAAGGAGTTTTTATCTGAAGTGAAGCATTGACCAAGTGACAAGCAGACAGGTGATAGAACAGCTTTATCTTTTTCTGCAAGAACACTGTGCAATTTAATTAAAAAGGTGGGGGAAGAAAAAGGGCAGACACATCCATCCTGGCTCTTTTGTTTCTTCAAGATAGGCTGTTGCTCTTATTTGATGCAAAGAGAGGAGGGAAGATGGATGGCAAGTGGTTGCAAAGGCACCGGTATATGAAGGACCCGAGAACATGTTCCATCCAGACATTGCGGGGATGAGTGCGACAGGCGTGGTACTCTGGGGACTGGCTTTGTGGTTGAAGATCACCACGGCTAAGGCAGAGGAAGGCAGCTTTTGCTCTAAGAACTAAGTGACTTTCAGAAATGCTTGTTATGAATTTGTGGCTCTCAAACGCACCTTCTACGATGCCCAGAGCTGGTGCGAGGGACAGGGAGGCCATCTGGTCTTTATTCGGGATGAAAGCATGCAGCAGTTTCTGCAAAAGCACACCTCCCAGGACAAGGAATGGTGGATTGGACTCACAGGAAGCTCAAATGGGAATGGAGCCACGGAAGGTAAGTGCTGTGAGGGTTGTCGTGTTTTATAGGGAACACATTGCTGTGATTCTTACCAGGGCTTCTTACCCAGAACTCCTTAGAACAAACTCACCTGTCTCAATTTTCATAGTACAGATATGTCCCTCTTTGGCTCTTTGGGAATCAAATCAAACAACCCCTGACAGTGTGAATACAGAATCTGGCACATGGCCGACACTCAAAATGTCCATTCCTTTGCATGTGCGTGACGATGGCAGCAGCTACGACTTCTCCGTTTCTTGCTAGAACAGTGCTGGGCACAATCTTGATTGCTTCATATCCATTATCATGAACTCTTATGGTAATTGCCAAGATCATTCTTATTGTTGTCCCTATTTTACAGACAAGAAGGCTGAGTCTCAGAAAAGAGCTGTTAAGTTATTAATCTGTGCAAAGCCTGCCCGCCTGTCTTTCCCCACTTGTCCTGAGACTAAAATAGGTTGAATTCAGCTTAGCTCAACTCGAGTTAGCTTATCTTGTTCCATGTTCCTTCTGGGAACTCTTACTTGTCTTAGTGAGAGGTCCTATCCCCAACACAGCCAGGGGGGTCCTTCTCACCTGACTACCTCAATGACCTTGTGCTCTGTTAGCATTTTTGCTGTGATTTAGCTTTCAGGCATCTTTCCCCCCTACTCTATGAATCCTTGAAGGGAAGGAACCACATTCTGGAATTTTGGTTTTCCCAGTGTCTGGACATAACACAGAATGGACAAACAATTAATTCCATTTATTCCTTATACCTCCCCGACAAGGGACTGTAGTGCAATGTACCTCCTACTTAATGATTGAGGAAAATGAAGTCCTTAGAGAGGAGTGGACTCTTTGCAGCTAGGGAATGGCAGTGAGGTCTCAGATCAGTGATGGAGTCACACTGGTACCCACATGCTTGCTCTGTACATGCTACTGGGTGTTAGGAATAAGTAACTTGGGCTGAGCAAAGCACCCACAGAAACACCCCAGCAGGGATGGAAATGCTTTGCTAAAAGATCAGTGGGGCAACTCATTTTTGGAAACCCTCAAGACACGAGGTTCGAGTTCTAAAAGGCATCTTCAGGCAATATCTGCTGAATGGTTTCTTGATTTTAGATGCAGCAGTTGCTTGGTTTACTGAAAGTCCACTCAAATGCAGTGAAAGGAGCTGTGTCTATTTAAAATCTCCAAGGGCTACTGCTTGGCTTTTAGAAAAAACAGTCCACTCAAGTAGGCCAATCTGTAACAGCCTCCAATATCCAAGGTTATTTAAGAAGTGAGGGACAGAGCGCTGAGTGCAAGATGTGGGTGTTTATGTAAATAGATTCCTGGCCCTCAAAAGTGCTGATAGGTGGGTGAAATTCAGCATGAACAACTAGGAAGAACATAACCACCATGAGCATCAGCCTTAGGTTGGGAGGAGGGAAGGGTTTTTATTATACACTGTTTTGCACTGTGAGTGCAAACTAAATTTTGAAAAACATATAAGGATAGTTTTTCAAAAATTAATAACTATTTTTTGAGTCTTGGTGGTAAATATGTTCTAGCGATGGCTCTCTAGATTCCTAGTGCCTAGAAATGCCTTTGTGTTACGTACACACATACACACACATTTCTGCAAGGGTCACATCCAGGCAAGCAAGACTCTTACAGAGTCCTGGCAAGTGCTTCCACTGTAACTCAGCACTGCCACCCGCCCACACGGATGGAGACTTTGAGGCAACAAGGGCTGAGCTGGGGCGAACCTTGGTCATGAAAGAGGATCAGAAATGCTTCTAAGTCCTGAGGTCACTTTCCACTCCAGGCCCGGGGATCTGGCTGGATACCTCAAATGTGAGCTACAGCCACTGGCAAGCTGGGCAGACTGCTCCTGCCCCCAACACCTGTGGCTACATCGGGAGAGATGCCTCCTCCAGGTGGGCGGCCACAGACAACTGCACCCAGTCCTTTGCCTTCATCTGCGAGTATGGTGAGCCAGGTCTGATGTGGGGTATCCCTCTCTTTGTGTCTCCACATCTCTAGGTCTCTTTGTATCTGTCTCTTTTTTATGTCTCTATCTCTGTGTCTCTATCTTCCTTTCTTTCTCCTGTATATATATTTCTGTGTCTCTGTCTCCCTTGACCTATCTCTGCATCTCTTTCTGTCTCTGTCCATGTCACTCTGTCTCTCTGTCTCTAAATACCTACCTGTCTCTGTGTGATGCTCCGAGTCTTCACATCTCACTCACCTCTCCAGCTCACATCCCCACTCTCTCCTGTCCGGGTACCTCCTACTGGTCTCCTTTGTAGCTGTCTTTCCCTCTCACACACCCACATCTCACACAGCTGCATCTTGGAGGACACGCTGAGCCCTTTGTACTGTCCTTTCTGAGTGAAAGGGAAATGCGGTCCCAGGAGGCTATTCTCACTCACACTGGACATCGGTTTCCCTGGCCAGCCTGGATCCAAGCCCCCAGCCCCTGGCTCCTGAATTCCCCCTCTGGTCTTGCTTCCTTCCCAGCCACCACTACGGTTGATTCTTTGGGGGCCCTGCTGCATGGGGCCTGATCTTGACACCGAGCTGCCCCACCACTCCCTGACACTCAAGGCTATATAGAAGCTTTTGGGGTTCCTGGGCCGCACCCCCTTCCTGGCTATAAGCTCCTTGTCAAAGACTCTCTGCTCATAGTCACACACACACACACACACACACACTCTGACCAGGATATTGAGACCGATCAATGAACCTCACATACACATCACTGTGAGGGAGGAAACTAAAGTCCCCAGAAAAAACTCTATATCGTCATGGGGAGAGTGTGCCAACTCCATAAAGCAACCCTGGCTGGGAAATGCTTATTATTATTCTTTATTATTATTATTTGGTCCTCAACATTGTAACAACACACTGTTGAGTGAAATGAGACGATATGTCTCTGGTGTGCTCTCACGCCCTGCACCTCTGGTCTAGACCCCAGTTCTTCTATGCAAAAATAAATGAAATTTTAAAAAAATTTTTTTAAAAGAAATGAGATGATATGAGGATCTGCTGCATTTAGTACCTATTATTTGTGAGGCACTGACTTCAGCGAAGGCTCAGGAAGGTATCTGCAATAGGAACAATAAGAGCTGCCACCTGAACAGCCCTTATGATACATGTCATCCTCCTGAGAACCCTGCAGGGTGTGGAACCCACACAACCTTCTACAGAGGAGGCGCAGAGAAGCTAATGAATTTGCAGAAGGTCACACAGCTAGTGCACAACTGGGTTGGCTCTGACCCTGGACAGCCAGGTTCCTGGCCTTCTTATGACCACATTACATTTCTCACCTGCCCGCCACCTGGTGTCTCGAATCTCACAGTCCTGAGATGCCACCCGTGACTACGACCCCTCCTAAGTTGTCACCTTCTCTTCGTCACAGGTGTGGGCCAGAGCCTGGCCTGCGAGGGCTTCAATGCTACCATGCACTGTGGCTCAGGGGAGGTCATCCAGATCCAGGATGCCTCCTATGGGCGCCAGACCCCCCATTACTGCACCCAGGAGGCTGGGCACCCCTTTGAACTGGAGGAGGAATGCAGCTGGGTCAGCGTCAAGGACGAAGTGGCAGGTAGGGCACATGGGCCCCACAGCTCTGTGAGCACGGGGCACTTCCTGGTGCTGTGTGCCCAGCAGAGGGCTCTGGAAGGCTCAGTCTGTCTATCTGACCATGGGCTTCCAACAAGTGGGAGGAAGCGGCCCGTCTCAGCTCATGCAACGACAGGAACACCAGGAGGCTGTGCCTTACCTGTCACCTGCCATCAAACCCACCCCCTGGGGCAGGAGCACATTTACTCTCAACCTGCTTGGGTTCGGGGAACTTTACTTTCTTAATTGAATTTATTAAGTTTTGAAAGATTTCAGACATTCAGACAAATCGGGACATTAGGCCTTATTTGCTTCAGATTCTCTCAAAAGAGATGAAACCTCATTAGATACATAGCTAAGCTCTTGTGAGGCCCTCCTGGGTCTGTCCTGTCACCAATGCAGTATTTAGTGGTCACATGCATGGTCTGTACTGCTACTTTCTCTCTACACATTGTATGGTGTACCCTGGCAAGTTTTTTTTAATGTGTGTGACTAGTATCCTATTATATATGTCATTCTGCAAAAGCTTTTTCTCTTTTCTTTTCTTTTTTCCTTCTTTTGGGAGTGTGGCGAGGTTGTTTCTTTTTTGCTCAGCACTGTGTTATCCTGGCCTGTTGTCCATCTTGGGTTACTCATTTGGCCTGTTGTATTACTGCACCGCTGGTCTTCCTCCGTGGAGCTGTGCATAGGTTGCGTTTGCGTCCTTGCTGTTGTGAATAATACCAAGCCAAGCTGTTCTGGGGGGATCTCTGGTCTCTAGAGGAAGAGATTCTCTAGGGCCTTGTTTCCGTAAAGCAGAGCTGCGTTTGTCCAGTTGTAAGGATTCCATTTCAGGGCTGACAGGGACTCCCCATGATCTCCTGGGCATGCGGAGACCTCAGAAACTTCTATTGCCAGCACACAGGAGGGCCCTCTTCTGCAGGGTCCCTTGAAGGTCTGCTACTTCTCAGCCAAGTGAGGACACAGTAATCCCGTGCCGGAGGCTCTGGGGCTTTGGGGCCAGCCTCCCCACACTGCTGCTCAGAAATTGCCCATGGAGACCTTCTTACACCCAAAAGCCCTTCAAAGATTCAAGGGGGTGCCAAACATGCCCAGAACCTGCTGGGCAGCCTCCTCTCCCTTGGAAGGCAACTTGCTCCTCTCCCATCCACATGGCACCCATGCCGTTCTTGCTCTGCTGAGTGCAGACGTGGGGGAAGGAAAAGGTGGAATCAGCTATTTGGTTCTCTCCTGGCTGCCGCGCTCCTGAGGCTGTGGTCCCTCCAAGAGGGAGGAGCTGGGCAGGACCAGCTGTTTCTAGTTTAGGCCAGTGATTCTCAAAGTGGGGACCCTGGGTCAGCAGCATCAACATCGGCTTCTCACCCTGCCCTCACATCTACTGAATAAGAATTGCTGGGGGTGGGCTCAAGAAATCTGTCTTCTCAGAGCTCCTGGGATTTCTGGCACATTCCAAAGTTTGAGCGTCCTCTGCTGCTGAGATACTTGAGGGCAGAAATTCTACTTCTAGCTGGCACAGTGCCTGGTATTTGGTAAATAGCAACAGAAGGTGTTGGGAAGATGGCGGGTGAATGAATGGAGGAAAGCTTATTTGTCTCTGTCTGCACCTGTCCCTTTCTGTCCCTCACACCTTCTGCTTCTGCTGGGATCCGGTGCTGCTCAGGTCAGTGCCAAGGGCTTCAGGCATGCCAGGTGGCAGCTGACGGGGCCTACTTTGGAGACCTGTGCCCATCCTGGGGCAGCTACCTGTGGGTGCAGTACCAGTGCCGGGAAGGTAAGTTCCCAGCCTGCTAGGGTGTGAGAAACACCTTCTTTCAACACCATGTTGGCCTCCCTTAGGAGCAGACCTTGCTCTAAACAGTTGCCCTCAACCAGCCCTCCCCACATTCTTAGCCTCTGGTGGGTAAAATTTGAGGGTCCTGTTGTAGGAGCAAACCTTAAAACCAGAAGATATATACATACATACATACATACATACATACATATACATATATATATATATAGTTAGTCCCAAGACCCTGAAAATTATATTGCATGGAGTGACCCAATAGACACAACAGACAAGTGTAAGTTTAACTGATTGCTGATTGGAAGAATCAAAAAGTCTCTCACCCTACACCCCAAACCCCCTCAGCCTGCTTCCCAGGTTGTCATAAGAATACCTTTTAGAAACAGGAATCTCAAAGGCCAAAAAAGACCTATAATGCTATTTTACAAGTTTTCTAAATCAAGAAGGAATACTCCTTCCTCAATTTTATAGCCCTTTTCCTATAAGGAGACCACAGGAAACTGTCTAAATTCTTCCCTGTTTTTTATGTGTTTGTATAGGCATGAGTGTGTGTGACTATATATACATATATATAGTAAAAATATGCTCATGTTTAATGTACTTGTCTACACCTCACTCTTTTTTTTTTTGCTTAATAATATATTCTGGACATCATTCCAAGTAGCTGCCTCATTTTTCTAAGGATGGCATAATATTCCATCATCAAACCTGATTTAACCAGTTCCCCTATTGATGGATGTTTAGGTTGCCTGATTGCACTTTGATATCTGTCACTCTGCAGTGATTATTCTTCAAATACCGTGACACGTTCCTGGGATTATGTCCAAGGGTGAGATCCCCAGCAGTGGAAATGCTGGGACATAGGGCATGTACATATTAAATATTAATAGATACTGCCAAATCACCCTCCCAAATGCCGTATGGATTTGCATTCTTACTTATTGGATATGAGACACTGATTGCCCCTAAGGCTGTGAAAACACATCCTGCCAGGGTCCAAGTTCTACTGAGGTAGTGAGCAATGATACAGGAGATTCTGAAGGAAAACAAGAAGTCAGGGGTCCCTGGGGCTACCTGGGGGAGCAGGGTCGTGGGAAGGCGGAAGGCCCACCCAAAGGTGAGCATGCAGGAAGGAGAGAGGGCATGGAAGACAAGTTTTGCCAGGGGCCTTAGCCTTCTGGACACACTGGAGTGTAATGAGCTTGGGGAGAGGGCTCTACGCTTTCCCAGGAAGAGATGGCCACATGCTTCAGCAGTGATTTCTGTGCGATGACTTTGCTAGCTGGACAGGGTATGCCTCTGGAGACCTGCCAGCTGCAGTGTGGCTGAGATGGTGTCATTGGATATACAGGTGGCTTAGCACAGGGAGCGTGTTTGGGGTGGCCACCATGTGGATCAGATTTTCTGCCATAACCTTAATTTCTAATCTCCTCCCCCTTGCAAATCAGTGTGTTCTGCAAGTCAGTGGTGAAGACTAAATATGTGATTTATCTAGAAGCTCTTTCACCTCCTCCCATGCCTCACGCCTGTGCTCAGTAGGGCCTGGTGCTCCCTGAGTCTACGGGGGTAGTTAGGAATCAGACCACCAGGGTTTTCTCAGCAGCTCAAGAAAGCCCCATTCATTCACACGCAGCCTCTTACATTTTTTCCCTTCTCATTTGTGCTCTGAAGTCATAAGATGCTGTGCCATAGATGAGCCCAGGGCTGGAGGAGGCCCCCGGCCCATCGCTCCTGCACTCTGTCCTCCATGCCAATCGGTTTTATGTGTGTAATGTGCATCAGATGTCGTACAGTGACTCATCGGCCACCTCAGCCAAGTAGATTTTCTTAAAGGTGCTTCACCTTTTGTCTTTTTAACCATTGTAAGATACATTAAGGCAATCAATAGAATCCTGGTTCCATCAATTAGAGTCCATCATGCAGCTCTCGAAAAGAACAAGGCAGCTCTAACTGAATTCACATAGAACAAGCTCCCAGACACACTAAGGGAGAAAAATGGAAGGTGTCAAGAAGTGAGTGGAGTGTGAGCCATTTGCTGCAGAAGCATGTATGTGCTGGTGAATGTGCAGATGTTTCTGGAAAGTGACCCAAGGCACATTAACTGTGGCTGCTTCTGGGGAGCAGAACTGGGGGGTAAGGGTGGGAGTGAAAGGGAAGTTTCTTTTCCCTGCATACCCCCTTTCTACATTTCAAATTCTGTATCTTGGGCACATATTACTTCTGAGCAAAAAATAAAATTCAAAAGAACTTTTAAAAGTAAAAATAAAATTGTGATAGCCCCAGCTAAAAATAAAGGACAGGCGGACAGAAGAGACCAGGTTTTAAACAGAAACATGTACTTGTGTTTTTTTGACAATGGCATGGGACATTCTGCGTTTTCACCCACAGGCTTACAGCTGATGGTGCCCAATGAGGGTTTCGTCTTTGACAATGTCACCATCTCCCTGATGTGGCTCCTCTCTCCCTACACCGGAAACCTGTCTTGTATAATCAGTACTGGAGATGGTCACACTATTGATCCCTACTATCCCCCCAGATAAGAGGACTCTTTGTGCCTTGAGTCAAGATGTAACAGTTTTTGCTGCTTAACAAAATTTAGAGACTTGAAATAATAGGTAGGGTTTCTCACGGTTCTTCCTTATCGGTTAGGCAGCCTTTCTTGTCTCAGCTGGTGTGTTAGGGGCTAGATGGCCTAAAAAAGGCTTCCCTAGAGGGTCTGGTGGTCAGCCAGATCTCGGCCATGGGCATGTGCTGCTCATTACAAACAGGCTAGCCAAGGCTCATTCTAGGGTGCAGAAGAGTCTCTGGGGGCAAGTGAGTACAAGGCCCAGTGTGTGAGCATTTTCAACTATGTCCCATTTTCTAATGTCCCAGAGGCCAAAGCAAGTTCTGTGGCCAAGCCCAGATTTAGCAAGTAGACCCACCCTGTGGATGAAGAGCATTGCGCAGTCACAGTACAGAGGGGTTGTACATCCAGGAATGGGGGGGATTGTTGCTCACCAGTTTTCTCTCTATGGAGGCCACTTCAACAGCACAGAGGAGAGGGTCCTGTTGATCTGTGTAGACTTTGGAGGTCCATCCCAGGAGTCAGAAAGGGGGTAAAGGAGACATGCATCTGGGGATGGGAATGTCTTTTGTTAATAGAGGTAATAAAAATAATAGTACCAACATTTTAATAATAGCCCAGACAGACAGCTCAATCCTCACAACAACCCAATGAACCATAACTGTGGTGCTCAACATACCAGCCCCTGGCCACATAAACTACTAGGCCCTTGAAATGGGACTGGTCTCAAGTGAGGCTGTAAACATAAATTCCACGTGGAATTTTAAAGACTTGGTTTTCAACCACCTCCAAAATATGAACTATCTCACTAATGATTTCTTAATATTGACTATACATTGAAATGATAGTCTTTTGAATATACAGGGCTAAAGAAAATAAATTAATTTCACTTGTTTCTTTTTTTTTTTCAATGTGGCTATTAGAAAACTTAAAATAATGCACATGGCTCACCCTGGATTTCTGTTGGTTGATGACAAGCTAGATAACTGTCATCTTGTTTCTACAGAAATCTACATTGCCCAAGTCTCACACAGCTAGTGAGTGCCAGTTGGCAATGCAAGCCAGGACTTTGACATCAAAGCTCAAAGTCTTAGACCCCTCAGAAAAGCCGCAGGAAGCGTGGGGGCTAAGGACGCTGTATGCTGCATCTTCAGGGGAACAGTAGCACTCCAACCTGTGGCAGCTGAACCCAGTTCATAACATTTAAAGACCTACCTGGGCATGGGCTAAGCACCATCTGCCCTGCTATATATGCCAACAGGTGGGCACCCCAGAATATCCCAGAATCTCCAGGTCTTTGTGGGTTCTGAAGCTCCTTATAGGGTGCCCCAGTTCAACATGGATCCCCAGGGAAATCATGAGACCCATAGCCCTTTACCTAAGCCCAAAACATCTTGGGTTCTGCCCAGTGGGAGCTAGAGATTATGAGCCCAGCTTTATGACTACCCAGTCCCCATGGGTGCCCAACCCCATAGGAATCCCTGCATGGGGTGAGGCAGGCAGGGGGCCATCCCTGTCCACAGCCCAAATCTGAGGCTCACACTCAGCAGTCCTCCGAGGCTGTCAAAGAAAACGGTGCCAGGAGCTGGGGTTGTAATTGTAGCTACCACCAATACAACATGAGAGCCTCAGACAATCCCTGCTCTTGGGCATCCATTTCCTTTGTCACATTTACACAAATGACTGCCTTGGTGTAGCATGAAGTAAAAGGAGAAATTACATGTGGGGGAAAATGGCAAAGTGCTGCAAATCCCTATGGCGTTGTTCTGTGGGATCCTTCCCATTCACTACTGTTTCATCAGTAAAACAGCAAATGCTAAATTTCAGCCCTCAAACCTTAATGCAATGTGAATTGATATCAGCAAAACACTGACTGTTTGTATCCCTAGATAAGCCCTTTAGATACCCAAAACTTTTCCAGTGATAAACAGTGTCTAAAAACCACAGCAAATGGCACCAACTGCTAATGTTTGTTAACTCCGGATGGTGAGCCCGAGGGGGTTGTGATATTACCCTTTGGAGTGCTCTGTGTGATTCAATTTTTTCATAATCTATGAGAAGGAACAATGAGCCACGCTTTACACTGCAATCCCTCTGGGTATTAGTTCTAGTGAAAGCCGCTGGCGTTCCTTTTTTCTCCCTTCAAAGGAAATAGGTGCTGATACCTTTCCCCATCACCCAAGCCAAATAATGAAATTTCATCTGCTTTAAAGACTTGCTGGACCTTGAAGCTACCCATCCAGCACCTTCAATGGTTTTCATTAATCCTGGGAGATATATTTCCGGGGTTGTCGTATCAGCTCCAGCCACCTCAGCACTCCATCTATAATGTGAAAAATGTCATGTGCACGTATATTTGGTGTGTCACTTTTACGTGTTTGTGCAGATTCCTACTTTTGACTAACGTCTTGTTAGGCTTAGAGGTGTGCATTTAAAAACTGGAAGCTCCATCCCCATTGTAGATAAAACACAGAGAATCCAACCTCAAATAGAAACAATGGAATAACATGCAAAGGATTTCTACTTTAGAAGCGCCTTCTCACCTTGCTCTCCCTGTTTCACGTTCATTTGCACAGAAGGCATTTTTGTTTCTCTGTTGGGGGTGGACAACTTTCTACATATCTGACATTGTATGATTTGCCTGCTGGAGCAATTGGCAGAAGATGCAATTTGTGCAAGTCCAGCGATGGGTGACTCAGCGCCACCTACTGACAGATCCTGGGAAGGAGGACATTTTTCTGTCTCCCTTGCCTTTTCTGTACACTGCTTGGTCTGGAGTGGACACTTCCCTAAAGCCCATAATTCATAAGAAAACGCAAGCCAGAGAGTGACCCTAGATGCACTGAAATTGTTGGGCAATTCAGAGGGGAGAATCTGTGGAGAGTGGTGATCTGCAAGACCCTAAAGCCGAGTCCTTCCAGCAATGGTAGATCTATTTTAAAAAAGGGAAGTGTGTGGATGTGAAAGATGGAGGCCACTCACTAAACCTGGGGCTCAGGGGTGTAAGGGAGAAAGGAAAGATGCTACTGGAAAACTCAGAAGGGGTCTGTAGATGAAAAGCCTGTGGTGCCAGCCAGTTTAAAGAGAGCCCTGTGTTAGCAGCCAAGGACTCGGAGCTGAACCCTCCTCTATGTAGTTCTTAGTTGAAGGGAGTTGGCACTTTAGCTCTAGAGTCTTTCTGACCTACAGTTTCCATAGGTGTTGGGAGAATACTCACCTCCATCTTGAAGGTGGGATCCAGGCAAGAGATCACTGCATCTGCTACAGAGGATACATGAGAACCTTTAGCCATTGAAGTTACATGATCTGCCAATGTTACTAAGACTGTTGGGTAATTTTAAGGAGTAAATGGGACTATAAAGAAAGGAATAACTGGTGCAGAGTTGGTTCTTTAAAAAAGGACCACTTTCTACTACATTAAAATTACATAAAAATATATAACCATTTTTAATAGGCAAAGTGACATAAATGTCATCCTATTATACAAAAAGTTATAGTAAGTGAGTCTATAACATGCCAGATGCTCACTCAGTCATGGTCTTATTTAAACCTTACAAAATGCCAGCCCCAAATGGTTCTTACCTCAGTTTATGGACATGGGAACTGAGACTCAGAGAGGGTGGTTGGGCTATGCAGTTAACTGATGGAGCACTGGGGTATCTCCTGTCCAGTGTCTTGCCTTTCCATTTCACCACATGGTCCAACTGGGTCAGCTGGCTTCATTCACCAAGTTGGCTGGCAACTTCAACAACATGACACAGATATTCTTAACAATCAGATAGTATGAGCTAAGACCAGAAAAGTGAACTTTCTTTCCCCCTTTTTAAAGAACAGTTGTACCCTGTTAATGTCAAATATCCAAGCAACGTATACAATTCTTATACTTTTGAAGCATACTATATATATAGCATGCTATATATATTTGTATATGTACTATATATATTTATATATGTACAAAAAAGTGCTCCAACAAGACACAACTCAACTGATTTTTACACAATGACTACACCCATGTAACTAGGACCCAGGTCAAGAAACAAAACATGACTAGTCTCAGAAGCCTCTTTGGGTCCCCCCATAGTTACTAACTTCTTCCTTCATCAACGCAAGTGACCTATGTTTGAAACTTATATAAATGGAATCATAAAGTATACTCTTTTGTGTCTGACTTCTGCTTAGTACTTTTTGAGATTCAGTTTTATTGTTGTGTGTATTTGTGATTCCTTTTTTTTTATTGCTGTGTATCATTCTCTTGTGTGAATATATCTCACTTTACCCATTCTACTATTGATAGGCATTTTGGGTGGTTTCCCATTAGGTTATTATAAATTTTGATCTGTGAATATTCTAGTACGTCTTTTGCTTTCCTATGTACAGATTGCTGTTGGGTTTACACCCAGGAATTGCTAGGTCAGAGGATTATAACAAAAGTTTTAAAAAAGCTGTCTTCATCTCCTTGTGCTCTGAACATATCTTCCCTTTGCTAGGAACAATTTCCAAAACCACTTTGCAGTCTTTTCCCTTGGGTGAGATCACTGGGAGGGATAGCAAGAAAAATCTATTTCTCTGCTTTTTAGTCCTGGGCAATTTCAGCTGGCACCAGAATTCAAAGAATGGGATCAATTTCTTTTTCCAAACAGATGACTGCAAAGCAGATTGGGTTTGTTCTTTAAAACCATCCTTCACATATCAGTAAAGAGCTAGTGTTTTCTTCTTCTGAAATCCACTTTGTCTGATGTTAGCAGGGCATTCAGCGTTCTTTTCACTAGTGTTTGCTGGTGAATCTTTCTTTGAGTCTACGTATATCATCATTCTAAAGCGGATTTCTTGTAGACAGTATAGGTTGAGTCTTGGCTTTTTAAAATCCCATCTGGCCCAATAATTGGCATGTTAAGATCATTCTTATTTGAAGTAATTATCAACATAGACTTTAAGTCTACTATTTTGTTTGGTCCTTTTATTCATCTCCCACCCATTCTTCTTTTTCTTTTTTTAAAATTATTTGAATCTTTTTAATATTCTGTTTTAACTTATCTTTTTGTTATCTATTTATCTTTCTGGTTATGGCTCTCTGCATTACTTTTTAAGCAGTTGCTTCAAGAGTTACATTGCAGGTATCGAACTTTCCACAGCCCACTGAGTTAATATTTACTACTTCAGATAACATGTGGAAGTCTTACTAGCGTATGGGTGACCCTGCCTGCCCTCCTTTAAATGACAATTGTCATATGTAGGACATTACACGTTGACCAAGATACAGAATTCTGGTCACAGCTGGTGTGTCACAGCAGGAGTGGTACAACTTGCATGGTACAGCAAGTGTTTATTCCAGGCTTAAGACTAGCCTAGGGGATACAAACTCAAGCAGCACCTGAACTGAATGCAGAGCTTCTTAGCTCTGCAGGAACAGTGCTTATATAAGCAAAATGGTCGGCACTAGGTCTGCTTTATGCAAATGAGTTTACACTCAGTACAGCTCTGCTTGGTAGAGTTTGTTAAATGGTGATGGGTTGAATATCAATCCTGGACAGACTGGTAGATATGGTTTCAATTCTGTGTTGTGGACCTGTCTGCACCCCAACATGTCCAGGCACCTCAGTGTGCCTGGGACCTGCCCCTCAGTAGCTTCCCTGCTCTATTTGATTGTAATCTAGGTTTGGGATGGCTCCAAATTAATTTTTCTATATTTCATTTTATTTGTCATACACACTGAAACAAATTTCAGTAGCCACATTTATTTAAAAGAATTTAGAGGGAAAATAGCCTATATAGTCTATATATTTACCAAACTAGTTACCATTTCCTGAACTCTCCTAGCATTCCTGAATTTCCAGGTTTCCCTCTGGTATCATTTCCCTTTTGTTGAAAAGATTTCCTTTGGCGTTTCTTGTAGATTTTCTGGCTACCAATTCTGAGAGAATTTTTCTACTCCTGAGAATTTTTATTTGCTTTAATTCCTAAACGATATTTTTGCTGATAGAGAATTACGTGCGGACACTTGTTTTCTTTTGACACTTAAATATGTCATCCACTGCTTTCCATGATGAATGATGATAAATCTATAGTCACTCAAATCACTGTCTTCTCTACATGTAAAGTGTTATTTCCTTCAGCTAATATCAAGATTGTTTCTTTAGTTTTGGTCTTTAGAAGTTTAATTATACATGTGAATATGAGTTTCTTTCCATTTTTTCCTGGTGGTGGGGGGGGGGCGTTCATTGAGCTTCTCAAATTTTTAAATGTGTTTTGCTAAATTTGGGGGGGGGGTGTCAGTCATTATTTCTTTAAATATTTTTATANTCATTGAGCTTCTCAAATTTTTAAATGTGTTTTGCTAAATTTGGGGGGGGGGTGTCAGTCATTATTTCTTTAAATATTTTTCTACCCCAAGTTCTTTCTCTTTTACGGAGATACAATGATACAACTATTTTCCCTTTGATTTTTGTAACACAGATTGCTCGAGCTCTGCTCATTTAAAAAAATGTATATTTTCTCTCTGGTTTTCTTATTGGATAATTTCTCTTGCTCTATCTTTAAGTTCACTGACTTTTTCCTTGGCACCTCTATGCTGCTATTGCACTCATTCAATGAATATTTTATTTCAGATATTTGGTTCTTGATTGCTCAATCCAGTTGGTTCTTTTTAATAGTTTCTGTTTCTTGGCTGAGAATGTCTATCTTTCCATTCGTTTCAAGAGGTTTTATTTTATGCAAGGGCATGGTATATAATAGCTTGTACAAGGTCTTTGTCTGGCCGTTCCAACATCTGAGTCATTGTAGGTCTGATCTATTATTGTGTTTTCCCTTGAAATTTAGTTACCTTTTCCTAGTTCTTGGTGTACTGAATAACTTTGGATTATATAGTAGATATTTTGAACAGCAGGTTCTGAGAAAAGATCCCATTAAACTCCTCTGGAAAACACTGATTTCTTTTATTTGCTTTGTTTCTGCAGGCAACCAACCCAATCAGGTTGAGACCAGACATTCTGATTTGCCTTCTGTGTGCTCTGATTCCTAAATCAGATCAATTTTCAAAGCTCCTTTGGGTCTGCCCCACTTAAGGAAAAGCCTTTGCTGTGTTCCTTTGGGTCTGTCCTTCACATGTGTAGTTTGTGGGTGAACATGATTTATACCGAATACACAAAATTAGGTAATTCTTTTCTAGACTTCTCCTTTTGAGGATTTCTTCCATGGTCTCTAGCCCCTACAAGTCCTATATCATGGTTCCTTTGCATAGAAAGATGAGTTTTATCTTGAAGACTTAGTTGTCTGCTTTATCCCAGACAGTCGTGCAGTTCTAAGAGAGAGAGCAGCCCAGAGAAGGGCCAGGAGAGGAAAAAACAAAACATAAGTGGGTGTTTCTTCTGTGCTCTTTGGCTCACTGGGTTCCTTTTTCTGGTTCTTTGGTTAAACAGAGATTACTCTTGGGATTTTTGTTGTCTTCACTCACTGTGAAGTTCTGTGACTCAGGCTGTCCTCGGAGCAAAGTCAAGAGATTGAAAAAAACAAAACAAAACAAAGAACCGAAAAAACTCTGTCTTTGTGGGTGATTCTTAAAGTTGTGACTTTCTTTTCTAACTTTTTGCTGTTGTCTACTTTTCAGAGTCTTCAGGGAGCTTCTTTCTGTATTCTGTCCAGGTTTCAGTTGTAAATAATGAAGAAATAGGCTGTAGTGAGCTGACTCTGTCTTGGCCAACATCAAGAATGAGGTTTATTGTTTTCTCAGGTTTTTTTCCCACAAAGATGTCCATTTGTCAATGACTTCTCAAGCCTTCACTATGTGCTGGGTTCTGTCCCAGGTGCCAGGTATATAATGGATTACTAGACAGACCTCTGCACTGACAGCCTAGCAGGGAAAAATGACAATGAATGAACAAGCACACAGGGAAGAAAATCACTTGAGGGAGTACCCAGGCAGTGGCAGGTATAAAGGAGGGAGCCTAATTGGAGGACAGAAGCATGATTATGTGTTAATATGCCATTTCCTAGCAAAACTGGCAGACTCGCCCACCTTAAGTGGGTGAGAAGGGACATGTTCTACAAACTGAGTAGAGGTCTAAGTGAACAGTACAGTTGGAGAAAGGAGTGTGGCAGGAGATGAGTAGGGAGGTCAGAAGGGGAGGTCATGGGGATTTTTGCAGGTCCCTCTGGGTTATTAAGAAGCAAAACATACCCATACATTTGATATGACTGCAACTGAATCCCATCTTATAGCTCAGGAAAATAAGGCTCAGAAAGTAGCCCGTGGCATGACTTTTACAGATGAAATGAGAAGGTCCAGAGAAGGGGTTTGTATAAGCCACAGAGGGAGGACACAGCACGAAAAGGGCTTGTCACTAAATAGCCAACTCCCTGGTTAGTCAAACCTATGTCTTCCACTTCTCCCCTGCTCCAGGATATCTCACTGAGAGACTGGTTTGGCCAGTCTTTTTCTTCATCTCTTCATTGCAGGGGAGGTATAAGGAGGGTGAGTGTGAACGTGTGTTGCTTGCGTGTCCCCAGCGCTGATACCATTTCTGACTGTTGCCTCAGTTTGTCCAGCAACGTGACCCACCAGTTCACAGCTCCTGGGGAATTTGCCGTGTTTGCCGAGTGCACAACCAGTGAGTGGCATGTGACGGCTCAGAAGCAAGTGACAATTCAAGACAAGATGGAGAGGCTCAGTGTAACTGGGTGCTCTGGCCTGGCCACATCAGGAGCCAATCCTCTCTGCCAGACTGTTTTCAGGGAACCCCTGTGGATTCAGGTGGAGCTTGATGGAGGTGAGTCTACAGAAATGGTCAAAGTCAAGATAACCTTGATTTTCCTGAAATCTACCCATCTGGGCTTTAATTAAATAATAACAGTGATCACTTATGGACTCAGCTTTATAGCTATCCATTTATTTAGCACCTAGTGTATTACAGAAACCAGTGTAAGTGCTATAGGTATATTAGCCCACCTAGTGTGTATTATTACATCCATTTTACAGATGAAGAAGTGTTCAGAAACTTACCCAAAGTCACAGCCTAGTAAGTTAGTGAGAACACCCAGACCTTCAAAGACCCTTCGCTGCACGCCCATAGTCCCATTACAATAACTGAATTTCTAAGCTATACCCTGTTGGGGGAGTTTGAATAGAACTAAGAGTGCTCACCAGCCAGGCCTGAACCCCTCTCAGCGTAGCCAGCATTGACTAGTTTGGCACAACTCTGTTGCCCCAGAGAAGGGTGGTATTCAGCTGTACACATTGCTATGGTTATTACAGCTGCTGTGGCCAGTGTCCACTGGTTGCCCACAGAAATCATTTTGACTGGTCATCATGTCCCTTCTGATGTGTCATGACATCTATTCTGACTGATCATAACAACATTTCTCATTGTCACAATGTCCGCTCTGACTGGTCACAGTGTACATTCTGTGGTCACAGCTTCCATCCTGATTGGTCACAACGTCCATTCTGACTAGTCACAATGTTCATTCTGATCTATCAGAGCATCTACTCCACTGGATTGGTGCCCTCAGTGTGTCAGGTGCCCTTCCTCTCAACAGAGATGCTACACATCCTCACTATGGTAGCAGCTTCCCGCACTGCACAGGTTCAGTTTGAGGCCTGTTGATGTGACCTGGCACACCACCTAGAGTCTGACTCATACAGTGACCTACGGGAGTTAGAACAGGCTTTAAACACAAGACTTGGGCTCTTTTCTGCTCTTGCATGCTTGCTGGCCTAAGATGGCAGCTGCTGTGTGCACCTGAGGAAACTTCAAATGATCCTTCATTTATTTATTCCTTCTACAAATATAATTGGGTGCCTGTTCTTTGCCAAGAAAGGGGAGCAGCAGTGAATATGAAAGTCAAGGTTGTTGCTCTCAAAGGATCATAACAACATGTCATCATCATCATCATCATCTAAGAAGAAATACACCAGCTAGACTTCCATTGGAAAGAATCAATTTGGTAGTTTAAATCAGGCTTTTGAGTCAACTGAAATACTCAGCATCCAGCTTGGACAGCCATCCCCAAATGTGAGGGAGCCCACCTTATTGTGAGCAGACTGCTTATTGTGAGCGGCTGCTTAAAACAAGATTGAAGCTAATTCTCATGTACAGTAAATAGATGCCCTTAAGAGATGCACCCATTTCAGCCTTCCTCCCTCCAGGAATATTCTTATCAACAAAATGTTCTAACATTTTTAATGTAAACCTTTAAGTTTATGGGTAGCACATGCACAATACAAATAACCTGGAATATGCAGTATGCAGATGAGCAGAGAGGACGCCCTCCCAAGATCATTCATGAACCCATTACTACTAATATTTGGGGGAAGGGGACTATCTTGGCATATGTCTTTATATCCGTGTGCATACCCATGTCCATATCAGAATTCAGACTTCAGAGCTTAGGACTGAACACTCTCGGTATAATCAACAGATAGTTGTTACAGACATTCTAAATGTGTCTTTCCCTATCTAGGAATAGGGGTCGTGACTTACACTGTGTTGGTGAGGAACACGATCCTGGCTGAGTCTGCCACGCAGCGGGACCCACTCCCCTACAACCTGACCTTGGACAGAGCAGCTCAGGAGCGAATGGGCCCAGGGAAGCATCACCTGGTGATCCGAGCCTCCAGCAACACTAGTATTGCTGCAACCTCCAGAAACATCACGGTCCACCTCGTGGAGCCTCTGTCAGGGCTGCAGGCCTCCTGGGCTTCTGACCAGTTGGAGCTGGGGCAGGACTTACTGGTTAATGTCTCAGTGGCTCAAGGCATCCCAGAGGGGCTGACCTTTGAGATGGTGGGACTTAATGCAACTTTCTCCTACGAGGAAGAGTGTCTTGGGGGAACATTTGGCACTTACCACTTGGCAGTTCCTCTTGAAGGTACTCAGGGTTGGTCGCTCCCCTTCTAAACCTCCCTCCTCTTCTCTTCTGGACTTGGCATCCAGGGTTCTGCCAGCCATTATATCAGTGTTTCTGGACACAAATATGGTTCACAGCATCCAGCCTGGTCACAGGATAAGAAAGAGACAAATATGATCTGCCCTCTTGGAGCTTACAGGGGTTTCAACTTTGGGGACCAGCTTATTCTTTGTGGTGAGGGTTGTGCTTTGCCCTGCAGGATTTTTAGCAGCCTCCCTGGCTTCTATCAACTTGACCCCTAAGTCATGACAACCAAAAATGTCTCTAAACACTGCCAAAATCCTCCTACCCCCTTTACCGCATCCCCCACCAAACCCACCCACCCCCCAGCCCAGACCACTGGCAGGCAGCAAGATATTCAAATTCCTGTTCATTCTTGGAACTTGGATCTAGCCCTGCCTCACCTTGTAGACCATTCCTCTCCCCTCTGAGGTTGGAGTGATCCCCTTCTTACCCCCCCACCCTCACCTACCTACCTACCTACCTACCTACACACACACACACACACACACACACACACACACACACACACTGCCCCCTGCTGATTCCTCTATGGTTTCACACTTGGTCCTGCATGCCTCCTAGACTCTCAGGGCCCTAAGGACATGACCATGATTTCTGTGTTCCTAGGTCATTGCCTGATGCCTGACATATGATATTATTCATTTAATGCTCTGAGGTTGAAGATCCTGGCGCTGCCAGAGGGCACTGAAGAAGAATGAGCTAGGAGTTGTGTCTCTGTGCTGGTTTAAACAGGGTTGACAGTGGCAACAATTCTCCACCCTCTGCATTGCAGGCTCCTTTCTGGTCACTGTGGTGGTGAGGAATGCCTTCTCCAACTTGAGTTTGGAAATCGGAAGCATCACTGTCACAGGTAAGAGGGTATATAACTTGTGACCAGGAGTGGCAATTTGCTTGGAACCTAGTGAGAGGTTCCTTCAGAACAGAGCTCTGGAGCTCCCTGGTGGCACAAGAGGTTAAGACATAGTACTATGAAGCTATCCAGTCACTGCAGCACGAATTTGATCCCTGGCCAGGGAGTAACCCACATGGCACAGCAGACCTCTCCTGTCTCGCCCGCTGCTCCCCTCAGCAGTGTACTTCAGTAGATCTGCCTGTTCTGTTCCCCACTCTATCCCTGATGAATCCTCTCACCCTGCCTACCTCCCCCCAGGTCTGCACCTCAGCTCTTGCATGCATAAATAAATAAATCTTCAAAAAAAAAAAACAACAGAGCTCTGAAAATGCATATTGTTTTATATTAAGAATTTTCTCGGTACTCTAAAAATCCAAATAATATCCACAGTCAGACATTCAACCATGGATACAGAACTCCGAAACATCCAAGTTTGTATTGGTTTAGGATGCTTCAGGCTGCAACCTAACTGACTTGAAATTCAGGCCTTTATTATCTCACACACTCAGAAGTTAGGAGGTAAGAAGTTCTGGGGTTGGCTCAGTGTTGCCATTAAGGACCCAAGCACAGTCTGTCATTCTGCTCTGCCAGCCTCAGAGCTTTTGCTGTGTCTTACTCTTGCATCTCATTCTATCAAGTTCATTGCTGCTGTTCCCGATACAACAACATCAGCCAGCAGCAGACGCCCTCTGTGCACCTCTTTGTTTTTTTTAATGAAAAATATTTCCCTCGAGTCCCTGGCAATTGTCTCCAACATAATTTGGCCACGGTAGGATCCTGGGGCCAGTAGGAGTAGGGGGTGCCAGGAAAGCAGGTATCTGGCATTTTCAATTCTGTGGAAGGTGGTGGATTCTGGCCAGGACTCTTTGAGTAGCAAGGGTAGAAAAGCAGCTCAAGTTGAGAGGAAATGTTACCAACAGAGCAAAGGAAAAGTCCAAGGCTTAGGCACAGCTGGATCCATCCATGCCCTATCTTCAGAAATCTGGCTTTCTCCATGGCTTTGTTCCATGTTGGCTTCATTCTGACTCCTGCTTCCCAGAGAGCCTAAGATGGCACCAGGCTTCAATCCTTAACCTCAGAGAAGGAGCACCACCTCTCTTTTGATATTTCTAGCAGAAATCCTGAGGCTCCCTCTCACTGTTCCAAGTTCAGTTCCTATTTCTTCTTGGACAGGCTGATGAGACCCAGGGAACCTGCACTCGGTCTGGACGGACCTTGACTATCCATTCACTCTGAAGCAGGGTGTGGGGTCAGTGTCACCCAAGCCAAGGGCTGAGTGTGGGGCAGGCTGGTTCTCCAGAGAAAACAGCACCCATAGTAACCAAAAGAAGGTAGTTTAGACAGAAAAAAGTCAGATGTTCACCCTATTGCGCATAGCCCTGTTTTCTATGCGAAGAATTTGAAGGCCAGAGAGGTTAATTCACTTTGCAAATGTCAATCAGCTAATTCATGGCAGGATTAATGGTAGCAACTATTTCTCTTGATTTCTTCATTCAGGGCTATTTGACTGTCTTCCTTCTTAAGGTCAAGCTCTGTGCCTGACATATTAGTTGTGCCTTGTATAGTTTTATAGCAGTTGTAGTTGTGAGAATGAAAATTTACTGGGAGAGAAGTTTTTGTTTAAGGTCAATAGTAGCCAGATCTTAAAATATCCAAGTCACTGAGGTCTAATGAATTACATGCTATTTTAATCACTACATATAGATTCAACGTTAATCATATTCATATTTCCATATGTTCAGAATTTGTCAGTTGAGAGAATCTTCTTTTTTTAATGTGACACATTGACCTTCTTTGCAGACATACAGATGACAAAGCAATAGTATATTCAGAACAGTATGCAGTCTTCCTGTGGCTTAAAAAATGGGATTGCCCTCAGCTTTTTCATAGATGGAGACTCTAAGACTCAGAAAGAAAAACAAACCCACCTAGGCTCACACAGGCAGTAGGAGGCTAATAAAAGGCACTGGAGCTCACACACCATGGTGAGCTCAGACCAGCTCCTACAGTGTGTGGAAGCTGATCGTACCTGCCTCTTCTCCCTCTGTATACAAGGAAGTCGGTGTGGGAGTTGCCTAGTGGTGAACATCACTAGTGGCTTTGCATTTGACCCATTTCCCTATTTCCCTGACATCTGTTATGTCCCCCTAACCTATTTCCAAAGACAGGAGGATCCCCACATCTGACTCTGCCCTTTGCGATCTCATAAATAACAGCCAAAGCAAATAACACCCATCCCCACTGTGTTCACAGCTCCTTCTGGTTTCCAAGATCCATATGGAATGGATGCTGAGAGAAAAAATGTGAGTATTTTTTTTAAAAGATTTATTTATTTATGCACACAAGAGCTGGGGTACAGGCCAGAATCGCAGGAGGTGAGAGGATTCACCAGAGACAGAGTGGGGAGCAGAACAGGCAGATGGACTGAAATGCACTGCTGAGGGGAGCAGTGGGCGAGGCAGGAGAGGTCTGCTGCGCCATGTGGGTCCCCTCCCTGGCCAGTGGCAGGGATTGAACTTGTGCTGCAGTGACTGCGGTCTGCTTCGTAGTGCGTTGCTTGACCCACTGCACCACCAGGGAGGCCCAAAATGTATTTTTTAAAAGACACTTACATCACAAGAAAAAGATATGCAAGTACTCTGTTTTAGTTTAGACATTTAATTTGTGGTGTTAATAACTAGAGCATTAGGAATCACCAAGATTTCCTCCATTTGAAAAAAGATCCAGAGGGTTGAAATCAAACAAAACACAGTCTTTAACCACAACAGAATTATGTTAAAAATCAGTAAGAGGATATCTAGGATATGTAGATATCTTTTAGACATCTTGGAAATTATATAGCACACTTCTGAAAAATCGATGAGCAAAGAAAAAAATCAGAAGGCAAATTTGAAAATATTTTTAAGTGATAATGAGAATACAGCCTACCCAAATGTATGATGCGGATGTAGCTAAAGTAGTACTTAGAGGGAAAATCATAGTTGTTATACCAGAAAACAGGTCCAGATTTTTGATTCCTGGCTGTTAACATTGTTCATGTATGTATTATGTAGTAACAGACTTATTGTGGACCTACAACATTCAAGTCTTAGGAATACGACAGATGTGGTCCTTTCTTTATGATTCTTAATCAGTGAGACAAACAAATTAGTATAAAATTAAGAATTGTGGTAAATGTCTAATAATAGGGTTCGATGATAGCAATTGATTGGTGGTCTAGCAAATGTGATCAAACAAGACCTCTTAAAAGGTGACATTTAAACAAGGAGGAAATAAAGATAAGATGGTCAGCCAGGCTGGAAAGCAGAACAAGAACATTCTGGCTGCTCAGATGAGAAGGCCCTGAGGCTAAAAATGCCTAAGATCTGTGTGGCCAGAGCCTGGTGCTGGAGGAGGAAGATGTAGGAAATTACAGCGATGAACAGAGGCTAGGTCATGCAATTTTAGGTGCCAAGGCAAGGGGGGGTTGGATTTTATCCACGGAAGACCATGGGAGACCACTGGGATGAGACCACTGGGAGACCACTGGGATGAGGGTAGATGGAGTAGCCTCCAGTTATTTCAGGCCAAGTCCTCTGGGCCTGAGCTGTTTGGCAGGTCCTACCAGAATGACTCCAAGAACCTATGGCATGCCTGCCCATCCCCCTTCTTTCCTAGAATCCACATGCTCTTCCCATTGTTGCCCAACTTACCGTCACTCCTCCTCCATGACAGTTCTTGGGTTCTGTCTTCTTAAAGCTTGCCCTGAAACTTTGCTTTGTAGACGTGACAGTTCAGCACGCTCCTCTGCCACAGATGAGAGGAAGCATGTCATTAGTTTCTTTCTTCAAATCCACAGCAATTCCAGAAGTCAGTAGCTATTAAACCTCAGAGGAACAGAAGCTCAGGGAGGCTTAGACACTGGCCAGAGGTCTGAGGGTCAATGACCCAGTCTGAGTTCTGGCTGATCCCAAGGCCTATGTTCTTAACATACCACCTCCTTCCTCTATGTTCTCACTGTCACCTGAAGCCCCTCTACCTGTTTTAATCACTAATATCCCTGCCTGTGTCCCTGTTAAACATAATAGCAAGGGCTAGGTCACTATTGTTATATCACCAACATCAATTCCGGGGTTGGGGGTGGAGGATCTAGAGATGCTGAACACACAGTAGACTTAGCATGGATCCCATGCTTGGGCTAAAATACCCAGTGATCTACCTTTGAGGGAAGCCAGGTAGATCAGACAGGGTTTGTTTCTATTCCATAACCTACACTGTGGCTACCCTTGGTACAGAATGCTCTGGAGCAGAGGGTGCGATATAAGCCATAGAGGGGTATCTCACCAGCCAGCTGCTTTTTCTACAGAGAGATAAAGGGGATGTGGAGCTGTATGTGGAACCTGGTCCGTACATGGATCCTTTCTCGACAGTGACCCTGGGCTGGCCAGACAGTGACGGGGACCTGTGCTTCCAGTGGTCATGTGGTAGGTGGCCTCAAAGCTCTGTATCTTCTCTACGTCACCAGGGAGTGACAGACAACAGTGGTCAACTTTGCTGTTCTTTTTAAATCTTCACATGGGCATCACTTATGCCTGATTATTAGGTGCAACATGTGTGTGCCAAAATCCCATGGAAATGAGGAGAGGGGGAGTAGCGGCACACTAATGTGGGGTGGCACAAAGAGAAGAGATGTGTTACCTGTAGAGAATTCAAGAACAGTAACGAAACTCTAAAAGTTTGTAGTTTTTATCCCCACTTTCTTCTGTCTTCGGTGGGACCCTCCTCTCACCTCCCAGCCCTTGGGAAGCCTGTGGGAGGAGTCTTGAAGGGGGAAGTGATGAGGCATTTTATGATAGACCAAGATGGGAGCACTAGTTAGTGCTCAGTTGTTTCTATTTCAGAAATGGTTGTACTTCTTAGTTCAGGGATAGATCTTAGTCACATGTGTGTTTTGTCAAAATAAAATGCATGTCTTTCACACTGAATCTATTGCTTTTCTTAAAATTTGCAAGCTATCCTTCATATTTTAATGTCCAAGTATCTTCTCCACTTTGATTTTCAAAATACAGGTTTCCCTTGTCATCCAAAAGTAGAATGCTCCTATTTTGTATAAATTGTTAGGTTTGGGGGAGGTCTAGGGATTTTATTTCCACTCATTTATATGGGAATTTTTTTAGCATTCCTGTATAATAGGACAGTGTCAAAGATCATATAAAATTGGAAGACTTTTGAGTTGGGTTACCCTTTGGAATATTAGTTCTCATTACCTGAATTAATATGAGGTCGTAATACAGAGTTTAGGAGAGTAAGCTGATGACCTCACTCCTGGCATGTTCTGTGAATGGCTATCCTGTTAGGGGTCGTGGGGGGAGCAAAGAGGTTGATGGGTAAACAATCAATCAAGGGCTGAGAATATGGAGACTTAACGAGATGGTACCATAAAGCTGGAGATAACATGCAGCTTCCAGGGCCCCAGGGTCCCCCATGGGAACACGCAGCTGTGGATGAAGGCTTCCACATGGAGTGAGAATTACACCAGGGACTAGAGTTGCCCTAGACTTTCTCCAGGGTGAGGCTACATGTCTTCCTGGCACCTCCCCCGCCATAGGCCTGCTCACCTGTGCAAGCCATGGGTGCAGAGCAGTGACATGTCCTGCAGCTACATTCAGAGGCTGGATGAAACAGGGTCATTTTCCAGAAGCAGTCACCTGTAGCACCGTTCCTGCAAACCTGCAAGTGAAATTTAAATAACTAAACAAAAATCTCTATTTGGAGCTGATTTTCTTCTCCATCACCTTTTCTTTGAAACATTCCAAGTCAGAATGCAGTCCCATGGGTCAAGGTCAGGGTTCATGAAAAGACACCCACATTCGTCTATCTTCCCCAGGACACTGCTGGCCTCAGTGGAGTGACTGTGTCGAGAGGCAGCTGCTCCACACAGACCAGAGGGAGCTGGTGCTTCCGCCACCCTGCCTGCCCCCGCCTGGCTCTGCCGTGACCCTGCGCCTGGCCATCTGGAGAGACCAGGAGCCTGACAAGCAGAAGGAGCAGTGCCTCTACGTGTCTGCACCTCTGGAACTCAGGCCTCAAGTCAGGTGGGGGCGCAAGAGCAAATTCCTCTAGGTTACCATTCATTTGTCTTTCAATCAACACCATCAGCTTGAGCTGGCGCTGACTTAGTGGTGGGTTAAAACAGATCCAGTCTTGGTTCTCTATAGCTACTGCCCGGGTCAGGAAAGGTTTGCACAGACATAGAAGGTGTGATTCTGTGACAACTTCCCCACCTCAAGGTCAGGGAAGGCTTCTCTTAGGAGAGATATAGAAAAGGAAAAGGATTGACTTGGCCAATAGGGATTGGAAAGGAACAGAGCAGCCAAGGCAGGAAGCATAGAATATTCTGGAAGTGAAAGAGGCTGGCATGGCTAAAGCATGGAGGATGAGAAGGGCAGGAAGAAGCTGGAGGAGTAAGCAGGGGCTGGCTCAGTATGGTCTTGTACATCAGGTCTAAAATACAGCTTTGGATTTCATCCTAAGATCTGGAAAGTCACCCTAGCTTTAAGCAGGCTGAGGGCATGATAACACCTTGTTTCAAAAAGCTCTGATTGCAGGTAGAAAGCAGACTGGAGGGGTAAGAGAAGCCCAAGGAGATTGCTTAGGCTCTTCCAGGAATCAAGGCAGGAGTTCAAGGTCTTGCTCTACCAGCCAGGTGCCTGCAGGAAGCAGATGGCTCACTCAAAGTAGGAATAGCTGACGGTTGGATAATGCAGACAGGGGTAAAATAAGAAACTGGAGTGAGAATGCAAGGCATCATCAGGGGAACCATGATGCCTCTGAGGACTGCAAATATAAGATGGTGGGAGCCATGGTTACAGCCAAAGGAACACAGCCTCTGCCAACTGCAGCCTAGCAGGTGAGGAGCAGGGAAAGTGGTGAATAAATACCCCCTCCTCTCTCCTCTCACCGTCCAATCTCCACCCTCCAATCTGGACCCAACCAGAAGCCAGAGGGTGTAGGAGTGTGGGCAAATCAATCTATAAGGTTCAGTCTCCTAGTGTACAGAGCCACAAGATGGAGACTGGGTTGCAGGGGCAAATGGACAATATCCGGCATACATGCTAAGAGAACATCTGGCTTTATGTGCTAAGACAGAAAGACATAAGTAGGGAGACGCGAGAGCTATCATGCAGTTACAACTGAGAAGATCTGGGCATGGGTTGGATGCAGCCAGAGCAGCTCACTGGCTCAAGGGAAAGAGAATGACTTCAGGAGAAGGTCCAGGGCCTCCCTGGTGGCTCAGCGGGTTGAGCGACGCACTGTGAAGCATCTGCAGCACAGCAGCGCGAGCTGGATCCCCAGCCAGGGAGGGGACCCACATGGCACAGCAGACCTCTCCTGCCTCGCCCACTGCTGCCCTCGGCAGTGTGTGGGCAGTCAGTCTGCCTGTTCTGCTCCCCACTCTGTCTGGTGAATCCTCTCACCTCCCACGACTCTGGCCTGTACCCCAGCTCTTGCATGCATAAATAAATCTTAAAAAAAAAAAAAAAAGGCCCAGGATTTGAACCAAGAGGTACTGGTTCACATTCCAGTCCCTCATGTGGACAAATCCCATTGGTTCCTTGAGCTGGCTGGCTGGTCTGTGATCTGGAGATACTAAGTGGCCCTTGGAGGGTGTGATGAGCACTGGCTAAGGCAAGAACAATGAAGCCTTCATGAGCTGTGGCATGCAGCCTATAAAAGCACAGCATTATCATTACTGGAGCTAGAAGGAAACACAGTACCGTCTGCTCTTACCCCCTCACTTTGCAGGTTTGGAAACTGAGGTTCAGAGAGCAAGGTGACCATTCTGAAGTGGCAGGGACAGGATTCTAGTACCTGGGGCCTCCTGTGCTTTGCAGATCATGATCCTATGCAGTGAATGAAGTGGGAATTCAGCCCATTACTAATCACCCCACCTTCATGACCTGGGCTGGTTATGGGGGGAGTCGGGGTGGGAAGGAAAGGTCTTGCTTTTACTCCATCTTTTATTTTTCACCTGCTCAAAGGACTTGAGAAGAGCAGGGCAAACAACCAGGCACAGGGCCACCGTGCCTAGTGATCTTTCTCAACTGTGTCCCTTGCAGCTGTGAGAAGAACTGCAGGCCAGTGAATACTAGTGACAGTATCGTGCTCAGGGTCACCATGGAAGAGGACTCCCCAGCAGCCATGTTCACCTGGTACTTAGATGTCACCCCACGGAAGAAGGTGAGGACACTGGCAATCACTCAAAAACAAAACTGTCACCCCCCGCCCCTATTGACCAGACTCTGCCAACATCCAGTACTGGGCCAGGGGTAGAGTGTGTGTGTGTGTGGGGGGGCTGGGGGGAGAGGCATTGTCTCCCCAGGAGAAATGGAGGGTGCCGATCAGGACAGAGATGGGATGCAGCAGATGCTGGCGGTGCCCTCATTGAAGCCCTCTTGCCAGGCCCTTGGACTCGCCCCCAGCTGTTGGGGAGTAGAGTGCCCATGAGCTAGGGCCTGACAGGGGATCAGGTTGAGGCTGGAGGCCTCCAGGAACTACTGCTTTGCCTAATGCTATCCTCCACTCTACTCCACACACCCATGCCACCCCCACCACCATTCTCCCAGAGAATCTCCCTCAATACTGGCTTGCACAGGAACCCCTGGCTCAGAGTTCACTTACAGGGAACGGCACAGGACAAATGTCCTAACAAGGCTGGGAGTGGTTATCTGAGCTGAGGGAAACAGGTGGTGTCTGCCATCCATCCATCAGACACAAGGTAGAAGGGCCTCTTGGAGGTCAGAAACCACTGCCCTGCTGAGGTCCAGGCCAGCTGCAGCCTCAGGGACTCTGGACCTGCTCTCTTTCAGGTTAAACCCCTCCCAGTGACCTGCAGACTCCCAGGACTCAGGCCTCGTTCTTTAACCCTCCTTCAGAGGGACACAGCCACACTGCTGCTGAACAGCTCCTTCCTGCAGACCTGGGGGGAGACCATCTGGATCCGGGTCACAGGTATGAAGTCTCCCTTTGGCCAGGGATCCTGCCTGCCTTGGAAGGAGAACCAATTGAACCCAGAAGCCAGAACTATGGACCATCAGTGAAGGGTAGGGGCCACACTGGGCGCTAGTGTTTGTCCGGCCACTTTCCAGCTGGGTGGCTTGAGCAAGGGATTAAACCTCTCTGGATCTGTTTCTGTACATGGTAACTGGGCATTATAAAAACTCCCAGCTCCGATTACACGGTGCAGATGGATGAGACCATAGCATGGTACAAGCAGATCAACCTGAGGTTGTGCCAGCTGCCCTTGCCACAAAAACCCAGCCCAGCGTGGCAGGAAATGTAGATTCTCAAAGAGACCCCAAAATGGGATGATTAATCCTTTTGAGGTGGTTTCCTCTGATTCAGTGTTTCTCAGAGAGGCCCATAGACCACCCAGATAAATATATTCCACATAGTGGGATAAAATGTACACTCTTAGGGCCACCTCAAACCATCTGAATTATGTCTGAGTCAAGACATTAGTTTTAGTTGTTGGAAATTCTCTTTAGGCCCCACTCTTACACATGCTCTTTTGGAAAGCCAAATGAGTATACCAGGTGGTATGCAGGTCACCTGAGGTCTCTCATCCTGGGGCTGGAAGGAACTTGGCTTCAGGTGGGATCAACCTGTTTCCAGATCTGGCTGGGGCCTTTCGTGGTGACCTTGAACGAGACATTGTCTCCTTCCTCCCCAAGTTCAGTGAGGAAGGGGAACTCTTCTTAGTCTCATTTTACAGATGAGGAACTAACTCTCACAAAGATCAAATCCAAGGTCACATGGCTAGTAAATGGCAGAACTGGGACTCAAATCCAGGTCTCTCTGATTCTGTTCCTCTCTTTCTATACAATTTTTAAAAGTGAGGCCTTGGGAAGGCCCACATCAGAGGCAGCTGTTGGATATGCAGATTTCCGTGCACTGCCCAGAATCTCTAGAGGCTGGGGCTCTGAATCTCGACTGGGGTCAGGAAGCTGCATGCTTAACAAGCTGGGATGATCCTGAGGCACGGCGGAGTTACTGTGACCCATACAGCCCCCTAACTATCCTGTGTCTTCATTCCCAGCAGTGACAGGGCGTGCCTATGGGGAGGACACCTATGTCATCAGCTCTCTGCCCCACCTCAAGGCGCCCACCTGTGCCATTGTCCCAGAGGTGGGCACCATTCTGACGAGCTTTGCCATCTTCTGCAATGTCTCCGTCTCCCTGGGTGCTCCCCTGGAGCACTGCTTCTGTCTGGAATCAGGTACCACCCAGGACTCTGTTCCCTTCAGCTCCAGGGTTCATCCACTCTAAGACTAGGGCCTCATCTCTCTGGGGCCCGCAGAGAATATACCCCACATGTGAGAGTTATGCAGGATAGAAACACCCCCTCTTCCATTTCAAACCTCAGCCACCACCCCCGCTAGCCCAGCCACACACCACAGAGGGAGGAGAAACAGGTCCCTTCAGTACCTTTTCTATCACTATGGAGGCCAAAATGACCTCTTTGGACTGAATGGCCCAAATGCCCGCAGGCGTAGCCATATGGGCCACAGCCAGGACCCCACCCCTCAGTTCACTCTCAAGGGAGCCTGAGCCCTTGGAAGTCTGCAGCTCTCCAGGACAGAGACTGGTCTCATTCACAGACTCATCGGTGCTCTTGCTGACTGCTTAATGGGAGGCAGTTGGGAATGGGGGCCTCACAGAACACACTAAGCTAAACAGTAACTTCTGGTGGGACTGGACTTCAGACCCCCATAATCCCATTGTGCAACACTCTGCAGCCTGCATCACCTCAACAGCTCACACCCCAAGATGGCAACAGAGCATCAGCAGGAGGCACAGGATGACAGCCCACACAGCATCTGCTCTCCCAGTTTGGGGGAGACTGGCCTCCAGGGGGCTCATTTGACTTCTCGGCTATTTCCAATGGACTCTGGCATCTTATGGCCCTCACAAGAGCTCTGAGAATGTTCAAGTCTAATGGGAACTTCCCCCAGACCCAGTCACCAGAAGTATGGCTGGGGCTCCCTACTACCCAGCACCAACACCATGACATAAATGAAATGCCGAGATTAGGGAAAGGTGGAAACAAGCTATCCTGAGACCCCGGGGAGGGTGGTTTCAACTGTGGACTCTGACTCGGCCTAAGCTTGGAGGAAAAACCTCAAGGAATGGAAGAAGGTACCACTTCAACCCTGCATCCCCTTAAATGGAAAGGCCAGGCCAGTGCTCCAATCCCGGCTGGTGAGCCCCTGTCCTTCCTCTGTCCATCTACCTCACACAGGTAAGGAGGCAGGAAAGTGGGATCACCTGAAAATGAGCCATCAATAGCCACCCCATGCTTCATGATTGTCGGTACATGACAAGGTGACCAGTGATTCCAATGAAGGGGGTCTCCTTTCAGGACACAAAGGGCACTCATGGATACATTTTTACAACAGATGTCCGATTCTGCTCTCAGTGCTAGATATGCAGCAGTGAACAAAATAGGGGGTGCTTCCTTCAGCCGCCGCAGTGAACAAAGGGCTGTGTATACAAAGTATGGTTGCAACAGGCCACACCGCACAGCCCGGCTGTGCCATCTAGGCCAGTGTCATCACCCGGTGCAAGTTCACAGGACCACCAACCTCAAGCGATGCTGGACTATGTCTACAGCTAGTGGTGGTGACAGATAACAGGAGGCACTATTGTGCACAGGCCTTTGGCAAGGCCTTTGGCTGGAAAGTGACCTTTGAGCTTGGATGTGCTTTGAGCTAATCTTGAATATTTCCTCTTCTCTCTCCTCCTCCTCCTTTCTGTAATTAGGTTTGACATCCTGAATTCAAAAAAAAAAAAAAAAAAAAAGGAAGAAACCTCAAATGGGAGGTTTTTGGAGATGTTTTCATGGATTTCAGTAATATTGTTCCAAAGTCACAGCAGTGTGAGATGACCTAGAGAAGACAGTAGAGCTGTACATACGGCTGTCTTCACGCTGAAATTATCGAATCCCCAAATGTGTGACAAGTCTTCATGACCCGCAGCTCTGTCTCTTCCCACTGGGGGCTGGGAGGGTGGGAGGTTCTGCCCCTTTAATTGTTTAATTTCCACTTCTAGGTTCCTGTCTGCACTGTGGCCCTGAACCTGATCTCCTGTCAGTTTATCTGCCACTGGGAAAAGAAAACAAAGACTTTGTGCTGACAGTGGTCATTTTCATCTCCAATCGAGTGGGTGACACACAGCAGGCCCATGCGACCGTGAAGGTAGGGGGGCAACCACTGTTGTTCCTTTACTGAGAAAATCTGACCATCTAATCATCACCCACACGGTGGCTGGTAAACAGAGATGAGGGTGTGACCACATGAGTTGATTCATTTGTCCCATCAGCAAGTATTTACAGAGCTTCGAGCTTCTCCTGTGTGCCACACCTCAAGGATACAGCAATGGTCTCCTCCTCTGTAGATCTTATAAGTGGTAGTCAGAATAGGGGTAGTGTTGTAGTGGGTGGGGTGTGGGGTGGAGGCTGTGGGAGTTGGAGCAGAAGGACCCAGGAAGGTGTTAGACGAGTACCTTCAGAGCCCATAGGAAGAAGGACCAAGGGCTCCAGGCAGATGCAGGATAAAATCCCAGTAAATGTAAGGGTCAGGAGCCAGGAGGTCTGGTCTGGGGAAGGATGGAAGGATTGACCAGGAGGGCAGTGAGGGGTGAACCAATGACTTGTCTAAGGCTTGCCTGGTGCAAGGGGGTCCCAGAGTACCCAGAGCCCCACACCATGTCTGCTCTGGCTTTCCGCCTGAAGACCCATGGCTTCACACTCCAGATACTGGAACAGTACTAGTGCTTGCAACCTCCCCAGGAATCATTCCCCTCAGGTGGGACTTGGAGACGCCCGTGTTGAGGATGTAGCATTCCAGGCCGCAGTCTCTGAGAAAATCACTGCTGCCCTGCAAGACGAGCAGGGTCCCGAGCGACTCTTCCAGCTGGTCAGGTCCGTGTCCTCTGTGCTGGACCAGGAGCGCCAGTGGCAGGGCCCTGGGCAGTCGCCAGGAATGGACGCCAGACAGAAGGTACTGCAGATGGGTTCCTTTATGCCTCTGCTTGGCGCCCTGGGGTCTGCATGCGATCATTCAGGCTGGAAGCGGGGTTCATGATTCTGTTAATTCAGGGCAGTCAGAGCCATTAAACTCAGTTTCCGAAACAATTTTTCATGTGAGGTGACACAGTCACAAACCCCAGGGACTAGGACGTGCACCTCCTTGGGGGATTACATTCTGGGCACAAGATGCCTACCAAGCACCCCATGTGGCAAACAGAGGTCTATGGGTTTTGGAAAGTCCCAGACGATCCCAATCTTGCTCTGTCCCCACATCTTTCTGAAACCATATCATCAAGTCACTGGAATTACATTCCCTCTCCCCTCTTCCTCCCTCCGTACCAAGGTCAGAGAACGCATGCTGGCATCACTGTCTTCAGTCACTGTCACCCTGGGGGACATGCAGAGGGTGCAGGGGCTGGCCAAGGTCCTGAGAGAGGTGACCCACCACAATGAGGAACTCTTGCCTTTGGCCCAGGTGAGTAGTTCTCACTCACTCAGTCAGGCCAGGCAGAAGTTCCCTAAATCATGGGACCACCAAGTCTTCTGCCATCTTGTTTCCAAGGTCCTGCCCAAGTGGCTCCAAGGGAGAGACAGGGGCCCCATAGTCCCACCTGGTCAGCACCTCGAGGCAGTAACTGCTCAGCCAGTCCTTAGGTTACATGCATGTCCAGTTGCTGTTGCCCACCAGCCTGATGTCCAGCTGCCAATTCCTGCCTTTCTTTGCCTTGGAGACTTGTCTGACTCCCACTCTGAGCCCACTCTGCCTGTCTACATGGCAGATTGGACCTATCAAGGGACTGATGCAGCCCTGAGTGACTCTTGGAGCTGGGGCTGCAGATACCCCAGCTCCCCCCACTTTGGATAACTCCCAAGCAGGACTGAGGCCCAGTAACAGGCTGACCTCACCTACTGGATCATACCTCCTGCTCTTCCTGGTCTCAGGTCCTGTGTGTTCCAGGGATAACCTCCAGATGCCTTGGGACAAGCTTCTTGGAGAACTGAAAATACCAAGTTTCCAAGGCAGCCAGGGTTTAAAAGAGAACCCCTAAGACACTAAAAGGGGGTCTACCCTGGCTCTGCCCTCCCACTCTGTCAGGAAGCTGTACCCTTCAAATGACACAGCATAAGGCCAGTGAGGATGACCTTTAATTCTGGAGTCATAATGCTGTTAACATCACATTTCCCTTTTACACACCCATTTGCTCATCCATCCATTCTATGTGCAGGCATCTATATATGTACCTATTTTCACCCATTCCTCCATCCTTTCATTCATTTATGAATTCACATATATTCATTGATTCAACAAAAACCTCCTAAATGTCTACCACATGCAACTTGAGAATTCAGCAGCAAATTGTATAGACATGGCTGCACTCATGACACTTTCAATGTGGCAGCCAGACATTAAAGAAACGATTTCATATATATATATATATATATAACTACAAGACTATCAAGTGCTATGTCCATCCACCCATCCACCATCCATCCATCCATTCAGTGAATGAGTGAATGTCTACTAAATGCCTACTATGTGCTAGTTGTACACAGCACTCTGGGAAGGATTCAGAAATAGACTAGGCTACTCTCTTGAAGAAACTTATCACATTGTAGTGCTGGAGGACCTAGTTTCAAGTCAGCAGTACAAGCAGCTCGTGTGATGGGCCTGGCTCAGATATTCCTTGTTTGTTTCCACGCCAATCCTCTCCACTGCAGCCCTTGGATTGCACAGAGAATGGTGTATCCCAGAGAGGGTTCATGCTGTTCTTTTTCCTGGTTCATGCATTTCCTTTTCCTTTGGGTGAATCCAGTGGGAGGCCAGCTGGGTACTACAGCATGCCAGTGAGGCCCTGTTGGCAATGAGTGCCGAGGCCCATCCTGAGGACAAGAGGTACAAGGCAGCCACAAGGGACCTGTTTCAGGCTGTGGGCAGTGTGCTGGAAGCGTCCCTGAAGAATAGACCAGAAGAGATTGGAGAGGCCAGTGATGCTCAGGTAGGTGCCCCAGACCAGACACAGATCTCTACACCTATGGTCTGCCCAGCTCTCACCAGCATATCGACATGTCTCTCCCCTTCTTACAGATGAAGAAACTGAGGCACAGATGTTAAAGTCCTTTAAAGGGAGCTGAGAGAAAGGTTGTAGACCAGAGCTTCCGGGAGGCAATGTGGTTAGCGAACTAAGTGCAGGATCCAGAATGGGGTAGCCTGAGTCTACACCCTACTCCCTTGCTACAAGCCTTGTGACTTGGGCAAGTTACAAAACTCCCTTAGCTTTACTTCATCTGAAAATTGAGGGACTCTGCCTCATCCTACATAACACCAAATGGAGAGTTCACATTTCCATATTGCAAGTTTGGATTGAAATACGCGTTTACTTAGCCAAGAACATGGAACGATCTTGAAAGAAAGGCAGCCCCAGCATAAGAACAGATACAGCACAGCTACACATGGTACCTAAGGAGCACTTGTGGGACCTCCTCACAAGTTGCTGCAAAGCCCATTTCTGGCTGCTCCATGGTCTTTTTTTTTTTTTAATTTTATTTATTTATCATACAAGAGCCGTGGTACAAGCCAGAGGCATGGGGGGAGGGGTGAGAGGATTCACCGGAGACAGAGTGGGGAGCAGAACAGGCAGATAGATTGAAATACACTGCTGAGGAGAGCACCGGACAAGGCAGGAGAGGTCTGCTGCGCCATATGGTTCCCCTCCCTGGCCGGGGATTGAACTCATGCTGTAGTGGCTGTGGAAGCCCCACAGTGCAGCACTCAACCCATTGCACCACCAGGGAAGCCCTGCTCCATATCTTTATCACATGGGGTCATCACCTCTACTCAGGAAGAACTGAGAGACACATGCAGGGATGCACACACTCAATCACAGATACTCAAATACTTACATCTGCATACTCACACACACCCACCAACACCAGCAGACACACAATCACACCCACTTGGAGGACACTCACACATACCCTAAATACACAGCCTCACATACTTACATAGCTGCACTTTCATACATGTCATCACACTCAACCACACAATCACATCCCCTCTTACCAACACAGACTTTGACTTACTGTTGTAGTCACATGTAGGCATGTTCACACATCCATGCTCCAACACTTCACTCACCCTGAAACCCACACTCACATTGCACACATATTCACACCAACTCACACACACATACTCATATTCACACCCACACACTCAAACACACTCACAGTTACCTTCAAAGACACAGTCTCTCATGCTCCCACATTCCCTGGGCCCTCATAGGAACTCTGTGCAAATATCCAGCCCTTCTTGGGGTCTCATGCCAACCTTGACTTCAGCAAGGCTGTGTTTTCACCTGGGGTTGTGGGGTTGTGCTAGGGAGTAGCATGAGCCCAGGTGGACCCCGTGATATGACTTTGCCTGTGGTTGCTATTTTCCCATGAGTAAGACTGGGCTGCGGGTGGATGTTGGGGTGAGATGCAGCTGCAGGAGAGGCTCAGGGCACGGAGCCACATGCCTCACCACCTCCCCGTGAGTCCTGGCTCTTCCCTTGTCAACGTGCGACCTCCGCAGGTCACTCACTCTGCCTGTGCCTTTGTTGCCCCATTTGCCAAAGGAAGACAGTGAAGGCACTGGCCTCAGAGCTGGCTAAAGAGGAAAAGCCTGGCATGAGCCTTGAGCTGGAACCTCTGTGAGTGCTCACTCTTTGTCCCCTGCAGCACCTGGTACTCACTAAACAGCGTTCCTTCGCCATCCCTTCCTTGTTCCTCTGCCCTCTCCGGGGCCCTGTTGGGTCCCTGTGGAAGGTCCCAGACTAACCTGATGACAGTACCCAGAAGCGGCCACGGAGGCCGGTCTGTAGCAGTATCCCCTGCTTCCTTTCCAGATGGCACCTGTGCCCCAGCTGCTCGGAGCTGTGGAGCGGGTACAGGCTGCCCTCCTGCTGGGGAGGCTGCCCGGGGACCCTCCTGTCACGCTGGCTGCCCCCTCCATCGCGGTGTATGCAAACAGGTAATCAGCTACACAGTGGCTCCCCATGAAAATTTCAGCCACTGAACTGGCTTATCCTGCACCCACATGTCAAGACCCGTGACAGACAGAGACGGGAGCCCAGCCTGGGAAGGGTGACCAGGGCATGCTTGGGAGAAGGAAGGGCTTCTCATAGAGAGAGCTGCTGTGGGGTTGGACAGCAGAGGCAGGGAGGTGCTGAGTGCCGGTCCCAGGGTTAAAGCTGCCAGGCGTCCTGAGGCCTGTGCCATGCTGTGCAGGCCTCGAGAGGGCCGAAGGCAGGGGCGCAGGCCACTTTCAGTTCACCTAGTGCATCTGGCCAGGCCAGGGCTCCTCAGTGCCTCGTGAGCGCCTGTGTCACATGGACCCCCTCAGTCCTGGGTACCCCCCCCTCTATTCTAACAGACAAGCCAAGGCTGGATGGCTCTGCCAGCACTTCTGAGACCCCCTGTACCCTGTCCTTGGTTCCTTGTGCCGGGGTAGTCCTCTTGTTCCAGGAGCAGTTTCCTAAAGCAGCACCCAGTCTAAGCTGGGATACGAAACCATGTCCCCTGTCCACTCAGACACCACAAGGCCAAGACCAAAAACAGGTGGGGCTCAGAGCCCGTGACCTCAGATTCAGGTAGGTAGGGCAAATGAGCCTGCAGAAATGCCCACATCAAAGCTTACTGCTCATTCTGCTGTGTGCCAAGCACTGTCGGCCAAGCTGGCGGAAGTCCTGTCCTCAGAGCCTGTCATCAGAATAGGACACAGTGGCTGCCTTCTAGCCTCTTTTGAGGCAAACACGCAGCGCCACCTCAGGGAGCTACAGGCAGCCACCCCTGCTGATGGCAACAGGGGGGTGGGGTGGGGGGGGCTTGCTGCAGGGTGTGCGGTGCGCAGCTCTGCCTCTAACACTGACTTTTTTCCTGTCTCCCACCACTGCGGTCCTCACCTGTGGCCAGAATCCAGCCCCGGATTTGGCGGCGCTCCTCCATCCATGTTGCTGCTGTCAGCTCTGCCACTTTCACCCTGCCCGCCGCCTCCTCCCTGGGCCTCGAGGACTCTCGGGAACCTGTGGACATAAGGGTAACAGCAGTGATGAAGCTGTGGGAACAGCCCTGCCGTTTGCAGTGCTTGCTGACCCGTAGGCTCAGTCACATTAAGTGGGTCCTGTCAATGACATGAAATCATCATGCCCACGGACAGATGAGGGGCAACAATTTACCCAAAGCCATGAGCAAGGTGGCAGAGCTGGGATTCCCACCAGGCCTCTGATCCCCAGTCCCTGATCTTTCCCTACACAGTGGAACTCCTCCTGCAGCTTTGGTTGCATTAGTCATCGGAAATAAAGCTCTTTGGCCTTTGCTGCATCACTGGGGAAGTGGCCAACCTGGGGATCTCTGCTGTTTCCCAGTTCGGCACCTCTGGCTCTCTGCTCCTTGAGCCCCAGCGCAAGCAAATAAGCATCTTTCTCTTAAAGACTTGGTTTTGTAGGAAGAACTGAGCATTAACTGCTCAGTGTGACAGACCTAATTTTCTGAGGCCACAGCCCTAATGGGCAGACATATGTCGATCAGCAGCTGCAGTTCAAGGGGGGCCCCGTTTACCCCACAGGGCAAATGCTCCCACTCACGGCCCTCAAGGCTGGGCCAGCACTCCTTATTCTTGGTTTCAGATGATGAGCTTCCCAAAGAGCCCCTTCCCAGCCCAAAGTCCCTTTGACGTCAGCGGAACCATTGGTGGCCTCTGTCTGACCAGCCCCAGTGGACGGCGCATCCCTGTGAAGAATGTGCTGGAGGATGTCGAGGTACGAGTTACTGGCCGTCACTAGTCAGGTGGCTCTGACTTTTTCAACTTGGTCAGTTCCAAAAGTTGATCAGTTATGAAAAAATGGATGAAAGAGGAGAATCATTAAAAGTAATTCTCACCCTACCTTAAACATTGTATTTTATTTCTCCCCCATGGGAAAATTCTATGAAACGTTTTTAATTGAAGGTCATACCTCTTCCCCATAATCCTCTACCACGGTCCACTGGGTCCCCTCTGGTAGCCTCAGTTCTGCCGTCTGATTGCTAGGGTTTGTTCTGGTCTGTTCCTTGGCTTTGTTTATATTCCAAATGAATGAAACTATCCAGTATTTGTCTTTCTTCTCCCGACTTAGGTCTCTTAGCATAGTTCCCTCTCATTCTTTTTTTTTTTTTAAAGATTTATTTATTTATGCATACAAGAGCTGGGGTACAGGCCAGAGGTGTTGGGGGGGGCTGAGAGGATTCACCACAGAGTGGGGAGCAGAACAGGCAGATCAACGGAAGTACACTGCTGAGGGGAGCAGCGGGCGTGGCAGGAGAGTTCTGCTGCGCCATGTGGGTCCCCTCCCTGGCCGGCGGCAGGGATTGAACTCATGCTGCAGTGGCTGTGGTTTGCTTCATAGTGTGTTGCTTAATCCACTGCGCCACCAGGGAGGCCCAGTTCCCTCTCATTCTATCCATATTGTTGCAAATGGCCAGATTGCATCTTTTATCTTTTTCCACTCAATATATAGACTACATTTTCTTTATCCACTCACCTGTCCTTGGGAACTTAGGATATTTCAATAACCTGGCTTTTATAAATAGTGCTGCAATGAAAATTGCATGTTAACTTAAGATTCTAAATGTACATCATTGCTAATCTGTGGGTGTACAACAGTTCGTTTGTGTCTATTGCCTGGAGTCTTAATTATCTTCACTACATGAGTTCTCACCATAGCACAGCCTCTAAAATGTCCAGCTAGATTTTTCTTTAAAGTTAAGCACACCCATGGTGCAATATAAGTGAGATTCTTTTGAGATTTAATGACTTTTTCTATAGCTCTCACTGATGACTAATTCAATAACAATTTTGAAAGACTCATCTGCTTCTCAAGTTTTTATGCAAATCAGTCCTATCACGTCATTTTCTGTCACTCTGAAATAGTATTAAAGTAGACCTTTAGAATCACAGCAGGTTTGGGGTCAAACGAAGCTGCCTGTTTGTTAGTGAGTCTACAACTTGGTAGGAAGGAAAGAACTACTAGGGTTACTAGGGGAAAGATGGCAAGGGTTGGGTTTACTGGAAGAGACACTGAGAAAGAAGGCACAGTGTAAGATATTCACCTGAGTCAGGTAAAGACAGGGCTGGGCAGAAGAAGTCACACGGAGCCTCTGTCCTCAGCAGAGATTAGCCAGCTGGGCTGTATTAGTTGCATCTGTTTATTTTCTGTTATTTATGAAATTTTGATACTTTTAAAATCTTGCTGGTCAGGAAGAGTTTGCGGCTCCAGGATCAGCCAATTCTTAGAGATAGCAAAGGGTTCAAAGAGAGCGTACCATTCACATGCAGACCAACCAACCCAGGGCAGCCCCCCAACCCACCTCTGTATCTCACTCCCATGTACCATGCTATTTCCCTGCCCGAAAACCACCCAGGGTTCAGGGCCACTTGAGACCACCCCTGGAGTCAGAAGCCCACTGGAATGATTCAAACTGACCACACCTTAACTGTTCACTTGGCCCTGCCTTGCCTTGCCTCTGGAAACCCTGAAGGCTCTGGCCTGGTTTTCTGCTGTACCTGCTTCTGCCTCTACCAGGTGCTTCTCCTGTCGCCCTGCATGGCAGGGTGGCCTCTTCATCTCAGGAACTGTCAGATCACTTCTTCCATGGTGCTGATCTGCCCGTGCCATCATTCAATCACTGCCATAGCTTAAACTCCCTCAGTACACACGAGACCAGAAGACCCCACTGCAGGCTACCAAGCCTGGGCCTTTCACCTCTCTACTTGCTCATACACTGTAGGCAGGTGTCCCAGGAAGGCTGGACCCTCCAGGGAAGCAAGACAGACCCTAAAGGGACTGAGAGCTAAGAGTTTATCACATTCTGTGACTGGCAGCAGGTTTTCCCTGGAGGGGGAGTTGGGTGGCACAGTCCCACATCTTCTCTTGAAGGCCAGGACCAGTAAGTAAACAGTGCATGGTGGGCCTCAATCAGGATGTTTTAAAAGGGGGATGGAGATATTTTCTAATCTAGAGAACTGATTAAGTGGAAAGTGGTGATGAGCATCTCACTTCTAACGTTAGAATAACAGCAATGATTAATGGCTGAGTGTTGCTGTGTATCTGATACTGGGTCAAGCTTTTTGATAGTGGCAACATCTTTTCTACTCTCATTCCATTTAATGACAAGGAAACGGAGGCTCAGAGTGGTTAATTGCCCCCACAGTCCCAGAGCTCCTATGGGTAGAGCCAAGGTCCACACTGGGTCTCTCTGCCCCTATGGCCTGTAGCCCCTGCTGGGGCTGCAGGGCTTTTTCTTCCCAGGCAGGCGATGGGTAGAAAATCAGCGTGCACTGCTCCTCCCTCCTCTTCACCTCACCTGGACCCTGGAATGTACAGGTGGGGTGGGTGATGGGTTGGATTAAATCTCTCCCGCCCAAATATATTGATTATTATAGATTATATATGTTATAGATATTAGCCCTCAATATATTGACATATCTGTCCAAGGAATGAGCATCAGGTGGGAGAATGTACCAGAATGATGCATGCCAAATTGACAATGACTGTTTATGGAATCAGAAAACAGAGAGAACATCAGCTTTACCTGGTATACTTCTCAACTTAAAAAGATACAATGAGGCCTCCCTAGTGGCACAAGGGATTAAGCACAGCACTATGAAGCTATATGTAGCCACTGCAGTAGGAGTTTGATCCCCAGCCAGGGAGGTGACCCACATGGCACAGCAGACCTTTCCTGTCTCACCTGCTGCTCCCCTCAGCAGTGCATTTCAGTCTGTCTGCCTGTTCTGTTCACCACTCTGTCTCTGATGAATCCTCTCACCCCCTGAACCTCTGGCCTGTACCCCAGTTCTTTTATGCATAAATAAATAAATCTTAAAAAAGAAAGATACAGCAGACTGGTAAGATGGGTACGGTTGTCACATAAAATGGGTACAAGGAGGCTTATAGATAATATTGTCTACATTTTAATATTTATTTTCAATTAAAGAAAAAAAGCCTCAAACTGGCCTCCTGACAATCTTCCCATCCCTCCCCAGAACAGTGTCCACTCCTCCTCATTTTCCTCCCATGGGCTGAGCAAGCCAGGGACAAGCTCCCAGCATTTCCACCAGGGCCTCTTGGTGTTGCAGGTGGGGCCACAGACGACCCCCTCCCAGATGCACTGCCTCTGCGACCATCTCACCTTCTTTGGAAGCACGTTCCTGGTGATGCCCAATGCTGTCGACATCTGCCAGACTGCCGAGCTCTTCACCACCTTCGAGGAGAACCCTGTGGTGGTGACCACTGTGGGCTGCCTTTGTGTGGTCTATGTGCTGGTGGTGATCTGGTCAAGGAGAAAGGATGCTCAGGATCAGGCCAAGGTGAGGCTGAGCGGTCCCAGGGGACAGAAGGGAGGACAGGGGTGTCCCCTTGCAGGGACTCTAGGGAATACAGCCAGGCAGGGAGCCAAGAGGCCAGTTGCTAATCTAGGCCTTGACCTCTGGGGTCATCTCAGGCTGCTGGTACCGTGATGCCTCTTTGTCTGTAAAATGTCCTTTTTATCAAATATCAGGAGGATTATGATGCTGACCACTCACTGGCGTTACCTCATTTATTTTTTTTTTAAAGATTTATTTATTTATGCATACAAGCACTGGGGCACAGACCAGAGGTGTTGGGGGGTGAGAGGATTCACCACAGAGAGCGGGGAGCAGAACAGGCAGATAACAGAAGTACACTGCTGAGGGGAACAGCGGGCACAGCAGGAGAGGTCTGCCGCACCATGTGGGTCCCCCTCCCTGGCCTGTGGCAGGGATTGAACTCGTGCTGCAGTGGCTGTGGTTTGCTTCATAGTGCGCTGCTTAACCCACTGCGCCACCAGGGGAGGCCCGCGTTACCTCATTTAATGCTCACAGCAGCCCTGAAAGGAGGGTATCACAGTGAAGGTCCTCAAGACCACCCTCAAGTTCAAGGATATGCTAGAAGGACACACAGAACTCAGAAGAGCTGTTATACGCATCATTCTGGTTTAATACAGTGGAAGGATACCAGTTGCAATCAGCAAGGGAAGGGTCCAGGAGACCAAGAGAGTGTTCAGCATCCTCCCACTGGAGCCCAGCGGACAGATTTAGTTCTACTAGCAATGACACATGAGAATGCAGGAAAAGGACTGCCAACCAGGCGTGCTACCTGAGCCTTGGTGTCCAAGGGTTTATTTGGGGTCAGTGACACCGGTATAATTACAAACATACTATGTTTACATAACTCACCTGACTTTAGTTCTTCAGTCTCCACAAGCCCTCCCACTTCTACCCAGGTCAAATTGACACAGTGTGGCGCAAAGCCCTCACTAAAAACGACACTGTTGGCCTAGACTACCTGGAGCCACCCATGCCTGGGTGTTCAGACATTCTTATCATGCTGGACATTCCAAGGACTTAAAGGTTGTCTTCCAGGAGTGCTTAACACCCAATCCTGTATTCAGAACATGCAGGCCTGGACAACCCTAGCCTGCTGAGTTCATCATTATTGCCTAGTGCCTCTATCATCTCACAGAGGTTCAGAGAGGGCAAGGACTCTGGAGCCTCAGGAGTCAGAAGTCAATCCCAGATCTGCCTGACCATAAGAAACGTCCCCGGAAGGTGGTCAAATTTGCGTGACAAATTGCAACAACCAAGTTCTAATTATTAAGTGTGTATCGAGTCTGATACATAATGAACCTCTAATAAAATACTGGTGAATGTCCAAGTAAGCATGACATAAGTTCAGGCAAAGACACACTGTCACAAAGTTCTGGAATAGTCTTCAATTTCCACCCTCACCCCACACATTGACACCACTCAGAATGTTAAGATGGTACCAAACTTAGTGATAGTTTCAGTATTGTTATACTGCTGATTTTATTCAGCCAAAGAGTAATGCCACAGCTGTAGCTGGTTCTCTGGAAGTCACTTTGAGAAGGGTTGAGCCTTAACTTGTTTACAAGGGACTGTCTGGGATCCATCCCAGGGGAGGGAGGGAAGGAGGCAGAAAGGAGAGGGAGTAGTCAACTGGGATGCAGCCCACTAAGGGTCAGCTGACCCCTGGGGAGTTCTGGCACTGTCCCAAGTTGGGTTGGGGCACCCAGACCTTGGTTACACTCTGTCACTGGATGTTGCCTCCCCAGGGGCACTGTGAAATTTGGCTCTTTCATCCCTGACAATGACACCTTGGCAACTGGGGTGACAAACCCCACATTAACAGTAGATCAGGTATCACTGAACACACAGGAGCCTCTGACCAACTCTAGCTATTTTTTTCTTTTTGCTAAACCTTTTCCATTAATTTAAAGTTCTACAGAGGCACAATCTGGTTACCAGTGTTATCAGAAATCATAAATGAACAAAGTTCGTGGCATTTACCAGATCAAACATTGAACACTATCTGCTTAACACAAAGCTCATTTTCAATTTCACTACTTTTGGTCATAGTCAATAATGAATGAATGCTATGCTTCTTTAAAGTGTTTTGTTCTTACTGGTTCTCACCTGATAAATGAATACATAAATGCATAATTTTGCTCCCTCTTTAGACTGTCACGAATGCCTGCTCTACTCTTAGTTGCTGTAGCAAAAAGAATCCACTTCGTGGGCTAACAGTGTCCTTCTGTGCAGGTGAAGGTCATAGTGCTGGAGGACAATGACCCCTTTGCCCAGTACCACTACCTGGTGACAGTCTACACCGGACACCGGAGGGGGGCAGCCACTTCCTCAAAGGTACCTGTCCCTGCAGGACCCCTCATTCAATCCATATGCCCCATCCAGCAAAGCACTAACTAGGACACTATTGACTTACTTTACCTAGTGGATTTGTATTGTAAGTTTTTCCCTGCTTTTTAGAGCAGGAATCTTTTGGTCATACAAATATCTTCCTAAGCCCCAATATTTAAAAAGATAAAGGAGAAATGGGTGAAGGGAGAGTTGGCTAGTGGCCAGCTCCCTGGCTGCCAAAGAATAGCTCAAACAGTTGTCTACATGCATGTAAATGTGCTCCTACATGAAGAGCAGTCAATAATGGTTATTAAGTAAACAAAGAGAATACAATGAGAGAAAGGGGAGAAAGGAAAGAGCCCAACTGTTTAAAAGCAAGTCTTGTATGACACTTTTTTTCCTCTTTTTTTTATTAATATAAAAATTTTTTAAAAATTTACATATACTTGCCATCAATTGTAATCCCCATGTATTCCCCATCACCATCTCACCAGTGCACCATCACCTCAGTCCCTCGTGTTCCCATCTTCCCTCAACCCTCCCCCTCCCCTCCCCACCAGGTGTCCCCAGTTTGTCTTTGTCTCCTCATTTTTGGTTTCTGTGTCTTTATTGCTGTTATTATTATTATTGTTGTTCTTATTCCTTTCCTTAATCCTTATTTGGTTCCTTTATGTTCCTCCTAAGGGAGGAACCATCTGGTATTTTTCTTTTGCCTTCTGACTTACTTTGCTGAGCATAATACCCTCCAGATCCATCCATGTTCCTATGAATGAGTCTAGTTTTTCATTTCTGATTGCTGAATAGTATTCCATTATGTATATGTACCACATCTTCTTGACCCAATCATCTGTTTTGGGGCCTTTAGGTTGTTTCCAGGTCTTCCCTATTGTAAAGAGTGCTGCTATAAACATAGGGGTGCAGGTATTCTTA
>JAGFMF010012167.1:2453166-2545778 GCA_019455555.1 Galemys pyrenaicus | reverse complement strand
CCACTCATCTGTTTTGGGGCATTTAGGTTGTTTCCAGATCTTACCTATTGTAAAGAGTGCTGCTATAAACATAGGGGTGCAGGTATTCTTTTGAATCAGAGTTTCTGTGTCTTTTGGGTATATTCCTAGGAGTGGGATTGCTGGATGGATCCTATGGAAGTTCCATTCTTAGTAGATTGAGGAACTGCCATACTGCTTTCCATAATGGCTGGACCAGCTTGCATTCCCAGCAGCAGTGTAAGAGAGTTCCTTTTTCTCCACATCAGAGGCTGATTTGAATGGTGACTCAATGTCTGGCCACCAGGATGTCTTCTTCATGTCATTCCAAAAGGGTCTCTCAGCGTGTGCTCCCTTTGCTTCACTTGCTTCCCACCTCATTCCCTGTTGCGCATCCCTCTACACCTCTCTCCAGACACGTAGGAGCAGACACAAATGTATACACATGTGCACATACACACAGGTCTACAGACTGGTGTTTATTTCAAATATTTTAAAATGACACATCACTCCAAGTGTATTACCACCTTTTGCCTTTCATGGTATATCCTTCCAAAAGAGCATATTTAGGTCAAAGTATCCTGGTTGGCTGCATGCTTCTGTAGAACGGCTAACCCACAACCACGACCTTCCTCCTATTGATGGGCTTTAAGTCTGTTTCCAGTGCATTTACTCAGGTGATTTTTCTTTCCAGCTGCTCCAAGAGGGGAGCAGGTTAGGCTTCAAGGGATGTAAAGTCAGAATGAGAAAGACTGAACCCCAAGAGAGATAAAACAAAGATGTGTATACAGACCTACTCTCCTTCTAATTATGACAAATTATAGCCTAACTAATTATAATAAAATTATTATAAAGCAAATTACAACTATGTTATAGTAAAGATAATTCTAGCTACATTGCATTAAAATTATAGTGAAAAAAATCCTTGCTGACACACTCACCTATATGCCAGTTTCTTTGCCAAATGTTTTGTGAAAACGATCACTTTAATCCTTCAGCAATCAGTGAGGCAGGTTATGTTCTTAGCCCCATTTTACAGGTCAGTAAACAGACGCAAAGAATAAAATAAGTTGCCTAAGGTCATGGTCAGAAGAAGGGCAGTTCAGCATTCTCACCCAGCGCTGTCCAAAGTCCTCATCATTCACTCTAGGTGACATGCTGTGACAAATCATAGAAACAGATCATCCTCTCATCCCAGGACCGGTTCCAAGAGACCAGTCTCTCTTCTATGTCCCTAAATGCCTGTCCCTCTCCCCCTGCCCATCCACAGCCACCTGTTTCTCATGAAGACCTCCACGGGCTTCCAGGATGGACACATCTGGTACTCCATCTTCAGCTGCTCCGCTCGGAGCAACTTCACCCGGGTCCAAAGGGTGTCCTGCTGCTTCTCCCTGCTGCTCTGCACCATGCTAACCAGCATCATGTTCTGGGGTGTCCCCAAGGACCCAGCTGAGCAAAAAATGGACTTGGGTAATTCTCACTGCTGTGGCATTCGGGGCCAGTGGCTAGCAGACATGACCACCACTGGCTCAACAATGCTACATAACTCAGAGGTGCCAAGATCACCTTTAAGCTCCCACATTCACTAGACAGACACACAGAAGTCAGACATGCATTATACTCATGCTTGTGGCAGAGAAAGAATGCAGATAAAATCAGGAAAGAGAAGAGGTGCAAGGGCAAGATCCAGGAGAGACCAGGGGTTGCGTTTCCAGCTGTCCCCTTCAAGGGAGCCACAGATAGCGCTAACTCCTGACAATGGTGTGTGCCAGTGTGTATGGAGTGCTGCCATTCCCCCGAGCCTCAGTGTCCAGGACTTTTTCTGGTGTTCAGTCCCATTCACATGGCATGGATGACCTCGGCCTCCAGCCCCGCCAGAGGGTGACATGATTCCATTTGGACAGGGCCCCTGCCATAAATTACATTGTTAGCACAAACTGTCTAAGGTGAGTGGGGCCTAAGACCCCAAGGACACAACCAGACACACCCACCAGCGAGGCTACCCCAAGGAGTCAGTCAAGGCCCTCTTTGAGCAGTTAACCCTCTACTGTAAAGCTACCTTCTGGAAGTTGTGGAGGGGACTGGGCTCTTGGGGGTGGCCTCTCCTGTTGACCTTTTCGCCTCCCTCTGCTTCAGGTAAAATTGAATTCACTTGGCAGGAAGTGATGATTGGGCTGGAGAGTTCTATCCTCATGTTTCCCATCAACTTCCTGATAGTTCAGATCTTTCGAAACACCCGTCCTCGGGTCATTAAGGAGCAGAATGCTGGGAAATGGGTCCAAGGGTCCCACAGCCTGGTCCCCTCACCGCAGTCTGTGGAAGGTGACCTTCTGACACCTGAAGCAGTGACCAGGTATGTAGATAACCTCGCTGGTATTGGGATGCTCCAGTGGAGTGGGAGTGGAGGAGTGGAGACAGCAGTTTGGGGCCTGGTAACCCTCATTGGTAACCCTGGTACCCCCTATATTGACTAACAGCTCAGCCACTGAGATCATCAACTACAATGCACACATGCACATACACATGTATGCAATGCACATTCACACCCAACACATACAGAAACATACAAGCACACACATTATCTTGGTGCCTACTATGTGTAAAACAATACACCTTCACTACAGAGCTGTGGCACTCAACAGGCAAGTATTGAGCACCTACTGTGACACACCTTGAGGGCAACAGCCTGAAATACCTCAGCTCAAATCCTAGATGGGATTTTATAGATGACAAAATGGAGGCTTGGAGAAATCACATATCACATATCATCAAATATCAGTGGGCCAAGCGGGGAGTCAAACCTAGTTGGTCCAGCCCCAGGATGAATGATCCTGACCCTGTTGCTGTCCCCTTACCTGTGGCTCACATTCCTTTACCCCACCTGGCTGACTTGCAGGATGTGTGGAGACTGGTCAGTTCCCTGTTCAGAGCTCTGAAGATGCCATCCCCTGCCCTGGGCAGGGAGTCCACAAACTTGATGGACATCAACCAACTGCTGGCCTTGGTGGGAGATGCTGTTTGTCTGCAGAATATGGAAGAGCAGGTGTCCTGGGAGGAAGCCAAGCTGAGGGAGGACCCTTTAACACTCACTGTGGGGCCTGTGCAAGTGAACGGTAAGTCCTGACAAGTCTGTGCTGAGAAGGGCAAGTAGCTGAGGGCCTTGTCTGTACATGTGGGCATCAGTAAGAAGTCTTCCCAAAGTCCCCCTCACCTCCTGCCAACACTCACCACTTTTTCCTCTCTGTACCTCGGGCACCCTGCTCTCTTCACCACGCTGAGCAGCTTCTCACTAAGGGTTTTCACACCTCCCAGTCCTTTCTGCTAGAAAGTTCTTTCTCTGCTCTTCACTTGTCCAGTGCCTACTCAACCTTCAGTCTTGACTGAAATGCTCCTTCCTCAGGGGAGCAGCCCATACAAGGTCTGCAGGCACATGCTCTTTAGCCTTTAAACTTTCTTTGCTTTCACACAGCTTGTGTGAAGAGTTGTTTAAAGTCTGGGGCGTGAACTCTGTGAGAGGGGAGTCATCTAACCCTGTTCTCAGCTGTTTCCCAGTGCCTGGCAGGGGAACACACTTCCAGCAGGCAACAAACACTCCTGGGATGACCTCAGGACAGGAGGACATTACTTAATGAGCAGAGCAAAGAGGCATTTTCTTCTCCCGCATGTAAGAAGACGGGCATTGGCCAGCCTGATAACTGGGAGAACTCAGGACAACCCTCTCTGGGTAGTGGCTCAGCCACCAACAGGCTGTGTGACCTTGGACAGGTTACCTCTGTTCTTGGGTCTCTTTCTTTTTCTGTAAAGTGTTTGGGGGTGCAAAGTGGAATCAGATCCTCTTCTAAATGTGCAGGGCAGGAGACCAGATGATGGATGAGCAAGTGAGAAACATTAAATAACATTGAGTTCTCAGGGTGAGGTGACTCTTTCAAATAAGTCAAGAAGTCTCAGTTTGGTACGTCTGTGTCTTTAACACCTCTCTAACCTGTTTAGTCAGATAGCAAAGCTTAAACTCAGAGCCTTTTAAAACACACTCTCATAGTTTAGTGCCACCGTTTCATTTTTATGAAGTTTCTTTTGCTACATTTGCATTAGTCTGACTCCCTCTTGCCCCTTTCCTTTCCATCTTTCACCCACATCAATGCTGCCAGGCAGTCCAGCAGAACTTCCCCGATGGGAACATCCTATGTCTGCACTGCTCAGCATGGCAGCCGCTGGCCACATGGAGCTGCTCGGCACTTGAAATGTGGCCTGTGTGCCTGAGGAACTGATTTTTTTTTTTTTAATTCTACAGTTTTCCCTTTTTTGTTTAAAAAAACAAAACTATTTTCATGAATGTAATTTAAATAGCCTCATGTGGCTGTGGCTGCCAGATTGGATCCTGGGTTAAGAATGCTGCCATATTTAACATCCAAGGCTGCTTACTATCTAGCTACACTTTGTTTAGAACATACAGTTGATGGACAGAATGGAATGTGAATTCATAACTCTTGGACCCACCTCAGAATTAAATTTTCTGGGTTGAGGCCGAGAATCTTCATTTTTAACCAGTCACTTTGGTGACTTGTATAATGTCTGAATGTTGGGGTGACTCAAGACAAAGTCTCAGCTCCTTACTATAGCACTCAGAGCCACCCTAGCCAGGCTGTGTTGACCCCTGCTCTGGTCACCCTGGAGAAACTGGCCCCGTGGTTGGGCATGGGCACTCACGAAGGTCACCCTGCAGGAGCTGTGCTCGTGCCTCTGCTGGGTACTGGCCCTGAGCCAGGGGGCTTTGGCGTTCATCATGTGCACTTTAGACCTTGAAAACGTGGAGCAGGCTAGACCCTGGACTCTCCCAGTTGCAACAGCAGCTGTGCAACTTTGGACAAGCAGCACAACCTTCCTGAGCCTTGATTTCCACCCCCACAACATGGAACTACTGATCCACCCAGCTCCTTGACTTGTTCTCAGAATTGAATGAGGTGATGAGACATGCCAGCCTGACACAAAGCAAGTATTAAGTAGTGGTGCTAGGGCTGGGGTGATCTTCTGGAAACATTGCCAAGACACTAAGACGTAGGGTGCTGATGCTGGAACTGTCAGCTGCGCTGACGTTTAAAAATAATTTTTTTCAGGAAGTTGAAATTTGAACAAACCAACCATAGGAAAACATTTATGAGCTAATTGGGGAACACCTGATCCCTGGCTACATACTAGATACTAGGAAAGGATTACTGCTAACCTTTACTTAAAGATTGATAATGCCATCATGGTTCTGTTTTCAAAGAGTCCTTACCTTCTATAAAGCAGATTAAAAAAATTAGTGAGTGACATGAGATTAGAATTTGCTTCAAAATAACCCTCATGGAGAAAGTGGGTGGGGTACATGGCCCATGGCCATGAGTCAGTAATTTGAGTATGGGCATATGCTAACTTAGCTCATCATTCTCTCCATTTTAATAAACTTTCACATTTTCATAATTGAAAAAAAGTTAAAAACAAAATACAAAAAGATGGGCCTCCCTGGTGGCGCAATGGGTTGAGCAACACACTATGAGACAGACCACAGCCATAGCTGCATGAGTTTGATCCCTGTCTCTGGCCAGGGAGGGGACCCACATGGCACAGCAGACCTCTCCTGCCTCACCCACTGCTCCCCTCAGCAGTGTGTTTCAGTCTGCCTGTTCTGCTCCCCTCTCTGTCTCTGGTGAATTCTCTCACCTCCTGCGACTCTGGCCTGTACCCCAGTTCTTGTATGCATAAATAAACAAATCTTTAAAAAAAATACAAAAAGACATAGCATCTTTGGCACCAGGCAAACTTGAGTTCAAGTTCAACCAAATTGAATTATTCATATGAAGATTGCTGATGAGATAACACTATGCACAGGGTTTGTTTTCAAGGTATACCAGACAAAAAGTTATGGATGGTGGGGGCAGAGCTGAAACAAGGTTGGTGACTGTGGTAGCAAGGGGGAAGGTATTTTTTTTATTTCTCTTCTGTGTGAGGACGTTTTGAGAAACTCCTGACAAAAGGCTAATGGAGGAACACTCAAGTCCTAACTGGTTATGTTCTCCTAGTCCCCTATCTTTCAGAACCTCAGGTTTCTCATGGCTTGGCATGTCCTAATGCTGACACAAGCAAGGTGTTCCCAACAAAGCCAAGGCTAAGTGGTTCGACTGATTTCAGATCCTATAGTATAAGAGAGAAGAAAAATAACCAACCTTCTCATCAAGGTTTGCTTTCACAGACTATCAGCAAATGACCTAGCATCTGAGCAAAACAGACACAACTAACTCTGAGCTGAGTAACAGGCTGCCTTGAGTCAGGAGTCTGTGAAATTGGAGGAGGGAGGGTGACCCAGAGGCACGGGGCCCACCAACAGGAATGCAAAACTCCAGTCATCTGAAAAGACACCTCTGATCCCTTTTCATACATAAACTGCGCTGTGAACAGCCAATGAACTTCAGCCAAGTCCACACTTCTTTGGCCCTAAACAGCTTTTCAACCCCTACAATTTCGCTCCTTTGTTTTCAACCTCAGTTCCCAGAACCTACATAATCTTATTTCCTTTCTTAATTGCAGAGGTAGATTTGAATTTACCTCTTTGCCAATTGATTAGCGATAAAGCCAATTTCTCTCCTCAACCAATCGCTGATGTTGATGGAGGATAAGGCTAGAAAAACTGGAAAGGAAGAGCCACAAGATCAAAAACCTGGCTCACATAATGCCAAGAGCTGGAGGTGGGGGTAGAAGGGATTAACAACGCCATTAACCCAGCTATAGGAACTAAGATCCTTAGGTGCCAATGCCTAGATCACAAAGCACAGAACCCAGGCAGGTATCAGAGTGCTGTAGGGAGTATCAGGAACACTGACCTGAAGGTGAATATGTGAAGACACGGAGCCACTGTAGAAATCTGGCCCCTTTCAAATTCTACATACTTCATTCAAAGTTAACAACAGACAAACCACTCCATGAAGGAGGGAGGGGAGAAGACTGTATTGGTGCAATCTCTGCAGCCATCCTTCTGCCCACCTGTGCCTAGGCAGGTGCTCCTTTTCACCAACTCTCTGAAGCTCTGCAGGGCAGCAGCCTCCTGCCTGCCCGTGACCTGTATCATGCTGGGGCTTCCCTTCACTGACCTCCCTCGGCAGAGGCAGCTCTCCTCAGGGCCACCCGTCTGTGACCATGCAGGCCTCTCTCTTGGCAAACCTGTCCTTTTCGGGGCAGCCCTTTCTGCCCATTTGTGTCTGTGCAAGTGCCCTTTCTTCTTCTCTCCCTTTTATAATAAACTTGCCCTTTTGGATTTAACTAACCTCTCTGGGTCGTGGAGAAACTCGCCTGGGAAGCTAACCATGTGCCGCTGAAAGGGGAGCTCTGGTGAAACCTTTCCCAGAGTGAACCCAAGGCTCCCAGTCTCCAAACCCACCAACTCCAAAAAATGACATCAACTTCATGAGTGACCTGTTCAGGAGGGGTAGCGAGCCCGTTGCTCAGTCATACTGAGGTGGTCTGCGGGTAGTCTGCTTTGTTGTTCACCATCCATTGATGCTCTTTTTCTCTCTTATGTTCCAGAAAAAAGACAACTTGCCACCCCTGAGGAGGGCCCAAGTGACCCCAGGAAGGACAGTGTCTACAGGCAGTGTCTCTACCTTCAGCTGAAGCGAGTGGAGAAGCTCCTGCAGCTGGTGGGGCCCCCTCAGGGCTTCTCCCAGCGTCAAAGCCACGCCCAGGCCCTCAGGAAGCTGCAGACCCTGAAGGACTGCCTAGGGGGACAGCGGGGCACCCCACCACTGGTTCACATCAGGTAATCCTCTCTCCTGAGTATTGAGTAGATGCCTGTCCTCCACAGTTGGGGGCCGTGAGGACAAGGTATTTGGGGCTAACTTGGAAGGTTGTTCACAGATTTTCCCAAGCAGCGGGGGCTTCAGGATTCCAGCACCAATTCGGGGTGGTGGTGGTGGTGGGGGGTGGTTAAACAGGCTATTTGCCAGAAGACAGCTTAGTCCTTTGGACATTACTTTACAGTTCATTATCAGGGGGCTGTTTCCTGTCCCGTGCCCTTGGACAAACCCCTCAGCCTCTGTGAGGAGCAGCTTCCTGATCTGTGAAATGGGGATAATACCGCCCCTCTCAGGGTTAAACCACAAGTAAGATAAGCGGTAAAATTTGAATAGAAAGGTTATTTGAGGACTCTAAGAAAATATTGATACTTTTTTCAGGTGTGATCACAGCACTGTGATTCAGTGAGAAAAATAATCATTTTCAGTATGTACTCTGAAGTCATTAGGGATGCTTTCTATATTAAGTCTGGAAATTATTTTTAGACATTTCAGAAAAAAGAAAAGAGGGTGAGATAGATGGGATAAATATGAAAAGGAGAGAGTGGATGTTGAAACTAGTTGATGAGGGCTCATTGTGCTTGCTGATTTTTATATGATGAGAAATTTTCATAATAGCCTTTTGAAAATTATGTAGTATCAACCTTCTAGCTTGTCATGAAGAATAACAGAACAGGTCTGTAAACTTCAAGCCGGGACTGGCTCCCAGTAAGCACTGAATGAACATGACCTTAGTTGGCTTAGTAGAACACATATGTAGCCGCAGTGGAATACAGGCTAGTCCTTCAAGGTGGGTACAGATACGGAAGAGAAACTGATGGTGTGAGAGGTCCAGGTCAAGTTCACAAACCAGTGGGGTAGAGTGGGATTTGAATTTGACCCCATAGGTGCCACCTGACTTATTCACCCTCTGTTGCAGCTCCCCTTGGGCGAGCAGGCCCCCTCGAGGCCTGCCCTGGTGGTGTGTCCTGGTGGGCTGGCTCCTGGTGGCAGCCACCAGCGGCGTGGCAGCCTTCTTCACCATGCTCTACGACCTGCACTATGGGCGGGCCAGCTCCCTCCGGTGGCTCATCTCCATGGCCGTGTCCTTCGTAGAGAGTGTGTTTATCACCCAGTCCCTGAAGGTCAGGCCTCTCCCTTCTCTGCCCATGCCTTCCCTCCTGCCAGCAGCCCTGTCTTTAGGTTTCAGCTGTTCCTTCCTTTCTTCATTCAGACCACCCCCTCTGTGCAGGCCCTGGGTTGCCAGGGTAGCCTCGGCTCTGGGATGCTCACTCTGGGTCAGATCCAGTGGCTCCCAGAAAGGCTGGTTCAGCGCCACAACAACATGACTGACAAGAGGGTCCTTGACCTCTTATAGATGAGAAAGCCTGATGTTAAGCTCACAAACAGCTGCCCTAAGCCTTGTGGGAAGCAGGAAAGCATGGTATTTCCTCAGTTCTAACATGCATTTCTTTGTGAACTATACCAGCAACATCCACACTCTTTACCTCTGGGAAAAAAAAAAACAACAACCCAAGTCATTGAATCTATGCGTCGATTTGGAGATAGGCTCCAATTACTGAAGTGTAAAATTATGGGAGAACATATCAGGGTCAAAGAAATACTGAGCTCTGGCCTGGAGCTGGGGTCCCAACTCCCCATGGAAGGAGCTGGGAAGATGTGGCAGCTGCAGGGAAGAGGGGGCATTTACAGTGAATCTTTATACCTCTGAGACTGCACCAAGCCCCCACCCCATTCTATCCTTTGGTCCCCTGTTTTGCTCGAAACAGTCCTTAACAGAATTAACCCCTGAGACTACCCCAACTTGTCTGAGTATACTAAGAAGAGAGGGTGTGTCTTCAGGCTTTTTGTTCAGCAGCCAAGGCACGGAGCCCTACCAAGCTTGTGCAGTGTGGGTGCTCAGGTCATTCGGGGATATGTCTTGAGAAACACATTATGAGAAATTTCCTTGTTGTGTGAATGTCACAGGTGGTGCAGCCAACACACACCTGGGCCATATTAGGGACTACTTTGTATGCAGGGTCCTCAATGCCTAAAACATCATTATGTGGTGCAAGGCTGGACAGGAAGAGAGGGAGGCGAGAGGGAAAAGGGGGGTGGGCATCAGCATCTGGAAGTTGAAAAGGAGGTAAGGGAATGGCCTGTGGGCAGAGGGCTGTAGGTGGGGTGCTGGGGTTCTCTGGTTGGTGGCCAGGTGCCTGCACACCTTGCCCTCAACCTTCACCCCCACGTGCCCTCTCTGTAGGCCATGGGTTGGTTTTCCATGTGGCCTCCCAGGGCCTGGCTTCTTTGCCCAGGACAGGGTGTGGCCCCAATCCTGCCCCCTCTCAGGCCAGCAGTTGACAGTGTCCAATTCAGCTCACGGTGGGTGTCTCCCAGGTGCTGGGGTTTGCTGCCTTCTTCGCACTGGTCTTGAAGAAAGTGGAGGATGATGAGGAGCCTGTGGGCCCCCTCCCAGGTCATCTGTCCAGCACAGGTAATGGCGCTTGGGTGGAGGAGGGGCCTGGAACTTGCTGAGACTAAGAAAGTCCCACAGAGCCCAGCCTCAGGTGTAGCCCTGGTCTGGGACCCTCTCTCCCCGTCTGCCTTTCATTCCTGATTGGTGAGGTGCCCCAAAGCATCCAGAAACAAATGACACCTTTGTTTCTCTTGAGAAACCTTATCCGTTCCCTCAAGGCCTTTCTCTCTGACACCCAAGCAAGACCCTTGGTCAAAAGAGGCACTTGAAGGCATCATTCTCCATGTAATCCCCCCGCAAGCAGCTGCCTTCTCTAAGTGTTGGGTCCCTGTCTTCAGAATGAAAGCCAGAAAAGAACCCGCTTGCAGGTGGGCTGCAAAGAGTTGCTGTGAATGAGAATTCTGGGACAAGGGTCTGCAAACTATGGCCAGAGATCCGTAGCCCACCACCTGCTTGTGTGTATATGTTTTAATGGACACAGACGCACTGACCCCTATTGGAGGAGCCTGTGGTCAGCCCCCTCATCCCACCCACTTCTCACTTTCCAACCAAAACCCTTGAGGCTGCTGACAATAAGCAAATTTATGAAAGCAAACCAGCAAATAGAACAGAAATGACACCCTAATGCAGAGGTCCTGACTTCCAGAGAAAACAACCAGGAACAAACCTACCAAAGCCCGAGTGCCTTCTTCATTGGACAGCTGCCCCATGGGACTGTGGTCTTCTACTCCAGGGCAGAGTTTTGGAGATACAAAAGGCGCATTAAAATCCTCTTCCCAAGACAAGTGCATAATTTTTCTCCAAAGAGATGCCATGTTCCCAATCAATTAAATATTCATTCAATCGTTCCTTTGGCCAGGGAACACGATACCATCTACTCATTGTAACTGTACAGTCCATCGACTTCAGTACATTTTTACAGTTGCACAACCAGTGCTACATTCAGGTTCACTGAATTCACTCCCAGAAAGTTCCTTCTTGCTCATCTGAAATCAGCCTTCACTCGCCCTACTCCAGAGGTGGAGGGCGTAGTGCTGATTGTATGAAATGGGTGAGACACATCATGCAGGTAAATGCAAAAGTAGACATGTGAGTGTGAACTGTAACAAGAATAGTGGGTGGGAACAAGAGAGGGCAGCCTCCTAGCTGAGGTGGCACTTAAGCTGGCTCCTGGAAGAGAAGGGAAAGGAGGAATGGTATGCTGGACATGTGCAAAGGTCCTGAGGTAGGCCTTTGCTTGCCATTTTTGGGGGGATTTATTTATTTATGCATACAAGCACTGAGGTACAGGCCAGAGGTGCGGGGAGGTGAGAGAATCCACCAGACAGAGCAGGGGAGCAGAACAGGCAGATGGACTGAATGAAACACACTGCTGAGGGGAACAGCAGGCCAGGCAGGAGAGGTCTGCCTGCGCCATGTGGGTCACCTCCCCAGCCAGCAGCAGGGATCGAACTCGTGCTGTAGTGGCTGCGGCTTGCTTCATAGTGCGTTGCTTAACCCACTGCGCCACCAAGGAGGGCCCTACCTTTGCTTGACATTTTGCAGCAATGACTGCAAGGCCAGAGTTTGTCATTTTATAGCAACGACTGAAAGTCTGGCTAAGGTAGGAAGTTGGGGTGGGATGTGAGGGCAGAGTAGCAGGTGGGAAGCAGGTCCGGTGGGGCCCTACTGGAGCTGTGTCAGAGCGGGGGTTTTGGAGTGTCATAATCAGGAACAGCATGGTCTGTTTTGTGATTTTAGGAAGATTGCTATGGCTGCTTTAAGAGACCAGAGGCACTAGGAGGCTAGTAGGAAGATGGGCCCTCCGGGCCAGAGAAGACAGGCCAGTGCACAGAAAGGCATGGAGCTGTAAGACAGTGTGCTCCCATCAGAATGGCTAGAGTGAAATCCAGTGATAAGACCAAAAGTTGACAAGGACATGGAAAAACTGGAGTGTTCAGACATTGCTGGTGAAATGGTCAGCTGCTGTGGACAACAGTTTGGCGCTTCCTTTCAAAACTAAAAGTGGACTTAGCACACTTCTCAGAAGTTGAAGCCTTGTGCATTTATCCGAGAGAAATGAAGACCTATTTTCCTGCAGGAAAAGTTCCTTATCCACAAATGTGGATCCACAGCCTTATGTACAATAGTCCAAAGATACTCACCACTGCTAGGACTACCCCCAAGGGAAACCACGCGTCCACACGAGCACCTGCACAGGAACTCCACAGCAGTATTACTCATCGTCACTGACACTAGAAACAACCCAAGTGTCCACTGATGGGTGAGGGACAAACAAAATGCAGTACAGCCACCCAACGGAGTGCTGCTCCACACGACGAGGAGAACTGCCTTGCTAACACACCATCTGGGTGAGCTCTAAAACGTGGCAGTGAGTCAAAGAAGCCACATATGGGAAACTATATACTGCGTGACTCCATTTACGTGCAATGGCCAGAAAAGGAAAACCTGGGGAGACAGAAAACAGAATGATGTTGAGAGACAAACTTCAATGGAACTTGAGGGTATCTTCTGGGGTGATGAAAAGGTCCTAAAACTGGGTGATGGTGATAGGCACCCAATGATATACACTTACTAAATGCCTGAATTGTAGAGTTCTGATGGAGACATTTATGAAAATTATTGCTCAGTTAAGTGGTTCAGAAAAGAAGGTATCTGGAATCAAACATGATAGGACTTTGGAATACTAGTTTCCAACATATTCTCTCTGCACAGACAGATGCATTCGGGAATCAGGAGGAGCTCAGGGAGAGGAGGGCCTCTGTGCACTGGGAACAAGGAGAATTCTCTGGATGGAGAAAGGGCAGAACTGCAGGTACTGGGGCGGCCTAGGCAGAGGCATGCAGGGTAATGCCAGGAAGTGGCTCCCGAGGCAGAGACGCTCTGGACTCGCTGAAACTGAGGAGACAGGAGTCTTCTGGTTGCAAATACAGAGCCTGGTTCCACTGCCCACTTGGAAACTGTCCTTACATCTTTGTTCCCACAGGCCACTCTGCCTTGTTCCGAACCCGACGAAACAGCAGATGGGACATCTACAAGCCGCCTCTGGCCGCCGACATTGAGAAGATGAAAAGCACCCACCGCAAGGAACAGAAAGCATTTGCCCTGATCAGAGAAATACTGGGTAGGCAGTGGGCTTGCCAGCAAGCCATCTTCCCCCTTGCTGCTTCTCAGCACAGCCTTGAACAGATGAGGCATAGCCGGATGAATCCACACTGCTCTGGGCCCTTTTCCCAGAGTAACTGGCCCCAGCCTCTCCCCTACAGTTAAACACCTTCAGGGGTTCTGCATGACCCTTTGTATAACATCCACCCTTCCAACTGTGGCTCCAGCCACCACAGGTCACCTCCTTGGTGCCGTGTGTAGCATAGCTCCAAGTCTCTGACCCCCATGTGCCAGCCAGTGAGGCTGTACCCCATCCCACCTCTGCTCTTGGCTAAGTCCTCCTATTCTAAACTCTCAGCCCAAAGCCTGTATGTGCAGGAACTGGGTAGTCTGGCCAGTACCTTTCAAACCTCAGTGTGTGTGGGGGGGGTCCCCCCAGGTAGATTTGGATAAAGTTGTTGAGCTGGGAGGTGCCCTGAGAGGCGTCGGCAGGGAGAGGGGCAGAGAAAGAAACCAGTGGGCGGCTTGGCAATGAATGGTCTGCAGTGGGGCCCTAGGGATCAGCCCTACTGGTGAACCGAGGGGGGCATGTAACACATACCCCTGGGCTATCACCCACCAGCCGAGGGCAAGGGCTGCTCACAGGGAGGGCACCGACCTGGCCCTCCTTGCCTGCTCTCATGGCTGAGCACAGAGCCAACGCACAAAGCAGGAGGCATGCAGGGGACTAGGGAAGCCTGTGTTGGAGGAGCGGCAGGTAGAGAAGGAAGACTGCCCAGGGTGGCAGGTAGACACTTAATAGGGGATGCGGTACTGGGTCAGTCAGACTCTGCGACCAGAGACTCTGGTTCAGAAAGCCTTGCACCCCCTAGCTGATTCTGATGTCCAACCTCTTAGACCAAATCCCGGCACCTAAAGTACCCCGGATCACCCTCACCTGTCTCCCACAAGACAGTTGAGCCCCATGAGGGAAGAGGACACAGCTGTCATCTTCATTGCTCTTTCATGGCAGTGCAATATGGCCACTTTAAAAAAATTCTATTTATGAACCACTATAGAACATGAACTTAATGCAGGTACTATTTTAAGAGTTTTATAAACATTGATTTATTGTCTCGGTCATCACAATCCTGTATGATAGAATTATCTGTGTTTCACAGATGAGGAGGGTGGTGCCCAGAGTGCTAGGTCACTTCGGAAGGGCAGACAGACAGGAAACGGCAAAGTCAGGATGTGAACTCGGGGGGCTTATGTCTGTGGGCTTTACTCCTTTTCACTGGCCCTGGAGGGGTGAGCCACTGTCTACAAGACCTGACTGCTCTGAACCCAAGCACCACTCCACTGTTCGCCCTGGGCTGGGGCAGTTGCAGAGTGTGCCTGACCAGGGGCTGACCTTCCTTCCAGCGTACCTAGGCCGCCTGTGGATGCTGCTGCTGGTAGCCTACAGGCAGCGGGACCCCAGCACCTACCACTTCAACAGACACCTGGAGCGCAGCTTCACCCGGGGCTTTGCTGGCGTGCTGGGCTTCCAGGACTTCTTCACGTGGGCCAACACCACCCTCATGAGCAACCTGTACAGTGATCACCCAGGTGGGTCCCGTGAGCACGCTCAAGGCCCCATGAGCACACGCCTTTCCAGGAACAGGTTTGGGTCACTGTTAACATGAGCCTTAGAGAGAACCAATGATCCAGGGCCTCACGCTTTAAAGGCGAGCCCCGTGCATGAGCCTCCCCTCCCCCTGGGATGCAGAGTGGAGCACTGACTACATGAGAGCTAACGGAGCAGGCAGCAGGGACAACTTGAGGGAACGCAAGCCTGAAATACCATGGCATGTTCCTGGTACCATAAAGCATGCAGCAGGCCATGGTGGAGGCTGGGAGTTGAGAGCAGGTAAAAAACAAAGCAGGAGAGAGAGGGCCCAGTTGTCAAAGGCCTCAGATGAGGAGGAACCATTGAGAGCTTCTTGCAGTGGGTGCAAGGTGGGCCATTCTGGAAGCATGTAGAAGTTGTAGTGTAGGGAGTTGGGATGCCAAGAGAAATGATGGGGCTGGGGGCCTCCTTGGTGGCGTAGGGGTTAAGTCTCAGCAATATCACTGCTACAGCCTGAGTTTGACCCCGAACCAGGGAGCTAACCCACATGGCGCAGCAGACCTCTCCTGTCTCGCCCACTGCTCTTCTTAGTAGTATATTTCAGAAAACCTGCCTGTTCTGCTCCTTACCCTTTCTCTGGTGAAAATTTTGACCCCCTGCACCTTTGGCCTATACCCCGTTCTACATATAAATAAAAAACTTAAAAAAAAAAGAAATGAAGAGGCTGACCTAGGGAAGAATTGATGGGCTTGTGGGCCATTAGGATGTAGACACTCAGGGCAAGGGCACAGCTAGTCTCCAAGTGGTCACAGGTGATAGGGATACCCTTCTTCAAAAGCAGTTATGCAGAAAGCAGACTAGGCCCGGGTGGGGCGGCAGTGAGGAATGTGGCCTGTGGTTGACCATAAACTTGACTGTCTTTACGACAGGGATACTGAAGTTCACATGAACATCCAGGCCAAGGAGACTGGAGTATAAGATGACTTGGGTGACTAGATTAACCCACCCTGGTTTTCACCTTTAGGCTTTATCACTGATGGGAACTCCAAGCTGGTTGGCAGTGCACAGATTCGCCAAGTGAGGGTTCGGGGAAACTCCTGCCCTCTTGCTCGGCAGCTGCAGGTCTCTCTTGATGGGTGCCACGCGCCATATTCCCTGGATGTTGAAGACCTATCAGACTACGGGGAAGGCTCCTTCCTCAATACCAGCAGTGGCTTTCCCCAGGCTTGGAAGTACCAGAGCCAGCGTCAGTGCCGAGGCTATCCCATCTGGGGCAAACTCACTGTATACCGGGGAGGAGGTTACATGGTCCCCTTGGGGACTGATCGCAAGAGCACGTCAAGGTAAGGCCCACAGGATTCATGTGCATTTGAGGAAAGCCACTTGCCAGAGCCCAGGTCTGACTGGTGGGTGCAGCCTTCAAAGTAGGCCTGAACCAAGCTCATTCAGATCACTGAAGGGAAGGGCTGGGAGAGTCACAAGCCTTCAGGTCCTATTTCTAGTCTCCTGGGAACCTTGCAACCCCAGCATTAGAAGAGAAGTTTCTTTCCAGCATTCACAGCCTGGTGGGCTGAGGCTGGTGGCCTCTGCTAGAGCTGGTGCAGGAGTGGAGAGCTCAGTACCACACAAAGCTGTCCAACTGCTGGACAGCAGGATGGGTTCAGGCTGAACCTTCCCCAGAAGCAAGTGGGCTCCAGGCTCTCCCCTACTTGTCTGTTCACAAGCTAGCTTGTTACTGGTCATGGTTGTTGGCAGAAGACACAAGATTCAGGGTCAGAGACAAAGGATCCTCTTTTTCACAGCAAAAGCTGTGGCAGAGCTTCATGGTGGTTTGAATCAGGGCCCCAAATAGGGCCATGATAGATGGCCACATATGCAACGAGTTTTGTTATGAGAGACGAGCCCTGAGCTTGCAGCATTCACTGGTTTTGTAGCAACAGAAGCAAGACTGCTCTTTGTCTAAAGGGTGTCACCTCCTCCCTCGGGCTACTCAAGGCAAATACAGCCCTGAGAAGCGATCTGGGTAGAGCCGGTTAGGACCGGGTGTTCCTGGAATACCTCATAGCAATGTACAGGGACACAGCCTACCCCTCCCAGCATGCTCTGGCCTCAGGGCTCCTATACCTGTGTAGCCCCAGGCTGGTTAGTGAACCCCAATCTCCTCTGGTATTATTGCAACACCCAGGTTGTTGTGTGGGCAGGATCCCCTTCTGCCTTCAATGACCCCGAAATAAAAACAAGGGACGGGGATGCAGGCCAGGCCACAAAATGGTCTATTTCCAAGAAAGAGGTATTTTCCTGCCAGTTGGAATGACTGACATTTTCTGCTTTTATGAACCAAGCAGGATGCAGACTGAAGGGAAATGGGGCATGTTTTAAAACAGGCCCATTATTATCCTTCTAAGTAATAACAGCTATCAGTACACCACACACACATACACTTTCTCCTCTCAATGATGCTCAGGTGCTGGTGTTAGCACCACTGGAGATGGAGAAAGGGAGTCCCAGAGAAGTTATTAGCTTGCCCACAGTGCACTCGGGATTTAAACCCAGGTCCCTTGGGCAGCTCTCCAGGAAGAGGTCTCTTGTGAGCTGCCAGCCCCAGGACAGCTGCTGCAACTGCCTACTCCCTGACATTCTCTAACCCGAAGATCCTCAAACAGAGCCCTGGGCCCTGCCGCCAGAGTTCTGATCCAGGAGACCTGGGCTGGGGCCTAAGTATCTGCATCTCTAACAAGTTTCCAGACTTTGCTGGGGTCCCACAGAGGGGACCACACTTTGAGAACCTCTGCTGTGAAGGCAGAGACTAGGGGAGCAAGGCTTTGCAACATGGGCTGGGAAACCCACTCCTCCAGGGAACAACCTCAAGGCCCTCTGGTACAGGGAGCAGACAAGGGCAAAGGGAGAAGTTTTCACAAGAAGCCCTAGCCTCCTCCTTGGGCAGAGGCAGGGAGACACTGGGGTGACATGCCCCTCATCGCCCCTCTTCCCACAGAATTCTCCAGTATCTCTTTGACAACACCTGGCTGGACAGCCTGACCAGAGCCGTGTTTGTGGAATTCACTGTCTACAATGCCAATGTCAACCTGTTCTGCATCGTCACTCTGACCCTGGAGACCAGTGCCCTGGGTGGGCAGGCTTTCCGCAAACCCACCAGCAGTGTTTCAAAAGATGGAGACCTCTCCCTCTGGACTAGGGCTCCTGACCCAGCTGGGCCCAAACATCCTAGGGCCAAAGCTCTGGAAAAAATGGTTGTGTGGGAAATTGGGGGGTGGGTGTTGGTTTTCCATGCAGTTGTGCATCTCTGAGCACCTAAAAGCAAGACTTCAGGGCTGCTCCTCCCCACCTATAACTGGCCTTGTCTCCCAAGTTATTCTGAAGAACCAATTGGGGTCTGAAGTTAGCTCCCATGAGTTTCCCACTCTCCAGCGGAGTGAGGTAGAGGCTGGCAGTGAGGAGAGTGAAGAGGGGATGACCTGTTAGAAGAGACCTACACCTGATATGGTATTTTACAACTAGCACTTCAAGCTCCAGTGAGAAGTGTATTTCACACCACAGTCCAACACACACATGCACAAATATACACAATGAGACAAAGACTTCCTAATAATACTCCCGTAATTACACAAGATGTGCTGGTTTTGTGTTTTGTTACATTTCTTCCTCCCCACTCCCCAACCATCCACAGCTTTGAATACTAATCACAATCTCTTCAAGATATTTAGCCTCTTCAACTAATAAGCAATTTGCTTAAAACTCAACCACCTCTCTTTGAAAAATGAAACATTTTTTCAGTATTGTACTTTGTTATAAAAGTCCTAAGCAGGTAGGTATTTTAGGGATTTATTTTATTGTTGTTATATTTCAGAACTGTGTAAAATGAGAACTTCCAGCACCATTTCTCACTGCCAAAAGTCTCTTTCAAATCTTTTTGGGTGTTTAGTTGTACCTTTTTCTGTTCTGTTCCACCTTTTTGGCTTTTTTAAGGATCTCAAACAACCTGCACACAGTCACATCCGATTCAAGTGTGTATTTCTAGAAATGAGAAGTGTGGGCAGGCTCCAAGCCTTGTTGATTCAGCAGCCCACTGACGTCAGCAAGAACTCAGCTGCTTGCATCTCTCTGCTGCCAGCCTTGCAGTTGGCTCTGTCTTCACAAGCAGAGCCCTAACAGTCTTAACTAGTTTTTAAAAAATCATGACAAGGCCTGAAAGAAGGGGAAAGGCACACACATGGAAGAAATGATTCAAAAGGTTGAATTTCAGGCACATTGGTCAATAGGGGAAGCGATCTTTAGTAAACTCTCTTTAGATTAAATGGATTTAAATGAGACAGTTTGCAGTGAGTTGCTGTGTCTGGAGATGACTACAAATGACCAACCCCCAAAGCAGAGGGTAAGAGGCAGGTCAGCCACTGTAGTTCCCTGTTCCTTCTGATGTCTCCAGTATCTATGGGGTCCACCACATGTCCCATTCAGTCCCTTAGGGCTACGGGCCTGAATGACCTTTATCTGCTCCTCTACTAGTCCTGGGAAGGACTTGAGTATGAGCCAGCCAATGACCACAGAATGGTAGCTCTGAGTGGGTGGGTGGCTAGGGATAAGCAGAATGTTCTCTGCTTCCCAGGAACCTTCTTTGCTCATGCAAACCTGCAGAGTCTGCGCCTGTACCCCTTCACCGACGGCTGGCACCCCTTCCTGGTGACTGCAGAAGTGGTCTACTTCCTGTTTCTCCTCTACTATATGATCGTGCAGGTGAGGGAAGAAATGTGGCTCCCTGCAGAAGGGATGCAGGTGATAGTATCTGCTTTCTGGCCCCATCCTTCCTTGGGATGGGGGCTGAAAGAGTGGGAGGGAAAGGTCCTAGTTCCTTATTTGCCATGGCAACCGTTCAGGCCTTCTGCTAGTCCTGAGGGCACATCCAGATCAGGACACTTCTCAGGAACTGATACTCAGAGGGTGGTCCTTCCTGGGTGGGAAGATGAGAGGAGTAAGGTTCCTATCTCTGTTGAACTGAGACCCATTTTTTTCTGTTCAACTGAGATTTCCCCAAAATGACTCAGGATAGAAGTAGAGGGAAGAGGTGGTGTCCCCACAGCTGGGGGATTCTCTGAATTTAATTGTAGTGACTCCTAGCATCTTTTGTTCATACCTGTGGTCCCTGAGAATCATATAAAATTCCCCTTTCTACCGTTAGCAGCATATTATACAACAAGAGCACAGATGCTGATGATGACAGCTTGAGGATGCAGGGAACTCATCTGAAGCTTAACATATATCCCCACTGCTCCCTTTGAAAATGCAAACCAGAGACCTAAAGGGGCATGTTAGCCTTTTCTCCAACAACCTATTTAAAGCACTGCATTCTGAGTGCCTATACAAGCATTTTGCCATGTAATTGTGCCATTGTGCGTGTAGTTTACCCAAGGTCAGAATTTGAGTCCACAGAGTCTGAATCATGACCTTGACATTCAACCTCTACGGCACACCAGAAGTCTCATAACCTGGGATCCCATAGCGCCAATTGAAACCCAACAGTCAACAGTGATCAATTATCAAATGGTGGCATTTAAGTCCTTGCACCTTGCTAAGAACATCAGAGGAGCCATTTCACCCCTGCTTCTGCTTTTCCCCTCTTTCATTACCCTCCACCTGCAGCTGTTTCAGAAAGCCTCTCTCCAAACCCCTCAACTCTTTCTAAAAATGCTGCTTGAGCAGCTTAAAAGAAAATCTTCCCTTCTTTCTATCCCTTTCTAATGTAAGGGAACTTAGGCTTTTACCAGCAAAACACCAGTAAGGGTAGGAAGGAAGAGGGAAAGGGAGGCAGAAAACACACAGGGGTCATTTTATATGATATGGGACATCTTCGGAAGCACAGAATTAAAAAAAAACTGACCAGTTCAGAACACCCCTCCACAAAGACAAGAAGAAATCTACATTAAAAATAATTCTACGTGGTAAATACACTTAAGTTACCACTTTAGCCATTGAAACGCACAGTTCAACGGCCGTAAGTCCATTTACACTGTTGTGCAACCATCAGCACCACCCAGCTCCAGAACTTTTTCTCTTGCAAAACTGAAGCTGTGCCCATTGAACAACTCCTTCCTGCCCCTAAGAAAACAACTTTCATTATTTGTTGAAAAAGCATGAAATCAGAATGTGATGTGCATCCCAGGCAATCTGTGAAAAGGGTTGCAAAAACAGAAAGAAATCTCACCCTGGTATTGGTCCAGGCAGATGCAGACACCCCGGGAGGAAATGTGGCCTTGGCTCCAGGCCATGGCACTAAGCAAACATGGCAGAAAAGGAACCACGCGCGTTGTCTGGCTTCCCAGTGCACATAAAACTAAAAAAACAAAAACAAAAACAAAAAACTATGTTCACAACCAAATGTCTCATCTAAGTGTGCAGTAAAAGCATTGTATCTTGAAAAAAAACAAACAAAAACAAGCAGAACAAAACACCAATGGGTATATCTCAACTTAAACAATGCTTTATTGCTGAAAAATGCAAACCATCTTCTGAGCCTTTGGCAAATCTTGTTTTGTTGGAGGGTTTTGTGAAAAACCCAGTGACGCACAATAAAACAAGGTCTGCGTGCACAATGTGTTACACTGGTCCTAAGGGAAAAACAAACTAGTCCTTAAAGGACTTACTACGCCTTTGTTCCACTAGTTCACCCCAAATTCACCTGACTGGATTCATTATGTACATACTGGGTTTGTTAATTGCTATTGTTGAAAGGAAAAATAAAGTTCTCATTTATTTACAACAGGATATAGTTTTGCATTTGGAGCCAGTGCTCGCCAAAGTGAGGCCCCTGCCTGCCCTGGGACACCCAGAGAAGGGCACTGTCTTCCTTGAAGGTTACATTTCAAAGTAATGGCTCCCAGGTCCCTGAGAAAACATTTCTGATTGTACAACTGGCAAGAGACTGATTTAGCTCTTAAAAAGACTTACATCATCTCAAAGGCACAGAGAAAAGAAGTCAGTTATAACTTCTCTGAAGTAAATGCTCCATGATGTGGAGTGGAGGGGGGATCTTTTCTTCCTCTTCCTTCCCCTACCCTCTACCTCACTTTGCATCAGAGGATTACATCGTTTCCCTACTAGATACTGCAGTTACTCTTACACAATCCCAAATCCTGCAGTTTGGAGGGTGGGAGCTGATGAGGTTGGTGTACACGATGGGAAGAGGCCCTGGCACTCCATGCAAGTGGAGAAGGGCTTGGGGATGCCTACAAGGATCCATAACCCTCTGTAGCCAGAGGGTCATCCTGGATGGTGGAGGGAACCTCAGACCCAACAGGGACACAGGGATTTGGGGGATGCTAGTCTGGCCACAGCCTTTGGAGAACCTCTGATTCGTTTGCCAGGGCAAGCTCATGAGGAAGCAGAGATGGTGTTATTTCCGCAGCAAGTGGAACCTGCTGGAACTGGCGATCATCCTGGCCAGCTGGAGTGCCCTGGCAGTGTTTGTAAAGCGGGCCATACTGGCTGAGCATGACATCCAGCACTACCGGGACCACAGGAAGCAGTGAGTGACTTTGTGGCAGACCCCCAACTAGTATCATTAAGCCTCCTTCCTCATCTCTGTGAGGCCCAGGGGTCACATGGAGGGGTTTGAAGTCTTGTTGACCTTCATAGTTCTGATCAAAGGTCACTCTTAAAAAAAAAAAAAAAACTATAGCTACCATTTCGATTCAGGTTGGGACCCTAAGCATATACAATTTAAAACAAAATAATATCTTACTTCTGTACATCTTACCAAAACACAACACCAAGTGACTCCTGTTGAGGTCCCTCCCAGCCTTTTGGGCAGGGTCATATGAGTACCCCAGTAAGTCCCTGTTGGCTGCCATTTACCAAGGGTCTGCTTTGTGCTAGGTTGATACACTAATGGATGGAATCTTCTCTGGTCCCTGTTTTGCAAGTAAAGAAAGCAGAGCTCAGTGAAGTAATGTGACTTTCCCAAGGTCATGCAACTATTATCAAAGTGGAAGAGAAGGAATTTAAACCTCACTTTTATGTCCCCAGGATCCCAGTCCTTACTCTGAACCATGTGTTTCTGTGACTGATTATATAGATACAGCTGATATTTATCAAGTTATTTTTGTTGGGTGCCCTACAGTCATAAAAGCACCACTTTAAAAGCATTATCATCATCTACTTTCATCTTCCTGAGACTTCGAAAAGGTATTATCATCATCCCTTTTTTTAAAATTGGGAAATTAAGGTTCAGAGATGAAGAAGTCTGTGCAAGATCACAAATCAAGGAAACGTAGGACCCAGAATTTGAACTGTATTGGTAACCTCACTCTAAACTATCTAATTCATTCATTCAACAAGCGGGCATTACGTTCTTCATGCCACACCCATGTTATCACATTAAATATAGGACAAAAACTCCACCTTCTCTCCATCCTTTCTTCCATAGAGATGTAGCACACATCAGTCGAATTCTTCCAGTTCATAAACTATCAGATGCACTTTAACTTTTATTTAGGCTTACTGCAAATCTTATGTAGAACAACTATCTTGAAAATGTAAAGGTGTGTTAGCTTTTGAAAGAGTCTGCAAAAGGTGACCTAGGGACCAAGTCCACCTGCCATCTACTTTCAGAAATAGTTTTATTGGCATGCTGCCTCATTCATCCCTTTACACAAGGCCTTAATTATATGCCATCTGACCCTTTACAGAAAGTTTGTTGGCTTCTGCTTCGAGGAAAGATCTGACTGCTTGGAAGGAAGGAGGAGGTTATCCATGACTGAGGTCGTGACAGAAGAGAGATCCTTCCCGTATCTGTACTGTCCAGTACTCACCCTGTATTAGGACTTTTGTCGGTCAGAAGAGTTTCACTTCTGATACCCAGACAGCTTTCCTCCTTACAGGGATTACAAAACAACTTTTCAGCAAGAAACTTCTCTTTTTACATAGAGCGTCAGAAATCTGGGACTTTTGATAGAAGCCCGAGTCTAGTTAAGTCTGCTCTCACCTGGAACTCTCAGTTCAGTTTGATTCATCAATGAACCAAAGTTCTGTATTTATTTCAGAAACTTGCATATTTCTTTTTTAATTAGCATGATAAGTCATTTTAACAACCAGGGCCTGAATTTTAAGAATGCTTTTTATGACCAAATGATTTGCTCCAGTCTCCCTTTAATGCAGTGGTTTCAGGCCTGGGTTTTGTACCACAATCATCCAGGAGATGATCAAATCAGTGCCCAGGTCACATGCCAGACACCCTAAATCAGGATGTCTGCAGATGGGATCCTGGCACAAGTATTTTATCGGTTATTTTAAAATATAGTCAAGGCTGAGAACTGTGCTTGAATCAAAAGTCATTGCCATCATAAAGGAGGGCTGTCATAGTTACTATCCCACATGTATGAGCAATTACTATACCTGGCATGGGAAGGTCTGGACTCCAGAATCAGGCTCGCCTGATTCCAGCTCTGTCTTCACCACTGCTTATGTCACTAGCTGTGAGGCCTTTGCTAACTCTGTCCTTATCCATAAAATGGAGAGAGTAATATTAATTACTCACCAATGGTCTTGAGAACCAATGCTCTTGAAGGTAATATAAGACTCACTGGTCTGTCACTCAGTGCAACTAGCTGGTACTTCCATCCTTCCTTGAAATGTAAGGGAAGTATGTCCCTATACATGCAGATGGTTGTGTACAGACACATTTCATCTAACGGCCCCACACAGGGAGGGGTGGCTGAGTGAATGCCTTTACCTCTATCCTCTTGATCCTGGGAGGATTCCAAACCCTTTGCATTTTCCCAGAACTTCAGAGCCACTAATAAGACTGCTAGTTGGCCCTAGGAACTAGCTGCTGAGGCCCCTTGACCACCATCATCCCTATCACCATCACCTCCATTTCCATTACCATCATCTTCATACCATCTTTACAGTTAACATCATCCCCATCATAACATCACCACTATCACCCACTGGGGGAAGTGGGACAGGTCAGTGTCCCAGACCTGTTGTTGTGAGAAGTGATGGCCACTGATCACGACAAGCCTAATCCTGTATCCCAGGCTGAACTAATCCCGGATGAACCTGGTTGAGCTCCTCACAGTCTCTGAGATCCAAACTCCCTTTTGGTTCCACAGGGTGATCAGTTTCAGTGAGACAGCAGCAGCAGATGCTGCCCTTGGTTACATCATTGCCTTCCTGGTACTCCTGTCCACAGTGAAGCTTTGGCATCTGCTCAGGTTGAACCCCAAAATGAACATGATCACATCAGCCCTGTGTTGTGCCTGGGGGGGCATTTCGGGCTTTATCACCGTCATCCTTATCATGCTCCTGGCTTACTCCATCACAGTGAGTGGCTCCCTTGGGAAAACCTTTAGGGTTGGTCTCCCTGGAAGACAAGGGTTTTCAGTGTTGGGGAGCTGAGGGTTAAAGTTAGGAAGACCCTGGGGACTTAGGGAGATGGTAGATTTTCTGACGACCAGGGTCTTTTTAGCTGGATGCTCCTAAGCCAGTCTCTCCAAATAGCAAAGACTGGAGAACTCAGCTGGAGCCAAAACAGTCCCTAGAAAAGTTTTTTTTCTGCATCCAGACTCTGCCTAGATGTGCCTGACATCTCAATAGCTCAGACATGCACAGAGAGTGCTGGGGGCTGTGAGAGGTCCTGGGTGGGGTGGCAGTGAGAACTGAGGGTAGAACTTAGTAGGACCAAAATCATTCCGCTCAGTCCCTAAACACTGACAATTTTCTGATAATCACATCTCTCTTGTGACTGAAGAAAAATGGAACTATCAACCCTTTTTTATTATCAAGTAATGTAAAACAAAAACCATCTGCAACTCCTGATCTCCACTTAACAGGCCTACATCCTCTCCATGATTCCCATAATAACCCTGGCCCCAGTCCCCTGTGACCCTTCAGCCCAATCCAGATCCACTGCCCAACTAACCCTCTTCCCCATTCTTGCCCTGACCTCACTCTGCTTCTCACCTCCCACCACTACCCTAATCTCCAAGCCATTCACTAGCCCATCTTATAGTAGTCCTCACTCCATCTCTCCCTTTTCCACTCCTCCCCGTTCCTGTCCCTGGCTATCACCTTGACTCTATCCCTGACTCCCCCACTCATCCTCCCCTCTCACTCTCAGAAACAGTGAGATGCGGTGATGGTGTGATGGCTGGAGATGATGCCAAGCTGGAGTCTAGTTTTGTCTAACACCCTCACTTGCCTGCATGCATTCAGTTGGCCCATGAACTGAGGGCCATAAATGACACATTCAGACATCCCTTGGGAGAGTGGGGTGCTGTAGAGAGAAGGCTCTGCCCAAACATAAGCCTGTTGTCCATCCAATCCAACTCCCCAGAGCCAACAGGCAACATCCCAGAGAGCCCAGTTCCTCCCTAAGGGGCAATTTAGATGAACACGGTAGTGGTCTAATCAGAGGCACTGAACCCCCGAAGGAGACTGAGCACCCTCTCTGTACTGGGAGTCACGGAAAAGGGCATTGTCAACAGACGGTGAACAATATAGCAAAAGGCCTAGACAAACTGGGCAGCAGGCATTTCCAAAGCACACAGCAAACATAACACACCATTCTCACACAGGGTTGCATGTATGGCCTTCCACGTGCTCACCCACAGAGACACACACATCTGGTTTAGAACTGGGTATATACACACCCCCACTTGTATACCCCTGTGTATACAGACAGCTTGGCCAGGCCAGGCCAAGGCTATGGCTCAACCAGACCACTGATGCTGTGGTCTAACAACAGGCTGTGCAGGGTGAATGATTTCTTTCCCTGCTGACAAGGACCCTTTCCATTACAGTCAAACCTAATATTTGGTTGGAAACTCCGATCCTACAAACTCCGATCCTGCCTCTTTGATGCGGCAGAAACAATGATCAGTCTTCAGCTAGGAATCTTCAACTATGAGGAGGTAACGGGGAGCAGGAGCCATGAATGCTGCCATTGGCACCAAGTCGTAGTGTCATTTAGAGAAAATACCCCCTCAAAGGCTCCACAACAGAGGCCACCCCAGGTCCAGAGCCTGGCAAGCACAGAGCAACTTTGAACAAATAAAAAGTTCTTGTTTCTACAATGCCCACAGCTCACCATGGGGACCCAACTTACAAAAGAACACTAGGTAGCAGTTACACAGGGGAAGGGCTGTGCTGGCAGGGGGAGGTGTCTCTGGAAGGGAATGCTCCCCACCCTAGCCAGATATGGTACCCCTAAAGAGGGGTAAATAAGTGATAGCAGTGGAAAGTAAAGGTGCTGCCCTTCTCTCTCCAAGTATTTGGAGTGCACTGCCTTACTCTTGGCCCCAGACTGAGGGCAATCCTCCTAGCTCCTGGCTTTTCCTAGCCCTGAGGACACATTTCCCTCTGAGGGTGCCTCTGCGGGGAGGTGGCAGCTAGGACACAGGAGCCGTGGGGATGACACTGGCCTTCTTCCTGACAGGTCCTGGACTCCAGCCCAGTGCTCGGCTCCTTTCTCATTGGGTCCTGCATCATTTTCATGACGTTTGTGGTGCTGAATCTGTTTATCTCTGTCATTCTGGTAGCCTTCCATGAGGAACAAAAATACTATCCGGTAAGTCCCTTTGGTCGATTCTACAACAGTCACTGACCTTGAACAAGAATGAGACTAGCTGAGTAGTATTAGACATCAAGGGACTTTAGTTCAAAGCCTTCATTTCATGGGAGGGGAAACAGGCTCAGAAGGAGGAAATCATTTCCCCAATATCACAAGCAAGTGAAGGGCTGACTAGAATCAGAGTCCCCTAATTCCCAGGTCTGCATTCTGCTCATTTATACCAATAACTTCCAACTGTGATTCTATATTAAGATTTCTTTGGAGGCTTCTGGAAACTATTGCTGCTGTACCTGAAACCAGTAAAAACAGAATCTCTGGGAGGATGCTCCAAGCATCAGTATTTTTGAATTCTGCCAAGGCTGAGGCCTGCTTAAGAAATGATTAAAGAAGACAGTTTAGTGGTATCAATAAACTTTAATACTGCATGAGGATGACACTCTCCATTTAAAGAATTGCAAAATGGAGCAGAAGGCAGGAAGCTTTTATAGTGTGAAGAATATAGGCAGAAGAAGAGAAATATAGAAATACCTGATTGGCCGGGGCCACATAGTCAATTTTGTTTGGGGTGAGAATGAACAAGGAGATGAGTGCCCAGAGTTGGCATTTGGGGATTGGCTGCTGGACAGACTACATTTCTGGTCACAGGGAATGTTTACAGGGACTTAAAAGTTATCAAAGTCTCAGATTGTAGACTTGGCACCAGGGCAAGCATGGCTCCATCTTGGGTCTAGAAATGTATTTAAACAATTTATTTAAATATGGTAACTTGGGTTTAAACATGGAGGAATTGCCGAACTGCTTTACAAAGCAGCTACACCATCTGGCATTCCCAGCAGCAATGTATTTGTGCATAAATTCCTAACATGCTCTATTGGGAGATGAGAATGAATGGGAGGAAGTGGTAAAGAGCTTTTGGATGTTCTCATAGAGGGGAAGAAGGAACCCCTGGGGATAAAGGTGAAGCATACACCCTTGGAATTCCCAAAAGAAGAAGAATCCCAATGCAAAAGCACCTCTACCCAGGGAAGAGAGCAAACTGAACAATAAAAACTCTTACAAAAACCCCCAAAGAGGGCTTCCTGGTGGCACAAGGGGTTAAGCACCACACTACGATGCAACTGCAGCCACTGTAGCACGGGTTCAATCCCCGGCTAGGAAGGTGACCCACATGGCACAGAGGATCTCTCCTGCCTCACCTGCTGTTCCCCTCAGCAATGTATTTCAGTCAACCTGCCTGTTCTGTCCCCCACTCTGTCTCTGGTGACTCCTCTAAACCCCACACCTCTGGCCTATATCCCAGTTCTTATATGCATAAGTAATTTTTTTAAAAAAAGGAAAAAGAAAAATTCCCAAAGAGGATGGTTTTGTGTATGTCACAGGTTATTTCTCCCTTTGCAGCTGACAAAAGAAGGAGAGATCGCTGATTTGTTGTTGATGAAAATACTCAGTTTCTTGGGCATTAAATGTAAAAGAGGACAGGAGCCTGGAGGCAGCAGTGAGCATTCAGGGTTGCTGTCTGAAGCCTGGCCCCTTGAAGAAGTACCAGCAGGCCCCCGAGTCTGAGTGGTTCATCACCTGTAGCACTGGGGAAGGCAAGCACTTCAAGCCTACCTTTACTACCTATTCTGTAGTCTCTCCAGGGCAATGTTTTTCTGTGTACATCCAAGAGGTACCAAGTCTAGCAAGTAAAATAATAAAAATATATACAGGGGCCTTCCTGGTGGAGCAAGGGGTTACGCACCACACTATGATGCATCCTCAGCCACTATAACACGACTTCGATCCCGGGCCAGGGAGGTGACCCACATGGTGTGACAGACCTCTCCTGCCTCACCTGCTCTCCTCTCACCAGTGTATTTCAGTAGATCTGCCTGCCTGTTCTGTCCCCTACTCTGTCACTGGCGAATCACCCCCACACCTTTGGCCTGTACCCCTGTTCTTGTATGCATAAATAAATAAACCTTTAAAAAAGACACATACAGTCACTACTACTGTAATAGGCTATTTGTTCCAATGCATTTCCTCCTAGAAATAAAGCGAATATTGTCTGGAGTTCAGAACAACAACAACAAAAACCCAACTCCTCTGCAATCTAATCATTTCATTTTGGGGTCAGTTAGAGGTTGCCTTTGAATGTTATTCTAGCTCAGGTTTTCTCAAACTGTGTCTCAGAGATGCTAGTGGGTATATTAGTTTCCTGGTGTTGCTGGACAAAGCACCAGGGGCTTATAAACAGAAATTTGTTGTATCACAGTCTGGAGGACAGAAGTCCCAAGTCAACAGGGCCATGCTCCCTCTGAAGATACTGGAGAGGAATCTACTCTTTTGGCTTCTAGTGTTAGCCAGCAATCCTTAATGTCCCTCAGGTTTTAGATATATCACTAATTTCTGTCACCACATGGTCTTCTCCCTAGTATATCTGTTTCTGTGTCTCTTTTCCTCTTTTTTATAAGGACACGAGTCACATTGGATTATGGCCCACTCCACTCCATTATGACCACTTCTTAGCTAATGATGTTAAGGGCAAGCCCAAAACCAAATGGAATGGCCTGGGAGTGAGTCCTCGCCCATGCACTTAAAAAAAAAGATAAGAGTCAACTGCAGACACTCATAGAAAAGTTAATAAAAGGCTTATTTACAAAGGGAAATGAAATGAGGGGGAACCCATGAAGAGAGAGAATAATTGGTGTAGGTGTCCTACCAGTAATGCTATTTGAGCTGGGGCCACAAGAGCACACTGAAGGCAGGCAAAAAACCAAGAGTGTAGGCCCACATGTCTTTGGTTATACACCAAGCATGGCTGTTTATCTCTATCCTTAGTTTGCAGCAATCTCCCCTTCAGGAAGTCAAGAGATATGGCAGATCCATGATAGAAGTTGTAATCCAAGGTCCCTGGGATCTCTTTGCAATGGAGGTGCAGTGAAGCCATAAAACATCAGCAGGTGGAGTTCATGCAGGACATACTTTTCCTCCAACAATTAACATCTGCAAAAACTCTAGTTCCAAATTTGGTCACAGCGGGGGTTGGTGGTGGTGGTGGTGGTGGTGGTTAGAGTTTCAATGTATTTCTTTTTCTTTTGGGGGAGGTTTATTATTTTTCAGTGCATCTCTTTGAGGGACACGATTCAACCTATAACAAGTATTATCCTCTTCCTCCCCCATATTTATTTCTGAATTAAATAAATGCAGGAAAAACTGAATTATTAAAGGTTCTTCCACTTCCTTAGCACTGGGAATTAGCAGAGCTTTTAATATGCTACATGTGCAAATATACCTGTCTCCTGAGGGACTTTGTCTCTCTTTGAGAGACAAAGTACAAAGCCCCAAATTTCTCTGACTAAGAATCTGGCAAGCTCCATCATGCTATTATTCCTTAGATGACACTTTGGGAACTGTGGATCTATAACCATGGTCTTCAACCTTGGCTACATATTGGAATCCCCAGACTTTACTCCAATATCTCAGAAACACTAGACTGGGAACCAGGATGCAATATTTGTTAAGCCCTGCAGGAGATTCCCTTGTGAGTGTGATAACAGTGCTCTAAAGATAACAGAACACTTCTAGGTATCTGGTGGGCCAGTATACATTTCCCTTCCAGCATGCAGTCTCCCTCCTCCTCACACCCTCTGGTAGCAAATAGTTTAGGTCGCCTCCCCCAACACTATGCCATGCATTCCTCCTTGTTGTCACGATCTCAACTTTATTCAGGTAGCCCTCTCCCACATGACTCAAGGGAAGGTGACCCTGCATCCAACTAGGTAAATCTTTTTGTCTTAGTCATGGTAACCAATTTCCCTTGACAGTGAGCGGCACAGAATGGCACTGACCCAGTTTTGGCAAATAAAAAATAAGAAGAAATTTCTAGGATCATATTTGGATCCCACTTCCTAGGAAGATCTCCTTGCTAATGAAAGAACACAGAGATATACTCTATGCTGCTAGACACTGTCTGACCTGAGAAAGAATCTTGGAACTGTGTTAGGCAGTAGAGAGGGTCTGGAGACACATGCTACTGGACATTAAGTCAGGCTGAAGCTGACCAAGTGATTACATTTTCTGCACTGGAGATGTAAGGTAAGATCACCTACCCACACTGACAGTGACTGACCCTATCTCTAAGAAATATGTATCTCCCAATACGTACTTTAGATAAAACAGCTTTCATCACTAACATACACTTTAGGCTAACTATCCTCTAGGCTAAAGGTATGCATTCCATCATGAAGCGATCACAGGCACAAGGAGATCATAGTTCAAGAGATGGAATTAACTGTTGTTTAAAAAAGAAACAACAACTCCAAAATGGAGTCATTCATGTGGGAGGGGAGAGCATGCAGACTTAATATCTAATTTAATTGCTATTTCAGTCCACCTTTGGGAGATGGATTCTAAACCAATCAATCTGAGTTTCCATGGTCATCATCAGTGAGGTCATCTGCATAAGACCCTCTGCCTTCCCCTGAGAGAAGGTGACTTTACCTATAATAATCTTTCTTTCCTCTACTAATAACCAGACTTACACTCTCTCTGCTTATAAAAACGATGCAGGGTCTTTCTACTTGCTGCACGGGAAGGTGCCAGATTTGTGGTATTCATGAATTGTTTAATGAAGCTAGTGAGGCCTATATGTTTATTTGGATGAGTTTATTATTCTTAACACTATAGATAAAAAAAGCCAACTCTTTGGATCATATTGCTGAGCAGGAAATATATATATATATTTCTTTCATACATCTAAATGTCTTTTACAAAAGGGCAACATCCACTCAGCTTTCAGATCCTGAAATAATCTTTATGCCAAAGAGACACATTTTCGGGGTGGTAGTGTTTGTTCCCCTATAGTAGAAGGGTCTGCAATACAGCCCATACACTGATTCGTGGTCTTTTTCTTTCTACCAAATGAGTAGTAAGTGGAGCCAGGACTAGATATTGTAGGACATGGTTTACATTATGCTTCACCAGCTTGTAAAAAACAAAAACAAAACCCACAATAAATACAGAATTTTGACACAGAAGCTAGCCAAGAGCTGAAGCTTAGAACAGGTGACTATGAGCTCATGACCACCCTAAACAGAGGCAAGTTGAACAGAGCTTCAGGACTGTGGGTTGCTACTCAAACTAGAGGTCAAGTCCAGCTACAGCTACCTCTAGCTGCTTAAGCTATAAAATGCCTGTTCATCCCACTCCTGGGGAAGCTAGCAAAACTTCCTGAGCCTCCACCTACTTGTCTATGAGAGGAGAGTAATAGCTACTAAAAGGGGTTCTGGAGAAGACTGAAGAGAGAATGCTTGCACACAACAGTCATGCAACAAGGGCTCTTAAATGGTTATTATCTGCTTATTGCAAAATAGCATGACAGCCCTTACAAGTCACTCAAGATGTGCTGGCAATTCCAATTTATAAGCGGGACAGCAGCTTGGTGAAACAACTTAAGGGTCTCTCTCTCTCTCTCTCTCTCTCTCTCACACACACACACACATTTACACACAGGCACAAGTATCCTACAATACTGCAATACTGAAGGTGTGGAGTTTTTTACTCTAGTGTTTGCTGATTCATGCCCACTGTTGGAAGTGAGGTCATAGAGATGTGTCTTCTGCAACTCTCAGAAGGCCTTGGTCACCAGCCTTGCATAAGCAAAGAACTGATCATGCTGTGTCTTAACTTCGCCTTTTGATTGCTCTGGCCTAGCTAAGTGGCCACTGGCCACCCCCACCAATGGTAAGTCCTTGTGCATTAAAAGTCGAGATTCTGTCTGCCCCGCGGTTTTCCTTGTGCCTCCTGGGAACTGTAAAGTGGGTTCCCGGATTGTTTTCAGTATCTTAAAGTCAAAGAGAAACTGCTTATGTGTCAGTGCTCCTCTGATCAATACCCAACCGCGTTTCAGCTAGAATGACTGAACCTGGCCTCAAATCCCGTTCTGAGTGACCTTGATCCCCCCGGGGAGGATAGGGATAGCGTCCTTTAATAAGACTGAGGGCACCGTGCTTTACCTGCGACCCCAGTGCCCAATAGCAGGTGAACGCAGTGATCCTGCAGAATCACCACTGTCTGGAGCCCTTCTCACCGCACAGGCCCACAGTAGCTGACCCTGAGCTTTCATTCATCAGCAAGCGACGCCCAGAACATGACTCCACCCCCTACCGGCGGCTCCGCCCAGCCCCGCCTCGTCCGCCACGCTAGTCCCCGCCCCTCGCGTATAGCCCGTTCCGTATATCACGCCCTTCACTTGTCCACGCCCCCCCTGCATGTCGTCCTATCCGAGGCAGTGTGCGGTCTGGAAAGCCCGCCCCCTGCTCGCAGTCCCAACAGGCCCCGCCCCCCGCTTGGGGCAGCCCCGCGCCCCGGTCCGGCCAGCTCGCTCCGGCTCGCTCTGGTCCGGGGCCGCCCCCCGCCCCGCCCCGCCCCGCCCCTGCCGGCCCGGTTGTCCGAGGTGCAGCGCCGCTACCCCCGTAACCTGCGAACATGGCGCTGCGAGCGGCGCTGAGCGTGCGGGCCGCGGCCTGCAACCTGCGCGCCTCCTTGATGCCGGCAGCTCACTGCCGGCTGCGGGCCTGGGGGCTGCGGGCCGGCGCCGTCCGAATGCTGCGCACCGGCTCCGCTCAGCTCTCTGGTAAGCGTGAGCCGGCACGTGGGCCGAGCCCCGCCGCCTCGGTTCAAGGTGTGACAGGGTGGTCGGCGGGGACGCCTCCCGCACGCTTCGCCTCGTGGCTCACCTTTCGTTCTTGTTCCTAGCGGGGCGAGTCCCTGTCCGCGCTTCTTTTGATTGTGGGATCCCCCTTAGCGCGGCCGCTGCGTCCACGTCGGTGGCGCGGACCACACCGCAGCCTTTGTCCGAAGTGTAGGGACCTGGGTTGGAGGCCTGGGCCCGGGGCGGGCGAGCCTCAGCCACTCGTGCTGGGGACCCGGGCTACCTTAGGCTCTTGCACGTGTGAGTAACGTGAACCCTAGAAGTGGAGACAAGTTAGGCTTGAGTTTGCTGAATGGACGGACCATTACTGAAAGGCTGGAGCAAATTTAAAGCAAGAGCATTTACTGAGATTCAAGCACCAGATCCAGACTTTTACTAGCTAAAGCGACCATAACTTAAAAGATGCACCTGTCTCCTAAAAACAGAATAGTCTAATGCCACAGGAAACGTTCTGAAGTCTACATTGAGTCGTGGGTGTCTTGGGGCTGAAATGAAGCCCAACTTAAATAGACTCTAAATAACCGGGAGACCTGCCCCTTAAATGCCTTCGCCATCTATGCTACTTGCTTTTATATCAGAGGTAAACAAGTTTTACTTTATGTGCAAATGCTTGAGACATTAATCGCACCTCTAGAATTCAGGCTTCTAGATGTGTTGTCAGGAACTTGTTTAGGGCTGGCAGAGTTGATAAATTTTTTCCAACGTCTGAAACAGAAAAATGCCTTCTCTCCTTGCTAATATTCCCTTTTGTTGGTCACATATTTATTACCAACTTAAGTACCATGGGAAAGCATTTTCAGATCTAAGAACTTAACTTAAAGTCTGTTTTTTTTTTAAGTCTGATACTATTGCTGGCTTTTGCATTTTTCAGTTGTCTAGTTAAATACTGCCACGGTATCACACCCATGATCTGATTGAAACAGCTAGGTTTTTAATACCAGTTCCAACTGTGGTTCTACCTCTTAAGATCCTGGTAGTCAGTCTCCAACTCAGCTTCTCGCACAAGTAAAATTATAATTTAATTATAATTCAGTTGCTGGATGAAATAAAATAATGTAACTGGAGTACATATAGCCTGACACATTGTAAGTACTTGATGTACTTGTTATTAAATGTTACTGTATAAAGTTTAAAATGACCAATATTAATATAATTTATATTTCCTCTGACTTGTGGCTTTTGAAGGATAACCCAAACTTTTCATAAATCAAAACACCTAGTTTTCTGAAGCTAAAACCCATGTTTTTTGAGGTTCAGTAATTATTTACCAAATCTGACCCACTTTTTTCCTTTTGGCCAAGGGTTAAAGGAGTATTCTACTGATCACTGTCTTTAGCCTAAACAGCATGATCTAGTAAAAAAAAAATAACTTGTGGACTTTGATGTCAAGCTGTTCTGGGTGCATTTAGCTAGGTAAAGTTGCTGCCTTCCCCCTCTAAACTCAGGGCTGCTCAGCTGCTAAATTAGCATCTTACTCCTAAGATTATCTTGAGAATTAGGTTAGGTGGCAAAGCCAACATCAAGATAATATGTTGTCTTAGAGAAGTCATTTATTTTTCTAGTCCTTACTTTAAAAAGGTGTATTTAGATTTAAACTCATAATTGGTAATCATCCAATTCTAGAACTGTAATTGAATGATAGGAAGAACTGAGTGTTGTAGCCAAGTAGCTATTATCTACTAGATTTTTGCTCACAACTCCTTTTACTTGACTAAATTTTTAACAATAAGATAGTGAACCCTGCTGTTGCTTGCTTTATACTTAACAGTCCACATGTGTATATAACGGGCTGTATAAGTGTCTTGAGAGTGTTGAGTCAGGGTGGAGGCACTGTTGTAGGAGCAAATGCGTGAGACTGTACAATGCAAGACTTCCTGCAGGATAGAGCTTCTAAGCTGAGGCAAGGCAGTATATAAACCGTAACTTTTCCTATAGAAAGGTAAATTTCACCTGAAGCATTCTTTATTGAAATGGAATGAAGCAAAGCAAGTTTCTTTATGACAGATCTCACAGCTTCTACCAGAGTATAAAATTAAGAAAGTTCCTTAAAGACTAGGGGAAGAAAAAAGTAACAAATTATACTCCTTGTATTCTGTGTATTAAGAGTATGTATTCTAATCAATGTAAGCTCATTTAAGTACAGCTATCTTTTGGGTATGAGTGAACCAACAAAGCTTACTCTAAAACAGCATGTGAATTTATGAACCATTTTCCTTAATTTCTGATGCATCATTTTTGGAAACATACTTAAGAATATGATACATATTTAAGGAAATGGTGTATACTTTTAAAAAACTTAGTCTTCAAAGCAAGTACCTTAACATTAAAGCCTAAATAATTTTAACATTTCTTCACCTTTGGTCATTCTTTTTCCAGAAATTTTGAGTTTGAGAAACAGCTCATAAAGCCATAGACTCCACTGACCAATGAATAAGCAGGGCTTGACTTTGCATCCATTAACAACCAAGTTCTATGGAGACTCTTGAGTTCTGATCTGTTTGCTCTTTGAATGATGGTATTCTTAGGTCAACTCTACCTAAGGAGGCACTGTTTTTTAATTACATCATTTATAAGCAGTGTTTTTACTGCCTCCAGAATCTTACTGCTCCATCTCTCTTTCCAAGGAACAGAAATGTACATTTGAAATGAAATGTGCACCAAAATCTTTTTTTTTTTTTGGTTTAGACTAAATAAAGACCAGATAACTTTCTCTTCCAAAGATGCACAAGATGTTTACATCAAGCCTTAACAATATCACAACTGAGAAGTCCTGTTGTCTTTTCATATTTTTCATAATAGAATTCAATAGAATATTATTGAAAGGTAATGTCAATAAGTCAAACACAAATACTGGGAAATTCCTTTGCTTGGATAGGGTTGATATGAAAGATGCTTTTAAACAAGTGATGCCACTGCTTTTCTGAAATACTGGTCTTCTATTTTAGTGCGTAAATTCACAGACAAACATGAATGGATAACAACAGAAAATGGTATTGGAACAGTGGGAATCAGCAATTTTGCACAGGTATTGGATTGTCTTGAAATATCTGTCTTTTGCTTAATTGGATTGTCTCTATCTTTTAAAAATTGTTTACTCTTCCTCTTAGTATTTCAGGGCTTTAAAAATATCAGTCATGGGTGAATTTTAAAAAAATAAACATTTTAGTTAGGGTAGTGTGCAGTGTTCTAAGAAATGCTGAAAGCTTAACATTTAAGATCAGAAGAAGTAAACACATCCTGCTCAAGAAAGGTGTGTCTGTTCATACTGGGAGCAATAAAGGGAGAACAAGCAAGAAAATGGCATAGTGTGATAGTGCTGTGTGGGTGCAGTGTCACATATGCTACCACTGGGAAAACATAGGTTGGCAGTTGCTACACAGAAGGAAACCTTTATTTAGCTTGTCTTTTGCCCTGTTCTTCTATTCCTATTGATCCTGTATTGAGATATAGAAGAAAATTAAGCCAAAGAACAGCATGAGTCAGTAATTTTAAACTGTATCTGTGTGAAGTAGGACAGGAGGGATAAGACGGTGCTATCTGAGGGGGAGTATGTAATCTTTAGAAATCTTGGAAGCTCAAATGTTGAGAATCAATGACAGTTTATCTTCATTGGTATATTCATGCTCCAGTTGAGGCCCAGTAGAGAATACTTAGTGAAATATTGTTGAAAGTGTTAGAAAATTACACACAAGGTGTGATGGATGGATGAGCTGAGTGGTGCAAGGAGTGACTGACATGGTGGAGATCACTTATTGCAGTCAAGGTCTTCAAGAAGCAAAAGGCTTGAGAACTTGATTTACAGTCAGTGAGTAGGATTTCAGCAAATGCAGTAGGGCAGATAGCTTACATAAAAGTGCACATGGGAAAGCAAAAGTGTATTTGTTCTTATTGAAACTAGAAATATTGTGGGAGACGGGAGGGCATGTGATTCACGACAGGGCTCACTACTGCCCATGGGCCAGATTTATGCATGGCCTGTTTTTGTGGCTACTGTGTGAAGAACAGTTTTGCGTTCTTTAAAGGGTTATAAGAAAAATCCAAGAAAATGGCTTCTCTAGTGTAAAACCTTTACTATTTGAATCTAGGGGGTTCAGTGTTTGACTTGACCTTTTCTTTAGACAGTTTGATCTCTTAAAGGCTTTTTGTCTTTTTTTTTTTTTTAACTATTTTTGCATACAAGAACTGGGGTATAGGCCAGAGTTGTGGGGGTGAGTCACCAGAGACAGAGAGGGGAACAGAGCAGGCAGATATACTGAAATACACTGCTGAGGGGAGCAGCGGGTGAGACAGGAGAGGTCTGCTTGTGCCATGTGGGTCACCTCTCTGGCCAGGGATCAAACTCGTGCTGCATTGGCTGCCAATGCTTCAGAATGCGGTGCTTACTTAACCCCTTGCACTATCAGGGCAGCCCTCTTAGAAGTATTTTTGTTTTTGTTTCTTTAGGAAGCTTTGGGAGATGTTGTTTATTGTAGCCTGCCTGAAGTTGGGACAAAATTGAACAAACAAGGTGAGTATTCTTCCCATCTTGATATGTTATGATTCATGCCATGAGTTTTCTTTACCTGCTGTGTACCTTGAACGATTTACATAGAGTCAGAGTGCTTTTTACTCATATAAGAGAAAGTTGAAATAAAAGTAGATTAAGTAGGGGCTTATCATGTCTCACAGACTGAAGATAGGTGGATACAGGACTGGCTCAGCAAAGGTCAACACCGGCAACCTCTTTAGGTACCTTTTCTGCCTCAAGTCAGGAGAGTTCACAAAATGGCAGCAAAATCTTCAGACATCACATTCTCAAGTGACAGTACCCAAAAGTAGATAGGTTGTCTCTCTTTTGGGGAGTTAGCTTTATAACTGACAATCAGTGGTTCTCATTCACATTAACTGGATATTTTTGAAAGTGGTGACAGGTAACTGATGTAGAAAGCTTATTTTGTGAATTTCATCTTCATTTCATTTTCCAGACAACTGCATCTGGGTTCAGTATTTCTTATTCCTTTGGCCCAGACAGCTTTGTTGAGGCAGGCTCTCTTCTTTATCTGATAGCTTGTTAGCCAGTTCTGGGTTTATTGCTAGTCCTAGCCACAAGAGTTGATGGAAGGAAAAAAACCTGCTTTTTCACACTTCATAATGGAGGGCAGTGGCCCTTAGCACTCTGCCTCCTACCCTCCACATACATATATGCACACATTGATAGTGTTATATGAGGTCTATTGAGTTAAAAAGTAAAATCTCCCTTTATTTGGAGGCAGTGAAAAATATCAGGAAGGAACTTGATTTCAGGAGTCAAAATCTGGTCTTAAATCCTTCAAATAGGACTTATCAATAAGTTAGGATAATTATGATACCTATCTCATAAAGTTAGTAAAGATTAAATGAAATTAACAGTGTCCAGCAAAAATTTAGTGCTTGATGAAGGTTAGTCAGTAGTGCCAGGTATGTTACATTCATGAGTTCCTTGACATAGATGAAACAATCCTACACAATTTCAGTTTCTGTTTTTTAAATATATTTGACAGTATTGGCAATAACTTACTGCTTTCCTCTCCACTCCCCCACACCATCATATATCTTCTTTGAACTTTCTCTGCTTCCTGATCTTCAATATCTTGAGTATATTATAGAGGTCATAGATCTCCTTTGTAAAGATCTCCCTAGAAAACTTTTCTGGGGTTGTAAAAAGATTCTTGTTGTGATCAATAATCTTTTTTTTTTTTTTTTTTTCTGTAACAGAGCATAGGTATTGGTTTCTTTCCTCATGTTCTTACTCTTGTTCTCAAGCAGGAGACCATTTCAAATTTCTTGACATCTCTTTACAAGTGAACAGACTCAACCTACTTTTGCTACTGAAAGAAATTCTGTTAATACATGTTGGGTGATATCCCTAGTGAATGCCCTCTTTAAACTCTTTTTTTTTTTTAAAGATTTATTTATTTATGCACACAAGAGCTGGGGTACAGGCCAGAGGTGTGGGGGGTGAGAGGATTCACCACAGACAGAGCAGGGAGCAGAACAGGCAGATGGACTGAAACACGCTGCTGAGGGGAGCAGCGGGCAAGGCAGGAGAGGTCTGCCTAGTCATGTGGGTCCCCTCCCTGGCTGGCAGCAGGGATTGAACTCATGCTGCAGTGACTGGTTTGCTTCATAGTGCGTTGCTTAACCCACTGTGCCACCAGGGAGGCCCCTCTTTAAACATTTTGCTAAAGTTTTTTTAATTGATGTAAAATTTACATGCAGTAAAATTCATGAATTTCAGTGTACCATTTAGTGAGATATGACAAATGTATACAACTATGTAAACTTTCCCAATCAAAACCCTTCTCATCATAGATAAGTTTTACTCATTCTTTTACATCCTCTAAATGGAATCACATATTACATATACTGTGTATCGTTTCTAGCTTCTATCCAGTGTCGATACTGAGGTTCATCCATACTGTTGAGTGGTCAGTAGTTTGTACTTTTTAATGCTGAATAATGTCCCATTAAACCCTTTCACCTATTTGCCAGCGTGGTTGTATCACTTCATGTTCTAACCAGCAGTATAAAGTTCATAGTGCTACAAATTTCACCGTGATTTTAATTTTGTATTTCCTTAGTGATAAAATATTAAGCAGCTCTGGTGGGAAATCCATGGGGACCACAGTTGATATCAAATATATATATATAAATAAAAAATTAAAAAAATATTAAGCAGCTCTTTGTATGTTTTTGTCATTCACATCTTTGTTTTGTGAAGTCTCTATAGTTAAGTCTTTTATCAAATTTCTTGTTTAGATTCTTTCATTGGTTAGAGTCTTTTAATCTTTTGTTTTGTTATTTTTTCAGGAATTTTTCCATATCATTTAGTTAAATTGGGCATAGAGATGGCTCAGTTATCATTATCATTTTATATCCATGGGCTCTGTAGTGAGGATCCCTTTTTCATTCTTTCACATTTGTGGTAATTTGTTTCCTTTTCTCAAGCAGTCTTTCTAGTAATGTGTGAGATGTACTAATCTTTTGAAGAAGGCAATTTTTATTGTTAACTGTCTCTATTGCCATGTAAGTTTTTACTTGTATCTTTGTTTTATATCTTCAACTTACTTACATTTGCTTTTCTTTTTCTAACTTCTTAAGGTGGAAACTTAGATTTTGTTTTTTGACTGGACATTTTCAGTCATACTGTAAAATATTCTTTCTCTTGTCGGTGGCAATTAGTTTAATTCTTTTAGCCTCAGCTAGAGTCTTCCCCTGTGCACCCATGGTTTAGGGATCACTCAGGACCTGGGCAGAGTTATACACATTATACACAGGATTTGGGGTTCTCCTTTTTAATACCTTCCATCTCACTTTCTAAAAGCTATAGTGATCTCAAATGCTTGTCTTTTGTCAGTAAAGACTGGGGGTTTTTTTGTTTTGTTTTTCAAATTTTGCAGCCCCACACTGCGGACTGGTGCCCCTGCTCAGGCAAAAAGTCCTTTAAAACTCACCATTGATTCATACTGTTCACCATCATTTTAATTTTGTATTTCCTTAGTGATAAAATATTAAGCAGCTCTGGTGGGAAATCCATGGGGACCACAATTGGTATCAAACATATATATATAGAGAATTTATATATAATTTCTTAAATTTCCATAAATTCCTTTAGTTTAGAGCCTGGTATCCTTAAAATCATTGATTTTAAGATGTTCACTTCTAAAATAAAAATTAAAGGTACTAATTTCTCCCTAAGCACTATTTTAGCTATACACCACACTTAGGTATGTTGTATTCTGTATTCAGTTCAGATCTCTTGATTGTACTCCACAGATCACTAAGGCTTTGCTAATTTTCAGTCTTTAGATCATTAATTTCAGATGATCTTTATTTACATTCATTGACCCTCTCTTCTGCTATAGCCAATCTGTTCTTAATACTGCACAGTGAATTTAAAATTTTAAATACTATTCCTTCCAGTTCTACAATGTCTGCTTTTTTATTTTCCACTACTTTGCAACTATGTTAACTCATTTTTTTTTTTTATTAAGTCTTTGAACATATTTATAACAGCCACTTTAGGATTCTCTGCTGATTACAACGTGTAGGTCATTTTGGGATCTGTTTCTGCTGACTATTTTTTCTCTTCACTCTGGCTCCATTCTAGTATTTCATCCCTAAATTTTAGCCTATGCTTTTATACTCCTTCCTCTCAAGCAGTAACATTATGGTTTTGTCTTTTGTTCTAATTAGTCAGTACTCTAGTAGATGAAACATGTTGGCAGGGTACATAGTCTATAAACCTATTTCACCTGACTTGAGTGTCTTCTTTCAGGGACTGAGTGCCCCTTTTAGTGACTCTACAAAGCCTTCCTTTATTTTTAAAATGTTTTTGTTCAGAGTTTGTTATTGTTATCTGCTGGAAATTGATCTGATGAGGTATTAGGTTGTAAGGAAAATCATGATGTGTTTTTGCTTGAAAAACAGTAAAAATAGTCATGACTTTTCTAACAACCCAATACTTCACCATTACTGGAATCATATTGGTGTTTGAGTCATAGTAAATTGGAAGAAAGTTGATTTTTACTGAACTTAAGCACATTCACTATTCACATACCTCACTACTTGTTCACTCTGTGTAAAACACAGAGTCCACTTTATTTTAGAATGGTTATACCCTTCTTTCACAGATGATATTAGCATGACTTCATCTATGGCTTTACTTTTAACTATTTAGAACTTTTTAAGATTGTATTAAGAGGTCACTACTTCTCCATATTGCTTGCTTTCAGGTCATTAACTTGGTGTTTAATATATAATTTTCTCAATTTAGATGAGTTTGGTGCTTTGGAAAGTGTGAAAGCTGCTAGTGAACTCTATTCTCCTCTGTCAGGAGAAGTAATTGAAATTAATGAAGCTCTTGCAGAAAATCCAGGACTTGTGAACAAATCTTGTTATGAAGATGGTAAGTTTTTGCTGGAAATTTTTCAAGGGATAATTACTACAGTTAGCATTTAACCTGGGTTAGTTTAAAGCAAGCTTTAGCTGATTGTGACTTCATCAATTTATACTTTTTGGTACTAAGTAGAGATGCCCGGCTTTATAAAAGGGAAATAGAGAATAGCTTTGTATTATAAGATGATCTGTATTATAAGGTTTAAGATCTCTGTCAATAAGTGTATTGCCTGTTTTACAGGGTTTTTAGTATCATAGTTGTAAATTTTATAAGCACCTGCAAAGTACCTTTTCAGAAATAAGGCAGCTGTAGGTGGTGATAGAATGTGTGCATTAATTTTTAGTTTTCTCATATTTTCACCTTCATAATAGTTCAGTAATATGGGCTACAGCAGTTCCCCCCATTTTGTATATGAATTGAGGCCCCAAAAGATTTATGTTTGTCACAGCTAACAAATGGCAAAATTAGGATTAGGTTGTAGTTCTAAATTTCTTAATTCATTATGGTAAAGTCTGTTCTGTTTTTAATTCTTTTCAGTTGTGGTATACAAGGATATTGCTTTAATTATAAAGGTTAAAATGTAAAGCTCCTGGAAGAAATAATGACTTATATAAAGAATAATAGATTGTTTTTGAGGCCCTCAGGATTTAAATTTTGAATGAATTTAGCTTTTTACTCTCTTTAAAGGTAATTTGGAATATAAAATACTTTTTTTTTTTGGTTGCAGGTTGGCTGATCAAGATGACACTAAGTAATCCTTCAGAACTAGATGAACTAATGAATGAAGAAGCATATGAGAAATACATAAGATCTATTGAGGAGTGAAAATGGAACCCCCTAAATAAACTAGTATAAAACAACTTAATCTAGCATAGTTGTCTTAAATTAGTGGATAGATGATTTAAAATAGCACCTTTTATTAATCAATGGAAAAATAAACTACTCTCAACAATGCTACTGGGAGAATATCCCTTAATTTTCTAATGACTGCAGATGAGCATGATATGCATCTTTTTCACACCTTATTATTTTCGGAGTAGGCTCCAGCTATAATCAAAATTCTTAAAATTACCTGTTTGAAACTAGTTATAAAAATTATGTAATTAAGGACAGCATTTTTATCCTAAGCCTTACATAATAATGTAACTTGCTTACGTTCATTACTGACTTTGACTCAAAATGCTTAATGATCTTTTCATTGGAATAAATGACAGTGGAGAAAAGACGTTTTTGTCCTCCACTCTGACAGCATCAGATGAAATATACCATCATAATTTTGCAATATACTGTATTTTTCTGGTGCTATTTTTATATAGTAAAGCAACAGCCTTGAAGGAAAATCAGAAACAGTTTCATAATAAAACACTCAACTTTGTTATGTATTTTTGTTTCACTGTTAATATTTCATTTACTGACTCTGCTAGTATCTGAAGATGTTGATTTTCACTTATGGGATGTTACTTAAAGGATATTTAAGCCATAATTATGAAAGGTTCTAAGAAAAATCTATGTGTGTATGTATAGATGTGTCATACACACATGAAAATACATAGTTAAAAAAAGCAAGAGCAAACGCTTATTTTCCTACTTAGTACAAGAGAAGGGAAGAATTCAGGTACTATCAGCTAGTGATGAATAAAAGGCAAATAACAGAAACGAGGTGAAATAGGTAGGAATATAACATACAAATCTTTCCTATTACTTAGCAGACAGAAACCACTGTAAGATTATACCAATTGGCACATCACTGCTGAGCTATATCTTTGCACCCTTATCAAGAAAGTAAACAAGATATATCTACTTTGGAAATAGAAAGGGGTGGGTAATAATTTTATACATGTCTTTTTTGTTGTGAAGCTATCTTTATATATTACGTTCTTTGATCTTCGTAACAGTCAAAATTAACCTGAGGTAGGTAGGTCATAACATAACTACAACTATTTTACAGAAAAAGGTTATGGAAAGGATTAGGGATTGTTAGAGAGGGAGACAGTCATATTAGGCTTTTCTTATTTCCTAGCCTGCTCTTGATCAGTTCCTTCATAAATGTTACTAATGAAAACACTCAAATAGGAATCTGAGTGGGGAGAGAGAAGGTGAATGTTTTAAAGCAAAGAGTTCATTCTAGAATGAAAGTACATGAATGACTAGTGTAACAGGTATCTTTTCATTCTCCCCTCCTTTCTCAAACAAGACACTAAGAGCATAACATTATGGGAAATTGCTCCTTCACTATTGGGAATATAGTGCCAATTCTACCCTTGTCAATTCTACCCTCATTTCTATTATAGTGTTGCCAAAACTAACAGGCTTTGAATACCCTCCAAACAGACAAAATGAACGATTTAATTTCTGACCTCATTCCCCTTGGTTAGATCTGAATAGCAGCTTAATAAAGATTTTAAGTTATGCTTTTTAATCATTAAAACTCGAAACATGGAACAGGTGTTAAAAGTTTTTTTTTAAGATGGCCTTCCCAAAGTAGTTTAAAGAGTAGTTAAGTTTTAATAAACCTCTAAAGGGTTCTGCATTGGGATGCTACTACAAAAATGAGGTTGATACTTTATACCCATTCAGCAAATCTCAATTTCTAGTTCTTCTTGGCTTGCTAAAATGTTATTACCATCTACCTTCAGTTTTAAAAAACTGCTAACTATAATTGCCCTCATTACTGCTCAATAATCGCTATTTTTTCAGACCTAATCATGCCATCTGCCTTCCTCAGAAAGGGCCCTCATTTTATACCAAGGTTTCTTTTCTCCTTCCCTAAAGCATGGCTTTACGCACTGACCATATATCCCCATCAGTCTTTGTTTTTCTCCCTCTTCCTTTTAGGTATAATATTAAGAGCGATATTGAGTGTAAAATTGAACAGAAAGGAGTCTGCAGATACGCCAAGTCTAAGGACTTATTGTAAGCTGCTATCTTGAATTAATTTCTATACTGGATTTTATAAACATAAGTGAATCAAACTTGTTTAGTAGTAGTTGGCCCATTATAACTGGTTATCAGCAAGGTTAGTGGGAAAGAAAGCATTACCAGATCTTCCAACTTTCATGTGTACTTAGAGAATGTGCTTTGAGTCAACTTTAACTGTCATTTAGTAAAGTTTAGTCAAGACTTACAGCATACTTCCCAGAAACAGAGATAGCAACTTTAATGACTGGGTGACAGTTCTGCTAGTCAAAAGGTTTCAAATTTTCTGTTTTCAAAAGAATTGTAGCAGGACCTCACCATACTATCAGCTAATAATTAAAACTTTTTTTTTTTTGCTGATCACTGTATTTTTGTAATTTCTGGTATGGAAGAGAATTTAAAAAATGTTGACACTGCTCTCAAACCTAAAACCCTATTATGTGCATATTTGTATGAATAAGGAATCTCAGCTTATATCTATGAAAATGAATTCAGCTGGTGTTGACTCACATTCTAGCAACATACAATATTTGTGTACATGAATTGGGGAGAGGAGTGGAACAGCCCCATGAATTTCATTCTGATACACCTCCAATAAGATTTATTTGTTTACCATTTATCCACACAGTCTACCAACTAAGAAGCAATAATGAACTATTTCAGTCTTATTGTCTCATGACAATTTTAAAATTTCACTTTGAATTAATTTTTTTGTTGCAAATTGACTACTCAGTAGTTTTTGACCATAAATGTTAGAATAAGATTCTGTGGAGGAAGTAGAATAAAAATAAAATTATGAATTTGAGAAAATGTTTTTTAATTCGTGGATTTTTAAATAGTGGGTGTCATTTGATATTTTTAAGGATTTTAAAATGCCAACATTTATGATACTTCGGATGTTATAACCTTTGCTACTATTTATGATTAAAATTTTGTTTTAACACAAAATAATGTGATAATGTATGCATTTTTGTACAATACTTTGCAGAAGCGTACAGGCATACCATTACTTCCAGTTGTGAAATAGGACCCAAATATGTGCATCATAGGTAAAGAAATAATGCCTTATAAAATAGTCAGTCAGTCTGGGGGCCTCCTTGTTGATGCAAGGGTTAATGTCTCAGCGTTATCAAGCCATCACCAGCAAAGGAAGCATGAGTCTGATCCCTGGTCAGGGAACTAACCATTTGGTGAAGCCAGACCTCTCCTCCTCACCCGCTGCTCCCCTCAGCAGTGTATTTCAGTAGATCTGCCTGTTCCGCTCCCCACTCTGTCTCTGGTGATCCTCTTACCCTCTGCACCTCTGGCCTGCACCCCAGTTCCTGTATACCTAAATTTTAAAAATCTTCAAAAAAAAAGGTCTGGAAAAGTACTTTGTTCTAGCATCTTAAGCTAATATAATGTACACAAATGACTGCCCACAGGCTTTATAGGATTTCTAATTAAGTGTTCTGTATGTGGTGTAAAAAATCGTAAAATAGATCTCTTTCCAATTTCCCTTTTCACAGTGTTTTTCCGCAACAAAAATAATTTAAAACCCATGACTGCACCTCCAGATGCTCAAAGTACCAGCCCCACAGGTGGAGAGAGTGGGAAGGGTGGTCTCTCATGTCTTGGGCTAGCTCTTCAGTTGATTTGATAACTTGAGGCTGATTTTCTTTATTTGTGTAAGAGACGCCAATATCCACCTGACAGGGCTGTACCGCCAGATCCAAACTAGTCCCGTCCAGTCGAGTAAGTGCCCCAAGTAAAGCCCAGCAGATCCACCTAAGAAGTTTGGGGCCCGCAAGACACCAGGGCAGTCGTCCTCGCGGGGAACTTGGGTCAGCTGGCAATGGCTGGGGGACAAGTGGAGTTGCCTGGTTTCTTGAGAAAAGAGGCCAGAGCAGCTGTTAAATGACCTGGTCCTGGCAGGGCTGCCCACAGAAACCATCTGGCCCAGGGCCATCGTAACCTCGGTGAAAGGCCTGTCCGACGGCATTGGTGTACAGGGCTCGACAGCAAAAAAATCCCAGGTTCCCCTCTAAGCCCAGGCGGGCACTCAAGAATGCACCTTACCTCAAGACGCGCCCTCAAGCGGCCTAGGCCCGGCGAGGGCACGTCACTCAGGTGGAAGTCGCACAGCCGCGCAGCACGTGCCCAACGCGGACAGCTAGCGACGCCTCCCGCGTTCAGTTTTGTTACGAGAGGCTGGCTTACGTCACTTCCGTCGAGAATCCGCGCAGGCCCGCTCACCGCTCCGCCCCCAGCGCGTCCGTCCGTAACCCAGAGCAACAAGTGTCCCTTTCCCCCGGCGGGACTTAAGGTATCCCGGGGTCTTCCACCCCGCTGGTCCCACAGAAGGGTGTGAGCGGCTGCGGCCGCCTCCCCGCCTCCGGGGCAAGACCCCAGACCATTCCACGGGCGGCAGAGCGCGAGAACCTGCCCATTTTGAAAGGAAGCTGCCCTGAGGCGGGGAAGAAAACGGGAGAGGTATTGTGGGCCTAAGCTCCACCTGGAGGTGGCGGGCCTAGGGTGAGGAGCGGCACGAAATGGGTGCGGGGGAGGTGGGAGGAGCCAGGAAAGGGCACTGCCGTGTGAGGGAGGAGCAACGGAGGCAGGGACGGGCCTTGGTGGAGATGGTTAGAAACTAAGGCCGGAGAGAATAGCTACTGAAAGAGGGGAACGTCTCTCCAATGGTATAAAGGAACTGCTGGAAGAAGGGGAGGAGCTAAGTGAGGAGGGAAGGGGAGGGGCTAATGGGGAGGGGCGGGGCCTGTAGGAAAAGGGTGGGGCTAATGTAGAAAGGGGTGGGACCAGTTGTGAGGTGTCTGGACATTAGGTGGAATATGTTTTGATGACTTGTCCTTTCCTGTAACTGTGAGTCCTGTGAGAGCTAGGAAGATGGGCATTGCCTTATCATTATATTCCCAGTGTTAGGCAACTAATAGGAAGTAGTGAATGAATGTGAGTGGAAAAAGCTCAAGTGTTGGAGACTGGGATTGGAGTAGAAATGTTCTGAAGGTCAGGGCTGGTTGTAGAGATGGCGCTTCTAGGAATCATTTTATAAATAAAATGGTTGTTTTAAGTGGTCATGTAATAAACATGATAATTACTGATAATTACTTGGGGAGGTAAAGTAACGCTCTTTCAAAGCTGAATAAATTTTGCAATTTGGGTAGTAAAGCTGTTTTAAGTTTGAGGCAAAAGTTCAACTTCCTGCCGAATTGTGTTCCAAAGCTGTAAGTTAGATTCCCAGTGACATTTTTCTTTAGGAACTTTATTATCAGCGATCAGTCAGTCCATCTTAAAACATCTTCAAGACCTACTTAGTCTATATGCTTGAAAATATCGCTATATTAAGACACTTTATTTCCATCATGTGTAACAGTGTTTATTATCATTGATTTCTTTTAATCACACGTTTATAAGGACCCACAGAAACGTCCATTAAGAAGTACAGATGAAGCTGCCAGAAACCCATCTTTCCCTGTCTGAAATTCTGAGATAGATATTAGATTCCTGTAAACCTGAAATTTCTAGGAAGGAGAGGGTAGCTTTGGGGTCATGTTGTATAGCCAAGGACATGGTAAAGAGTTTGGAGAGGATACAGCCTGCTCTTGACTTAAACACTGGACTTTTCACCTTTCCTGGTCTCTCAGCATCCTCTTCCCTCCCCCTTAAATGATTAGGAATGTGTCAGCCAGGTGGAAGAATTTAGGTCCAGGCATTTGTAGTCTGACAAATAGTCAGGCAAATGCACGTGAGTGCAAACGTGTGACTACTCTTATATTCCCTGACTACATCACTCCAGTCTCTGCCTCTGGGGGCATGCACTTTCTTCTCTCTGTTTCAGATCTCCTTTTCCCTTCCTGGTATACATGTCATTGCATAGAGCACACACTACCCAGGGAAATTTTTGTCTTTTTTTTCTTTTGTCCCTTTATTCGGTTTCTTTATATTCATCCTGTGAATGAAACCATCCAATATTTTTTTTTCCTTCTGAATTATTTCACTAAGCATAAACTTTTCTAGTTTCATCCATGTTGCTGCAAATGGCATGACCTTTTTTTGATTGCTGAATAGTATTCCATTGTGTGTGTGTATATACACTTCATCTTGATCCATTCATTTGTTTCTGGGCACTTAGGTTGTTTCTGCAGTTAATATAAGAGTGCTTTTTTCCTTTCAATTAATGTTTTTGTGTCCTTTGGGTAGATTCCTAGAAGTGAAATTGTTGGGTCTTTTTTTTTTAATTATTTATGCATATAAGAACTGGGGTACAGGCCAGAGATGCAGGGGCGGGGGGAGGGAAGGTGAGAGGATTCACCAGAGACACAGTGGGGAACAGAACAGGCAGATGGACTGAAACACACTGCTGAGGGGAGCAGCAGGCACAGCAGGAGAGGTGTGATGCACCATGAGGGTCACCCCCCAGCCGCAGCAGAGATTGACTGGTGCTGCAATGACTGCTGTTTGTTTCATACTGCATTGCTTAACTCACTGTGCCACCAGGGAGGCCCAAATCGTTGGATCTTACAGTAGATCCATTCTTAATGACTTGAGGACCCTTCACATGGTTTTCCATAGTGGCCAGACCATTTTGTATTCCCATCAGCAGTGAGAGAGGGCACCTTTTTCTTCACATTCTTGCCAGCATTTGATGTTGGGTGATCCTTAATTATATCATGGAAGTCCTTTTTTGCCCTATAACCTAACATTGACAGGTTGGAGCTAATATTATGGTGTGGATATCTTGAGAGGGCTATCATTCAGTCTACCACATATAGCCACTTAGTTTTGGGGTGATTTGTTATATAGCAATAAGTAATTGGAAATTAACTAGCTGTATCTCCTGGGATGACTTCTTGGTAAACCTTGTTTTCCTAACCTGTAACTTTGAATCACACTGTCTAGAGAAATTGTAATGATTGTCAGGCACTTGGTTAGTGTTAGTTGTCTAACTCTTCCTCCGTCTTCTCTTTTTTCAACTCTGAGAAATTCCTGAGATGCTGTGGTAGAAATTGGTCATTTGTGGTGCCCTCTCCAAATGCACTTCCTACACTTGCTACTCTGTACTGCATTCTGATTTCCCTCTTTATGGTAGAACAAACCCCCCCCCCCCCCCCCCCCCCNCTTTATGGTAGAACAAACCCCCCCCCCCCCCAACTCCTGTGCTACCCTGTAGCAAGAACTCTGACATATGACCCACGTTCCACCAATGAGGTGCACCTCCACAGTATACTCACTGATAAAGGAATAACAGGAAGAAATAGTCTTTGGCATTGGGTGGGAAAAAATTCTGTTGTGATAATGGCAAAGGTATTTGATGCCGGGCAGTCCCAGGTGCCATATTTCTGAAAGCTGGATCAGTTACAGTTTTCTACCAAGTAGTGTGGTTGGGTATTGATACTAACTTTACACCTTCAGGGCTGGCTTTCTGACCCACCTTCTGAAGATACTGTAGGCTACTTAATAACTTCTGATAATTTTGCTTCTTTATTAAAAAGTAACGAGCTTTCTGTTGATTGCTACTAATAAAAGAGTACTCTTCCAAATTGAATCCTCAGAGCTAGTCGGTTAACATTACAGTTAAATAAGAGGAGCGTCTCATAGTTGTGTGTGCTTTATAAAGCACTCTCACGGGTTATTTTTTTAATGTATATTATCATTCTTAATTCCAAAACTCTTTTCCAAAGTTTACTCCTTTGTTGTTCTCCTGTCAGTGGCATTTGGTTATGTTGTATTCTCGTTGTCATAATTTTTCACTTATTAAAAATTGGCACCCAAAAAAATTGACCTTTGGCATGAAGTTCTATGAATTTTAACATATGTACATCTTCCTACTACCAGTTTAGTTTTACTTTTTGAGTATCTAGAGGGTAACATACTCTTCTGTATACTGTAGAGCATGCAGTATAACTTTTTGAGTTCGACTTTTTTTCATTCCGTTTTATGCCTTTGATATTCACCTATGTTGCTATAGATATGAAGAATTAGTTCCAGCTGATTGCTGAGTCCGTTGGTATTGTCAAATTTTTTTAACCTATTTTAACTAAGTGGCTTTAATTTCTCTTTCCCTAATGGCTAATAATGTTAAATGTCTTCATGTACTTGTTTGCCTTACTTATCGTATCCTTTTTGGCAAAGCATCTGTGCAAATGTTTTGTCCATTTTTCATTTGGAAAATTATTTGAATAATTAATTTTCTAATTTTTCATTTGTTGATTTTTTTTTTTTACTGTTGGGTTTAAAGGTTCTTTACATGTTCTAGACAGAGTCCTTTGCCAAGTTAGTGATTTGCAAATATATTCTGTAGCTTCTATCTTTTCATTTTCCAATAGAGTGTTTGGCAAAGTAAAGTTCTTAATTTTGATGAAGTCAAATTTGTCTAAGAGCCCCAGCTCAGCAGCTCTCCGCTGACTGCTGTCACAGTGCAGGTGTCTCTCTTTTCCTTTCTCCTTTTTCTAGTAAACTGGTCCTTTTCAAATGTTAAAAGAGAAGGGGTAAGGGAGTTGGGAAGGGAAAGGACCTTAGGTTCTGGGGCACACAAATAAATTAGAAACAAAAAAGCAAAGTCAGAGTTTCCTGGGAATCTTTTTATATATAGCTTTATTTTCCTTTCAAATGATAAGATAACCACAGTCTCACCTTTGGGATTAGAGCAATACCAAGGCCCTTTCTGTATTTTGTGATGTACTCTTCTGGGTCCTTTCCTGTTTCTTTTGTTATCTCTTTTCTTAGTTCCTCTTTGGCTTCTAGGTTTTGGAAGTGTATGTTCTTAATCATGTGCTCTGCTTTTTTCACAAAGGTTTTTCTTTGGGCAACATTGCTTATTTGAATATATCACATATGTTCACTGATGGGTCACCTTGGTTTCAGTCACCTTCCATCCCATTTTAACCTTTACACAATACTTCCAGGGGGGTAGCAACAGAAGACTTGTCCTTCTGCTGGACTCTGGACTCTGGTAATATTGGTGTGCTTCTGCTGTTGACCCCTGGTAGCTTGGTAGATCTTCACTCATTTCAGGAGCAAGATACTTTCTCATCCAAGTTCAAGATTGGTTAGGGTGTTCAAGCTATAATGAATTGGCCAGATATGTAGCAAAGAGGCATTTTGTAGTGTGTAGTTTACAGTTCATTAACAGACTGTATGATCACACTGCTGTGTCAGAGATCCAAAGGGTAATATCTGCTTTTCCCCTGCCCCCTGCAGTTCCTACCCTTTCTTTTGCAGTTCAGCAAATTCAGTGAGGTCTTGAGTACTTTGAATTAGAAGTAACAGGGCAATTATTTATGGAGTTTTTCTAAATCACCTTCATGGACAGTTATCTAGTTTTTTATAACTTTGTTGACATCTCTTCTTTTTCAGTAGGTCTTTTGTACAATGTCTTTAGGCCAACTTAAAATCACACAAACCATGTTCTTTGTTCTTTGCTATATTTGTTTCAGTTTGCAGTGGTCAGGTTTTACTGTACTCTGGGGCCTCCCTGGTGGCGCAGTGGGTTAAGAAACACACTATGAAGCAAACCACAGCCACTGCAGTTTGATCTCTGCCGCCAGCCTGGGAGGTGACCCACATGGTGCAGGAGACCTCTCCTGCCTCACCTGCTGCTCCCCTCAGCAGTGTATTTCAGTCTGTCTGCCTGTTCTTTTCCCCACTCTGTCTCTGGTGGATCCTCTCACTCCTGGCATCTCTGGCCTATACCGCAGGGCTTTATGCATAAATAAATAAATCTTTTTCTAAAAAAAAGAATTTACTGTACTCTGACCTCCATCATTATCCTCCAGAGCTCTTGAACCACTTTGGTTTACAAAGTGGCTTAACATTTTTTTTTATTATAGAAAATGTCATAGTTACATAAGAGAGAACAGTACAATTAGACTCTATGTCCCCAACAAATAGAACTTGGGGCTGTTTGGTCTCATTCTCCTTTTTCTAAACACAGCCACTCACCTCCCCTTGCAGGATTATTTTGGAATAAATCATAATGACTTATGTTTAATTGGTAAAATAAAATAAGCTGTTTTACAATTATTTGGCTGATCATTGCATTTCCATTTATGTCTTTAAAAGCTACTAGAGAATATATCTTCTGGATCATAGTGAATTTTCATAGGATGTGTTTCTTGGCTGTCATTCATCCCATTTCATTTTTAGATATTTTAAGTTCCTCAATCATTTTTTCCAACTTGGGTTTATTCTTGTTTATCTTAACATGTATTTTGGAGCCGTATATCTCAATGAAGACTTCTGTGTACATTTCCGTTCTAGTCACTTTAGTGCTTATATAATAGAGCTGAATACTTTCTGGCTTATGGCTGTATATCTCTCTGCTTTGTCCTCCAAATCCAACTTTCTAGTTGCATCTGCAAATGTATATCTTCATGCTAGCATTTTCACTGTGGTCTTTGTGTTTTCTTGATGTGATTTCCTCAGAAAACATTAGTATAGACTTTAATGTACACTCTATACCAGTGATTCTCAAATGGATTCAACTTTTAAAGCTCTGTGGAAGTCAAGAAGTAGAATCACATGATCTGTGGATTTACTTCAATTCTATAAACAAGGTATAATATTTTTTTCAAAATCAAGACATCAATGTTTATTTCATATCTTACTCCAGAATGGAGGTTCTGTTTTTTAACGAAAACATTAAGGATCTTTATTTAAACAATTGCACTTATTCTTTCTCTGTATAAAGAAAGCATAACTGATGTTTCCTGATATCAGGGCAGACTTCTGCATTCCAACATGAAAGTGAAATTGCACATAATTTGTAAAAGATCACATGTCTACTCTTTGTTAATCTTTGATTACTTGTGCATTTGTATTTGTCATTTGTTACATGAGTTGGAAGATAAGAATGGACAATCACACTTGGAGGGCATGTTCAGAGGAGGAATACTAAAAAGACTTGTTTTCCACTAATTGGTTTTTTCTTTGCTCGTTAGGAAAAGACCACCAATATTTTATTTTAGTAGTGGAGTATCTTGATCCGGCCTGAAGAACACCAGTGTTATAGAGGTGATATGCTAAAAAATAAACTGATCACTTGACTAAGAATACTGTGTTCACTGACTCAGAGGTGATTCTTAGTTTTCAGTCACAAGGAGTCAAGATAGGAGCCCATGAACTCCCATTAAATAAGTACTCATACAAATGTATTTATAACAAATATTTAAAATGCTTATCACAATACCTGCACACTGGGAGAACTACTGAACAGTGAGTTTTATTATTTAATTGTTACAGTTACCTGTGTTTCTTTTGACACTTAGTAGTAGAATGTGATTGGAGTCTCTTCTCCAGCTTCTCCTGGATCCAGAATAGTGACTCGCCCAGTGCTGCCTGGTTGCCTCTGCCCTTGCTCTTTCTAGAGAGAGAGATGGGGAGAGAAAGCTATTGTTCCCCCCCAGGTTTCGCACATTCTCATGCCATGTGAGAAGCTTTTGAAGGAAATGAAGATGCTTAACCTGCAGAAGAGAGAAAGACATGGAACTTTGTCATAGGGATGCTGGGAGGCTGAGGCCCTGAGCCATTTCTGGGTCAGTTATTCTTCCACCTTCTGTGGTGACAAAAGTGCTTTATAACTCTGGTGCAAGCCCTTCTTGAGGTGTCCTAGACCAAGGCTTCCTATCAGAGAGCCTTGCATGGCAGGCAAAACTAGGCCTGACGAGGGGAAGATGTTAATGGGGCAAGGAGAACTTTGAGAGAACTTTTTAACAGAAATAGTTCTCTTAGCTTTGCTGGATTTTTCAATCACTTAGCATACTCTTAAAAATCGTCATGGCCTAACTGTACTCAGACCTATTTGAATCATCATCTCTATGGATAGAGTGTGGGCAGCATCAGTTTTTCAATTTCCCTGGATGATTTCTGAGCTGCCGCTTAGTTTGAGAACCTGTGAATGGGAGCACGCTGACATTGGATGGGATTAGTATGGAGTGAGGATCTCATGTGGGGAGATAAATATTTTATACAAACACAGAACACTTTTCTTACTGATTTCTACATTCTGACTATCCATAATGTCACTTAATCATTATCTGTATCTTTGCTATATCAGTTTACATTTAAAAAAATTATCTAATAGATGTCTTTGTCTTTTTTAAAAAAGATTTTTATTATTTATGCATACAAGAGCTGGGGTACAGGCCAGAAGCACGGTGGGGGTGTGTGTGAGAGGATTCATCAGAGACAGAGTGGGGAGCACAACAGACAGACCAACTGAAATACACTGCTCAGAGGAGCAGTGGGCAAGGCAGAAGATGTCTACTGTGCCATCTGTGTCCCCTCCCTGGCTGGGATCAAACTCCTGCTACAGTGGCTGCAGAAGCCCCACAGTGAGGCGCTCAACACCTTGCACCACGAGGGAAGCCTGGTCTTTGCATTTGATTCTCTGCTGGTTTCCATCTGAACTGTACATTCGTGAAGTTCAGGTGCTTCTGTGGTACAAGAGGATTTGTAATGCAGAAGAGAACAAAGACTGAGTGTACTAATTGGAGCTTCTTTGGCCTGAGCAGTGGCCAAAATACAATTTCAAAATATAAAAACAACAGGGCTTTGCATGATCTCATCCTTCATCATGTTTTTGTTTGTAAACAGAACAGCACTTCTAGTTTTTAGATACTTTTAAAGATGCTTTTAGATATATTTATACCCTTTCTGATTTCATTTTTCCTCCAATGTCATTTTAGAAAAGATTAGGATGTCCAAAGACATTTGCCCTTCCCTAGTAAATGAAACTATATGAACATCACAGTGCCTCTTTAAGCTTATGTGAAAAAGTCAGAATGGCAATTAAACAAATTGCTACAAGCAGTTACTGATCTCTGCCTCAAAAGAAAGTGAAAAAAGTAGATTTCTGGCAGGATCAGGGCTGGAGTGCGAGCAAGTCAGGAGTGACTTCTGTCTCATTGTAAGCAAGTTGTCACCTCTGGAACAAAGTTTTAATTTTGTCTGAAACAGTTATAGGTATTTTTATATATGGAAATTAATGAAGCAAGAGGAAAAAGCATATTTTATATCTGCCCAACTATTTCCCATTTCAAGTGTTCTTTACTCCTTCCTAAATTCTACATTTGGTGTCAGTTTCTTTCAACCTGAACAACTTCCTGTAGCATGTCTTGTACTACAGGTTTGATTTAATTTGAGTATCCTGACCTATCTACAGATCAGTTCTGTTTATCTGAAAATATTTTAATTCTGCTTCTTACTGAAGGATGTTTTCTCTGAGTACAGAGTTTTGTGTGACCGTTTGTCCCCCTTCCTTTCAGCATGTGAATGAAGTCCTGCTGCTGCCTGAAACCGCTAGAGAGTCTAATGAGACAGCATATCTATGGGTGATATGAAGTTTTTCTTTGGCCATTTGTTCAAGAACTTCTTGTCTATATCTTTTTCAGATATGGTTTTTCAGATTTGATATGGTTTTCAGAAGTTTGACTCTTATGTGGGAAGGTGTGGTTTTCTCTATTTATCTGTGAGTTTACTGAGCTGCTTGAATCTATCTATCTATCTATCTCTCTCACTCTCTCTCTCTGTATATATATATATATATATATGTATCTTTTTAAACCATATATGGAAACGTCCAACCATCAGTGATGTCTTTAGGAGCCATTTCTTCTAGATTCCCTCTCCTCTCTCTATAGGGACTCCAGTTACAAGGATGTTAAGCTATTTAATATTTTTTATTTCAGATTTTCTACTTTTCAGTTCTAGAGTTTCTATTTTTAATGAATAGCTTTTAATTTTCTCCCAGATTTCCTATTTGCTTATTCAGTGTGAGCATATTTTCATTTATGCCCTTGAAAAATCTTATATTTTCAACAACAGGGATTCTTCAGGTTAATTTAGATTTTCTTGTTTTTTCATGAGTCTATTAAGTTTTAACTGAATACTTGACATTGAAGAAACTCTAGGTTCTATTATGTTACACTAAAGGCTGCTGATTTTTAACTTACCCCCTTCCCTTTTTCCAAATATGGACTGCTTACTTTTGGTTGATCTCCAGCCTTGGGGAAATTATTTTTTTACATTTAGTCCTTTGTTTGCAGTTGTTATCTATTAGAAGGTTGATCTAACAGGAACTTTTCTCCTTTACTGGAAGCTGAGGCTGAAGCTGAAGCCCCGATTTATTTCCATGTCATAGCTCTGCCTTTTGCATCCCAGCCTCACACCAGGCTGGCTCGCCTTAGTCTAGAAGTGTTCCCTTGTAATCCAGAAATGATTTTAAGCAACTCCTGGTGCTATGTACGTCTCCTTTTGTGACTGACAGGACCATCATTCTGTTCTGTTCTATCATCCCCAGAAAAGTTTCTGTGATCATTCAGATTGAACCAAATCATAAACTTGATCTAATTTCTTACTGAAATCAAAGTTTTTATTGTGAACTAATTTTTCTTAAGATAGATTGACATTGTAGTTACCATTTTTAAAACTATACTAAGTAATTTATTTTAGTATATTTACAGTGTTGTGCAAGTATCACTACTAACTGTAGAATGTTTACATCACACCAAACCTCTACCTCATAACTTCCACTCCCTCTCCTACCCCTTAGCAAGCTTAATCTCATTGCCTTTAAGGATTCACCTTTTCTGACTATTCCACACATTATGTGACCCTTTGTACTTCTGTCACTTACCACGTTTTCAAGCTCTGTCCATGTTGAAGCAAGTATCAGCATGTCATTGCTTTTTATGGCCAAATGATATTCCACTTTGTGGATATATGTTTAACCACTGATGGACATTTGAGTTGTTTCTACTTAATGGTTATTATAAATAATGCTGCTATGAACAGTAATGTACCGTTTTTGTTTGAACACCTGTTTTCAGTTCTCTTGGAGTAAAATTATTGGATTATATGCTAATTGTGAGTTCTGCTCTTTGGGGAATCACTAAACTGTTTTCTAATATGACTATCCCATATGTGAGGGTTCTAGTTTCCTCATATCCTTGCCAATACTTGTTGCTTTCATTTGTGCGTGTGTGCATAAACCAGTCTTTGTGCTGGGGAATATAGGGTTGAAGCATGGGAAGGCAAATGAAATGACTGACTTAGCCTACACCACCTACCTCACCAGCTTCCTCAGAAGCCTAAGGATGCCCATACACGTATCAAGAGTTGTTGAGAGGAGGAAGAGGAGAACAAGGAGGCTAGGTGTGTAAGGCACACATATTTACAATAGTTCTCTTGATACTGGCACAGTGTTATTTGGATGTTTGGGGAGTGAAGGGTATGGATGCTTCAATCTACATTCCGTACCCCACTCCACACCCCATCACAAGATAAAGAGTGTACCAGCATCCTCCTGTCCTTTTTTCTTTACTCCCACCTTTTGGTCTTGAATTAAACCTATTTGTCTTTAATTAGCCTTATCTTTTGTAATGTCAGTAGTTAGCAACAGATGATTTTATATTTCTTTTCAGTCTATTCCTGAATGTCACTGGAATATATTTCACCAGAGTTACTGAATTGCTCTTCTTTAAAAAAAGAATTACTACTAATAATTACGTCCATCTACTATTCAAACTACAGGCGGAAGATGTTAAAAACTTTAAGCACCCAACACAGTAATGGATGTCTGTCAGGAAAAGGAGACTAAGTCAGAAAACAGTGAAAATATTGAAATTCAAAGCACAGAAGAAACTGAAGTAACCCATATTTGTCCAGATGAAAGAAAAGAAAAGAATTATGTTTGTTGTCTTCTTAATATCAGTGACATTACATTGGAACAAGATGAAAAAGCTAATGAGTTTATTATTGGAACTGGATGGGAAGAAGCTGTGAGTATCTCGAGTTTGACCTATTGCATGTCAGCTTCCCCCCCTGCCCAAAACAGCTACTATTACCAAAGTAAATAAATTTTAAAAAGTGGGTAAACAATGACATATAGAAACCTTGAAACAGAGGGAAAATACTAATGATTAAAAGCAGTACCTTTTATTGAGTGTTTATGCCCACTTTAGTGTAGCAAGCATAGTGCTGAATGCTTCTTGGATGGACATCAGTTCATTCAACCTCTCAGCTGTTCCATGGGCCGGGTTTATAAGCAGTGCTCCCCTTTTGGACAAGGGTACCGAGGCACCCAGAAAGGTGAAATAACATGCCAGAGATCACTAGCCAGTGGTCAAGAGATCTGAGATTCTGTCCTAGTGGTTCCTTAGAACCCTGTCAGTTTATTCATAAAGTATTCTTAGAGTCAACAATAGAATCCTCAATTTAGAGCTATATAAAAGGAAATTTGGTCTTATCCAGTGATTCTCAAATGATACTTGATAGAATCACAAGAGTGGGGGATTACTACTGGAATCTGGTGGTATGCTGCTTCACATCCCACAAAGCACAGGACAGCCCCACCATGAAGAATGAGCCAGCTCTGTCTTAGTTTGGGTGGATATAACGATACTACAGAACATTCATCTCTTACAGTTCATGGGGGCAGAAAGTTGAGATCAGGATAGTGCCATGATGAGAACTCTCTTTGTGCTTATGTTCTCACATAGCCTTCCTTGGTGCTGTAAGCAGAGAGAAAGGCCCCCATAGCTGCTCCTGTTTTTATAAGGGCTCTGATCTTACCATGAAGATACTACCTTCATGACCTCATCCAACCCTAATTACCTCCACAGGCTCCACTCCCATATAGATAACATTGGTCAGGGTAGGGGGCAGTTTTCAACTTAGGAATGTGGGGACTGAGGGAAGATACAAAGATACAGCCCATAACAAACCCCAAATGTCAGTCATGCTGAGATTGAGATCTGATCCAATGGTTCTGATCCAATAACTTCTTTGGTAACTTTGGAAACTGGGGCCTAGTCAAGGCAGAGTGACTCGACCAATCCATTTGACAGTGGAAAGAATCTTGTCTTTGGAACCTTCCTCCAGTTCTCTGTCCTGTACCACCCCATAGCCATGTTGAGCACCTCTGCCCTTTCATACACACACCCACACTAATAAGTCAAGGTTGTAGAGGGTTCGGTTTAAGAATTTCTAAGTTGAAAAGATTAGTATAAATGCCTACCTCTTGAGGTAACTCCTCTGAAATACATATTTATAAGGACTATTGGAAAATAATTTACTTTTCATTGGAAAAGCTCTCCTCCATGCCCCTTCCAAAGATCTTGTTTATTGTTCACACTGTCTGGTAAGATATGGCCCTGGCATTTCCCAGAACGGAAGCAGCGGGAGGAGGAAGCTGGGGAAGGTGTCTTTTGGCTGACTTGGTATGCAGGGAGCAGCTGTGCAGCCACATACATAATGGTCCCCCAAGAATGGAGACTCACTGTGAAGACCATGTTTTTTGCTTGGATTATATCCTCAGCATTAGCACAGTTTTGGGAAGAATGGGGACTTCGGAATAAGAAGGAACCGGATTCAAAGCCAGCTCTGCCAGTTAAATGGCAGTTAGCCTGGGGAGGTTTCCTCTTCTTAGCTTCATCTTCTTCATCTGTAACTACAGGCCATAGGAATGTGGAGAGAACTTGAATGCCTAATTTGTTGCCACATACTTAACCAGTTTTTGTTTTTAATTGATGCCTCTTAATACGTTTTTAACTGAAGGAAGTTGAGTAGCTGGGCATGTGAAGAAGGGTTGGGTGAAGATGGAATGGTGTTAAAGGGAAGTTTCTGTGGAAGATGAGCAGAGTCTGGCCCTGTAGTGAGGTCTTGGAGATTCTGCCTCTCCTTGATCTCTGTTTAGTAATGCACAGCCCTTCCGAAAGTACCAAATTTGCCGCTGGCTATATATAATAACCTCTGAGCCTCAGTTTCTTCCTCTGTAATCTGGGTTTTAGAAGACCTACTTGTGGCACTGCAGTGAAAATGAAATGAACAAATTGCCAGTAGCTCCTCAGTTCTGTGCCTGGATTATAGTAAAAGCATGGGAGCTGTTTTTGCTTTTCTCACACGTAAGGTTGTCAGATTTAACAAATGAAAACACAGGACATCCAGTTAACATGAATTTCTAAACAGCAACTTGCTTGTCCCACATGTGGTCCTGTTTTTATCTGGCAACTCTATTTAATGTCCATCTCCGTGGTAAGGTCAGCCAGGGGACTCCAGGGTGGCTGGGGATAAAGGGGAGCCTGGGGTTATTCTCCCTCAGTCTCTCTAAAGCAAACTTCCCAGAGGATAGTACAAGGAAGCCCAGCAGGGGAAACAGATATGAACAGTTGTGGTTGTAATTTCAGTAGTTCTGAATTTATGTTAATATGCAGATAGAGTCAGCACATCACAAGGACCACTTACAGATACTCTTGTTGAGTATTTTAATATTAAGTACTGTTGCTACTATTTAGGGCTAGCAGATACTATTACAAATACTGTTGCTTAGTAACAAAGTAGGTATGAAAAGTTCGTTTTTCTAAAAAGAGGTGGGTCAATTTTAAGGAAAATTTTGGTCCAAATGAGACATCCAATATGGGACTGTGACCAGTGTTGGGGCAGCTGGGCCAAAGAATAACCCGCTGCTGTGTTTGCAGGTCCAAGGCTGGGGAAGGACTTCTCCAACCGCCTGCATCTGGCCCAGAAAGAAGCTTAAAAAGGCCAGGGTGGGAGAAGGCATGGACAGCTGCTTACTCTGTGTCAGCCTCTCCCAAGGGAGCTCTGAGGCCAGGCCGCCATCGGCAGGGAAGCTGGAGTCTGGGGCTCTGGCTCAAGGGGGCCTCGAGAAGGATAGGGGCAACCTCTCCCAGACACAGGGGCATCCCCCAGGCCCCAACACTGCTTCCAAGGAGATTAGCAAGATCTGCTTTCCCAACTACATTCAGGCAGAGAAAAAAAGTCTGCAAATAAAGGAGTTTATTTGGTGCATGGAAGACTGGGTCGCCCCTGAGACTGTTAAAGGAAAAGACCTCAGAAATCCCAGAGGGCTCAACAGAGGGGCCTCCCTCTCTGACTCCTTGACTTCCAAAACTCTTTTAGTTCTACCTCCTCTGAAGACTGCACCCACAAACAGCGTGGATGTTCCAGGTAAGAAGAGTACAAACTTTTTCTTACAGTCAGAAGAGAAGGTGCTGAGTGTGGAAAAGGATGAGTGTGTGGCTTGTGCTTTTGGATTGAAAACAGTTGATGGGAAAGGTGAAAAGAGACCATTTGAACTGGCCAGGCACCTTAAGGTCAACAAAATGCTGCCTTTCCCTCCCCCGGAGACCGGGACATCCCTGCTGGCTGAGCCCCAGCCCTGCTGCCTGCCCTGGCCCCTCCTGCCTGAGAAACACCTGATGTGCACTCCTGACCCCAAGAACCTTCACTTTCTCACCACCTTACGGCTTTTGCAGAAACACGGAGTGCAAAACTATAAGGCCAAGTTCAAAGCCCGGGAGCCAAGACCTCCTGTGAACACCCCAAAGCGCATTCTCACCGAGGCCAAGCAGGAAAACAGTTCAAAAACTTTGGACCCCAAGTTGTTCCCCAAACCTCTCTTGCCATCCCTCACAGTGAGCAGAGTTGTTATTCCTGTCTCCACGCACAGGTTCCTCTGAGTTGCCACAATATAAATCCCTGGGAATAAGAACTGTCTGAAATTCATTCAGTCTTCCTCTCCTCCCCTACTCCCTTTCTCTTGTTCTCTCCTTTCTCGCCCCACTTGTCCTTTGTTTAGCAGAAAACAGAGGAAATTTAGCCAATTGAACCTCACTATATGAGTTTTTGCTTAGTCTCCTATTTCAACATATGTGTTACCTGCTTCTGTCGCATCACCATTCGAAAAATGCTGCTCTCAGCCCCTGCCTTCCTTGCCTGTCCACTCCCACTGGAAGCCAGGTGGATGGCCAAGTGCCAGAGCCTCTTTCTGTGATGCCCCCATGCCAGCCTCTAGTGAATGGTAGGGCCTCTTTCTGCCCCAGCACCTGAAGCTAAGTAGGCTGGGCTTGTTTAGGCCAAATTATTTCCTGGTTTTTTGTTTGTTTTTATCCAGCCAGTTAAGTCAATCGGCTCATTTTCTCTTGCAACAAAGATCAGAAACATCTTTAATAACTCCAGCCCACCTCCAAATGAGCTTCGTTGTGTCCAAGAGATATTCATGGATATATCATATCCATTGAATCCTTGTATCTAAGTGTCATACTATATCTGTGGATGTACCAGATCCATTATATCCTCTGTCCAAAGTGACATTGTATCCATGGATCCTTATGTTTTATCCATTGATAGCCATTATATGTGTCCAAGATTTCATGTGCCTATATTGTTGTACCCTCATGCTAGTCTCTGTGCCTGGGAAGTTTTAACCACAACTTTACAAATTACATTTTGGGAGAGCAGGTTAAGAAATTAACCTGCTTAAAATAAATCCCCACCTCAGAAATGCAGAAGGAAACTTGTATCTCAAGAAGACTAATCACGATATGACTTTGTCATCAGACAAATGAACAGTCATTACAATAAAGGACTCCCCAAATGACAATTGAGACATTGTAAATTAAGCAACTTTAATAAGTATTCTGTAAAAAAAAATATAGAACATTTAGTGGGCACTTAAATTTATGTAAATTTATGTCAGCTTCTCCACAGGCTAACCTAATTGTTTATATACCACATCTTATTTAAGTATACATTTTAAACTGTTAGCCTATTAATTTACTCTTGCTTATCAAGTGTTACCAGTGTTGAAATGAGAAAAGCACACAACATCCAGGAAACTGTCATAAGCCTCTCATAATTTCATTTATTTAAATTTTTCTTTAGACATGGAAAGAATTTATCAGGCAGCGCTGCTGCTCACAAGAAGCCATTTTCCTGAAATTGAATGAGGATCAGTGAAATAATGACTCTGATATTTGTTTTTAATTCTCTTCATGTTTTTCATTCACAAAATTCCTCAAATATAGCTGGCTTAGTAAGTATATCTTAGTGTAAATGATAAAAAAATATAGGCAAGGTAAAATGGCATGACTGTGGTATGAAGACTGAGGAGCTGGTACAAGGGTATTTCAGATCTATATTCAGAAGTAAATATAAGGGTATAAAATGGAAAGAGTCAAATGACTACAACAGTAAATATTTAACTAGCAGTTGCAATGTAATTAGGGAAATGTTAAGAATCCAGTTTCTTGGTTTACTTTACCCTTTGATTATAACCATGCATGCAAATCCTGATAACCATAACCTTTCTGAAATTTAATGTCTGAAAGTTTCATAAAATCAACCTAAATATTTACCTTATTAAGCAATTTATGAATCCTTAACAGAATCTTCCTGTTCCAAGAGAATATATTATTGTGAAAATAAAGTTTTACAAAACTGAAAAAAAATATTAACCTGATAGTTTGAAAAATTCACTGTGATTTTTTTTGTCACCCCACTGCTTCCTTTTGCTTCACCTTGCACCTGACATTTGGGAACTCTGTGCCCCCAAAGAGACTCTTAGCAAATGGGGCTGTTACTTACTTCTTTCCCCTGGCCCCCTCTCCCACCCTGGTTTTACCCTAGTCCGTATTTCCTGACTGTTGTAGGTCAGTTAAACATTTGTAAGTGAATTATATTGTAAATGCCAAGTGAGGATGCTATGTATAGAAATGCTCTAAAAACCGCTTTGTAATATGAATGCCCATTTATCTGCTCTGTAGTTAGTTTGCATTTGTTTAAGGTGGGTTATACTTGAACCCTGGACTTTCCAGCCCTTAAGTGCTAGGGCAGATAAAATATGACTGTTTTTCTAAATATCTGCTTTACATAATTGATCTTTGCAATGTCTTGTCTGTTTTAATTTTTTATTTTGTTTTATTGGTTTGTTTCACACGACACCAGGAATGCAAATACAGTCACTAAAAGGTGTATTTTGCCTGTTCACAGTAGATCCTTCTTTGATGTATAGAAGCATTTTTTAGGCTCCATCCTAAAAGTCTTCCCTGAATGAAGAAACCATCTGGATTCTGCTCCTAGTAGGCAGTCCTGAGCATCCATTTTCTGGGCACTGAAGGTATTAGACCCGCTTCTGTCTGAGGACCCTCCAGCTCTGCCTACCTGAGTCAGTGGTTTTTTTTCCTCAGGCCCATTTTTGAAGCAGCAGAACCATGAATAAGTTCAATGTGGAAAAACATTGGAAGGGAAGACTATAGCCCAATAACAGTGAGGGGCAGAGCCCCCATTCCCTGCTTGCCCAGACATACTTACCTTTTGAGGAATCTTGAGGCAATTTGAAAACGCAAATTTGAAAACCCTGATCTAAGTCACAACAAAGTATTCACACAAAAGAGCTCTTGAGTTGAGAGTTATAAATTCTGTGCTTTGTGAGCAAACATAATTCAGATTTTTTTAAAATTTATTTTTAAAAATTTATTCATGCATACAAGAACTTGGGTACAGACCGATGTGCAGGAGGTGAGAGGATTCATTCACCAGAGACAGAGCTGGAAACAGAACAGGCAGATCAACAGAAATACACTGCTGAGGGCAGCAGCGGGTGAGGCAGGAGAGGTCTGCTGTACCATGTGGGTCACCTCCCCAGTCGGCAGCAGGGATTGAACTTGTGTTGCAGTGGCTGCAGTCTCCTTCATAGTGCATTGTTTAACCCATTGCGCCACCAGGGAGGCACCCCATAATTCAGATTTTAAAGGAGGCCAGTCTGAAGAAAGGAAGAGCTTACATTTACAGAAGATAATGCAGTATCCTCTTTTTCGCACAGATAATGTGGCCAACAAAATATCAACTAGAAGATTCTTCTGTGAGTAGATAGAATGTTTTGCACCTGGCATCTCTTTGCTTAGATCCCTCTAGGATCTTACTTGCATTCTGGGCTTAGCATGTTCCTCTGTGGATAAAGTCATTCTTGGCCTTGTCCCAATTTCCATTCATATTAAATCAGGGCATCCAAACTGGTTTGTGAGCCAGTCTAGATGAAGTGAAAATGTTCATAGAATTTGGCCCCTGTAGAGTTTTAGGCCACCAGTAACATTGTCGGGCAGTCCTGCTCTTCTCATGTGTTCAGCGTGTACCTCCCTCAAGGTGACGGTCACAGTTAGGTTTGGTTCTTCTAGTCCTCTCTAAACCAAGCCTAGGAGGCTCTGGCTTTCATTACTCTTTCTATTGTCTTTGGATGTCTCATTAGTAAAACTTTCCAAATGCTTGTTTTTGTTGAAACCTTAAAAATCAAGTAGAATGGTGACAGCACCAGCCACTGGGCTCCTGTGGAAGCTGAGGTTACCTACGGGTGGGGCTGGGTTGGGACCTGATGCTGACAATCTGTAGGTGAGGCAAGGGAGGGATCAGGGGCATGGGAAACCTCAGGGAAGACAGAATGTTGATCAGGCAGGGAGATGAGGGGGTGGCAATACCTTTTTTTTGCCATGCACATCAATGTCACCCTTGGTGGCTCCCTATGACCAACTATGGGGTTGACCACCTGCCCTACTCCAAGCATAACTGAATGGGTTCTTTGAGATCAATTCCTTGTGGCCCACAGAGGATGGTGACATTAGGGTCTAGAGTGACAGATACCCAGACACCTGACTGAGGCTACCTATTGCCCAAACATCTCACTTGTTATCTTGAGACACAAGACATTAGAGTCCACCTCCAGTGGACCACAGGAGGGGGTGGCACTTTTAAAAGACAGGTGAAGGCTTTAAATCAGAATTAGAATAGCTAGGTTATGACAAGTATGTATGACTTTGGCTACGCAGGGAGACTTACCCTAATTTTAGTTAAATTCTATTCTGGACTCTTGTCCTTTCTTGTGAAATTCACCGGTACTTTGAAAATCATGCTATAAAAGGATTTGAATGAAGAACCAACTTTGCTTACAGTCTCTTCCTCTCTCTGAATTCAGGAGCTTCAGGACCCAGAGAGACCACAGAAATCCAGCCCATCTCTCTGCAGGTGCCCCCAGCAGGCCAAGCTGCATGGCTGGGAGGGACTTTTCAGGGTATCTGAACTTGGGTCCAATGCAGCCTTGGTGCTGTTGCTTAAGAGCTCCTGAGAAGCAAGGTGGGGAAGAAACAGAATGGGCGCCTGTGTCCATGACTAAGGGCAACGAGGTCAGTCTGTGGTACTACAGGGAACACGCCCACTGTCTGCTACATGAGCTGGGACTGCTGGAGCCAAGTTCTCCTCTTGAGGCTAAACTCTCTTGTTGAGTTCTAACAGCCAGTCACACGACAAAATAATTCTGCTTGAATTCACCAGGCACCATTTGAGTCATTTCTGGACATTATCTTTTTATTTTGAACATAATCATGAGGATCAGGGGTCATTTTCTCCTGAGATCAGAAGAGAATTTGATTGACAGAGATTGTTCAGACCAGGGGAAGGTCTGTAACCTGGGTCCCTGAAAGCTCCACTCTAACCATCTATGTGGGACAGCTGGAGCATGGGACAGAAAGCATCGCATAAGACTGGAAGGGGAGGCTCGAGAATGTCATTCCTTCATGTAATGGAACAGTTTCAGGTATGGGATGTTATGATGAGGAAATGTATACAAAATGCCAACAGACATTTGTACTTTTCCTGGATGTAGTGAGTGTTAAGCTCAAATATAAATAGCCGGATCATTTCCCTCTCACAAATGGCTATTCAAAATCATATGGAAATCCTGTGGGCATAGGAATCATCGTTTGGAGTTCAGTGGGTCTTCACTTTTTTTTTTTTAAGATTTTATTTATATATGCAAAAACTTGGGTACAGGCCAGAGGTGTGTGAGGTGAGAGGATTCACCAGAGACAGAGTGGGGAAGCAGAACAGGCAGATGTACTGAAACACACTGCTGAGGGGAGCAGTGGACGAGACATAAGTCTGCTGGGCCATGTGGGACATCTCCCTGGCTGGGGATCAAACTCGTGCCCTACAGTGCGGCACTTAACCCTTTGTGCCACCAGGAAGGCCCTAGGTCTTCACTCTTTAACAATCTTCAAACCTTAGCTTTCCTAACTTGTTGACTGAGAGTCCCTGCTTCTGATCCGTTAGGCAACCTCATGGGCCACTTCATTCCCTGGTCTTTTTTTCTTATCCTGCTTTGCCTGAATTTCCACTCCCCACTCTAAATACCCTGACCCTGAAGATTAATACCACGTCAAGATGTTAGAAATAATTGACTTCTCAAGTTTAATCTCTCAGGTCAAAGCTAATGTCCATCTTCTTGAATACTGTGTTATAATGATTCCTGTATCCAGTGTACTTAGTAATAAAAGAAACACTTTTTCTTTTCCATGGAGCCAAGGACTAGGAATTAGGAATTAGAACTAGAATTAGGAGTTTTTTTTTTTTTTTATTATTTAAATACCCAGCTCTGCCCCTGGGCATTGCTGCCTTTGCCCTATAAAACGAACAGATTGATACCTAAGATTCTCATTTGTTCTGTTATTTTAGCACAGTTAACTTACGGACATTACTAGAAACTCAAAATGGTGAACATTTTTTTATGTCACAAATTTGTGCTCAGGTTTGCTCTGGATCCTGGCCTTTGTAGTGTGAAATTAAAAAAAACAAACAACAAACAAAACCCTAAGTGAATAGCAATTTGTATACTTCAGAAGTTGCTTACAGTAAAAATCCTAAAAATATTTTTTTAATATAGACCTACAAAGACTCAATCTTTTCCACTAACACACTTTCTAAAGAAGATATATCTTAAAGCCGCCCATCTCCATGCTGCATTTGCAGTAAAGCTGAGACTCCACAATCCAACTGGCTACCCCCCTACGCAGAGCTTTCCCCTGTTGGCACTGCTGGCATTTTGAACTGGATCCTTCTTTGTGGTGGGGCGCTTTTGCATTTAGTAGGAGGTTTAGCAGCATCTGTGGCCTTGACCCACAGATGCCAATAATATCCCTCAGTTGTGACAAACAAAAATGTTTTCAGAATTTGCCAAAGGCAAAATTGGTTCAGCTGTGTCAGGAATTAGTCATTCTAGATTCCAGTGCCTTTATTGGTAGCAGCTTCTCTGACAGTTTTAATTTTTTTACAGAGGAGGGCAGAAACCTGAAAGCTGAGGTGTCCCAGGTTTAAGACCCAAAGGGGTTCCCAATTTTCTTCTGGTCCTTCAGGGTCTTCTGGTGATACCTGCCTGGGATCCTTTCAGGAGTGACCATAATAAGCCTGTTTTTCTTGGAGACAATCTCTATTCTGCTTCATTTAGCCAGTGCTAGCTAGAGCTGTTGGCTTTCTTACCCCTCTTTCAGCAGAACAAGCACCATTGTCTTGGCAAGGTTTTCAAGGAAATTCTAAGATGTTAAGTTTGTGTATTTATATTTAATGACATTATTCAGAATTTTCTACTTTCAGCAATATTCTCTTCATATTTACTGCTTGCGCCAAACCAGCAGCCAGTGCTATGCATCACACGCCTTAGTGACTGCTGGTGAATCCATCTCCACGTGTACTTATGAAAATGGCTTTTTTCCTCCTCCCATTTAGCTCAAACCACAAATCTTTCTCCCCTTTGAACAAAACTATTTCTCTCCTTATTTAAACCTGAAAGCAGGCATGAACTTGAAAACATGCTACAGACTAGTCTTATTTCTGGCACTGCAGCAGGCTTATCACCCATCCAACGAGCCTCAAAGTGTGAAGAATCGTTAATAGTTTCATCTGTTTTAACTTGTATGTGCTTTGAAGAAAACTAGAAAGCCAAGATTTAAGTTGGGACAAATATCGCTGATACTCATTTTGCTCATGATTCTGAAGGCTTTGTTTTGGAGGCTGTACCAGACGGGAAGTGCGCCTTGGAATCAATATTTGATGAGTAGGTTTTGACTAGAATTCAGACATTCTGAAGTTGAGGCCATAAAAGGATTACATGAAAATGTCACCCTGTCATTTGCCTATTAATAAAACAATCCAACTTCACAAGTATCAGTAGACTGAGACTGATACATTTCCTGCTGATTAAAAGTAGTTTCGAAACTTAGCATCTTTTCGGGAAATCCATAAATTTTTTTTATTTTCCCTTTATTTCAAGGGGACCAGAAACACACATTGTTTTGACTTTCCTGCAAATTAGAGAGTGAGTCATTTTCTAGCCCTCTAATAGTTGCTCCAAAGCTAGAGCCATATTGATTACAAAGAATAAAATGTACCTGTATTATAAAATCATCACATTCCAGGGCATTAATTGGAGTAATTTCCTTTGAATAAATTTTCCCAAACTTAGGCCCTAACACAGAGTTTTTAATCAAGAGCAAAACCTTACTTCAACATAGAAACTTTGGTAATGGGTGTCTTTTCATTTTATATTGTTCAAATTGTGAGCATATTTTCATGAATAAAGGAAAAGCCGTAATGAAAATAACTAGCACAGTCACTTCATCATGTGAGCTGGTGAAGGGTAAGGCAGCAAGAGTCACACTATTAAGGCTGAAAAGTCTGCAGAAAAGATAGAATTCTCACTTCTCTTTAATCACTGAATTTTTTTTTTTTTTTTTTACAAATCATCTTAGAACAATTCAAAGCCAAGGTTCTGGGTGGAAACATTTCTTACTTGTACATGAGGAACTACTACATGCTCCATTTTTCTGGTAGTAACTATAGGTCTGATTAACATTATCACATAAACAACATTCTTTTTAAAGCCATAGATCACTGCATTTATATCTACGGAAAGCAATAAACAAACATGCATTGCTCCTTTACTAGGAGGACTTAAATAGATGTTTGACATTAAGGCAGTGATGATTCTAAAACAATGAAATTCTAAGTTAAGGCTTTATGTTTTAAAACCCATAATCATAGGCAACTGTGACCAAAGGAAACTTGTACCAGATTGAGTTCACCTGCTCAGGATGTTATTTATCCATTACCAACAATCCTATGGGGGTAAGAATTAGTAGCAACACCAGCAATTTACTTTAATGAATTATTAGTTCTCCCATTAGGTTTTGAGGCTCTAGCCTTCAGCAGCACCCATGTATGTCACAGAGGCAACATTTTTTGTAAACTTAGGAAACATATAGGCTGCACTAATTCTTACTTGCCTGAAAGTTGGCCAACACTCAAGAATTTAGGCTATCCCAAACACAGACCCTGTCCCCAACCAAATATACCTGACCCTGCTCCCATCGCTAAACCTAGGTTTTTTGTTTTTTTTTTTAAGATTTTATTTATGCATACAAGAGCTGGGATACAGCCCAGAGGCACCGGTGTTGAGAAGATTCACCACAGAGTGGAGAGCGGAACAGGCAGATGTACTGAAATACACTGCTGAGGGCAACAGGCGAGGCAGGAGAGGTCTGCTGCACCATATGGGTTCCTTCCCTGGCCAGGGATCCGCTGCAGTGGCTGTGGAAGCCCCACCATGGGGTGCTTAACTCCTTGTGTTACCAGGGAGGCCCTAAACCTAGAGGTCTGTTCTTGATGAGTGAATAGGTCTTCACCTCTTTGTCTTCTTTGAAGTGACAGTGGGCTAGCCCTGATTACCCTCTCCAAACAAAGAAACAAAATACTACCATAGTTTAGGCAAATCTATTCTATAACTGCTATCCTCAAGGCACAAAATAATATCCTTGCTAGACCAATGTCTCATTCACAGAAAAGATGAGAGGTGGATGAAAAGCAGTCACTTTAAAATAACTATAGATTGCACTCTTGCTCTATCAAGCTTATTGTGAGAAATACTGAAATTTAGGGGGACTGTCCCTTTCTCTCTCCACTATTGAAAAAAAAAGTGGCAAAGCTCAGATGCAGCTTGTGCGTGCACTCTGAACAGCAGTTCCACAGTATCCCAGCCTACTGCAGAGCAGAATGGACTGCTGCAGGGCCTGTTCCAGTGCGGACAGGCACGATTCCACAATTCTGCCTCTTCATGGTATGGGTGACTTGTTTAGATGAGAAGGGTCACTATTTACACTAAGTGCTGGCTGCTGTCTTTAAGCAGTGATTTTACAGCAACACATCTCTTGTGAGGCAAGTACTATACACGTACATTGGTATCAGTAATCGTTATGTAGTGAAGGGATGGCATTGACTACAGAGAAATTGTTTCAAAGGCTAAAGACAGCTCTAGTTTTTCTTTGCGTATTCAAATCAGAAAAGAGATGTCATACAGATGAAGGTGCAGGCTGAGTCTCAGCCCCTCTGAGCAGAGATCACCTGTGTTACAATCAGCTGGGGTCATATCAGATTGCATTAGATGTTACTATGAGGAAGCAGGAACTTCTAAAAAGCACTGTCAAAAATATTTTAGTTGCAATTTGAGCACATCACACTGAGACTACAATTTTTTAAAGAGTTGATAAGTTTGTACCCCTTTACCCAGTAAGCTTTGTGTCAGCTAAACGGCTAGATGGTTTTAAAGATGTGAAATTTTTCTTTTTTTTTTTTCAAATATGGGACAACTGGCTGTGAAAAGGCAAATGTAGGCAACACAAAAACAATTATTTTTAGATCAGTATCTTACACTTTATAATACACTCACATTTATACAGATTTCATGTTTACAAGTACAAAAGGCAATGAACTGCAATGAACTGAAGCAACTGCTTCATCAACGGCATTCAGTAGAGCGAACACTGCTCTAGAAGCAAACTGTAAACTCCACTGTTAGAAGTTGGAGACCGTTTGCAGTTCCGCACATGTCTGGGTTTCTACTGAGCTAAACTGAGATTCCATCGTGTTCCAGGCCAAATCGGCCAGAAGAAAGTCGTCCATTGCTGTTTGTGTTTCATTGCTGGTGAAGAACAAGCTCCCCAGGGTTTCAAAGCCAGAATTCATGGTCTGTGTTTCGGTACTGTTCAACTGAACTTTGCTTTCGAGAGCAGGTAGGTTTTTAGCAGCGGACACTCCTTCAGTTTGGGTCTCTGTGTCAGAAGAATCAGTACTCATGGAGAAGCTGGAGTGTTTCAGAATACTCCCCAGAGGCAGATGAGGACTACTGTCTAAAAAGAAATTTAAGTCTGTCTGTGTCTGTGTGTCAAACATCTCAAGGCCTAAGAAGTTAGAATTTCCCCTACAGCTGTAGGATGGGGCAGAGGTGTCTGCAAGAAGGAAGTCAGTTTGAGTCTCTATGTCCAGTGATTCCAAGGCTGGCTCCGTGGTCATGGTGCCAAGCTCACTCGCTTCAGTTTGAGTCTGGATATTGGAGGCCGAAAAGAACTCTTCAATATCAAAATCAATTGCAGGATTCTGGGTGGGGCCAGATGGGAGCTGGGTGTCTGGCCCAGTATTTGTGTCAGACAAAAGACTGCGATTGTCCAGTGTCTGTGCAGGCAAATTACTTGACAAGATGTTTTCTAAATCACTGAATAAGTCTATGGTTTGGGTCTGATTATCTGTCATATTCTGTGAAGGAAGCATACTATTCTGCGCACTAAAGTTCATAATTGTTGCAGATTTCTCAATATCTTGATTTAAAGTCTTAGGGTGGTTCTGAGCTACCAAACTGTGAGTTCCAGTCTCTGTTACTAAACTGTTGCTTATGATATTGTCTGTAGAGACACCATATGATGAATGGACCGTCTCAAAAATGTCTCCACACATTACAGCTTGGTCCATCTGTACCCGGTCATCAACTGGACTTTGCAGTTCACTGGTTTGAGTTTCTCTGGAGATCCCACCTGACTGGAGACAAGCATCTATAAACACATCAGTCTGTGCAGCTATAGTTGAAGTTACCTTAGAACTGGGCAAAAATGTCTGTGTTTGAACACTAATGGGAAGGGACACTTGAGAACCAAAAGTCAAGTCAGTTTGAGAACAAGATGATACGGAGGAATCAGGACTAGCCCACTGTGAAGAAGGTATAAAGTGTTGCGAGGCATAAGACAGATCTGTCTGGACATTGATTGAAGAGATGCTGTTCTTCTGACATGTATTTCCTAGTTCTTGTAAAGGATCAGACAGACTTTTACCCAAGTTTACTTGAACACCTGTACTAATCGGCTCAACAGCAACAGGAGTGACAACTTTTGAAAGCGGGAGGCTCTCCTTCAGAGAACAAGTATCTGAATCCAGGCCAAGGAACAGGGTTCCTATTGACAAGGGCAGTAAGTGCACAGCACCGGGGGCCGAGCCCTGATGATCCACACCTAACACCACAGGCTGGGCTGAGGGGTCGGCTGTAGGCACAAAGACGGGCATAGGAGAAAACTGCATGACTGGCAGTTTAACCAAGGCCACCTTGGGCTTTGGTAGAAGCAACTTCTGAGGATATCTTGGCGTTGTTGTAAGAGTCTGCTTTCTGGCATTAGAGCTGCAAGAGTCTTCAAAAGAAGCAACTAGCTTAATTTCTGAAGTTTCCAGTTCTTGAGTATCTGTTCTTGGGGCTGGCTGGTTGCTCGATGTCTCAAGTGTCTTGCTGGACAACTTCTGATTGTGCAGGTAGTTTCCCATTTTCCTTTTCTTACTAGGTGGATCCCTAAAAACAATGAGAAATTAAAAGGAGAAAATCTAAAATTGCAGCTTTCCTTAACCCTGGAACTATCTTCTTTACTTATAATGCTATTTTCAATATCTACAGCAGAAATCAGATTCAATTGAGTGAAAAGAAATCCCTTCTGGAAATCTTTGAGAACTGGGCCTACTATAGGTCAGAAATATGCCAACAGAGAAGGAAGCATAGCATTTTAAAAAAAGCTCTATGTGCTAAAAATCAACTGAGATCTGTCAGTATATGGAAGCTAACATATTATGTAATACAACTGTCGTCATTTCTAAAGCAGGAAGCTATTATGCCAAATATAAATTTGACCTTTAAAATGAAGTGCAGTTTTATGATTAAACTTACTCTTCAACAGTCAGACATCTCTCTAAAAGAAAATGCAGGAAGTTGAAGTTTTCAAATGGGAAAATAAGGGGATCTCACAAGGGAATGGTAGAAAGAATAAGGAAGAACAACTGGGTCAAGAAGAGGTGGATCCTTTGCTACTACTGCTGCTACTTTGAAAAGGTCCTTCTTCCGTATCACCTAATTCTCCACTCTTCTTCTTTTCTTCCTATAGCTATGACTCCCTCCAAGAAGTTTTGCTGGAAACTCTTCCCATAGCTATTGACTTCTGGACCCTATTTTTTTCCCCTTTACCTGTGCTCCGCGGGGATTTCATGGCCAGTCCGGTAGATGTGGGACTGCAATGCAGTTCTACTGGCATAGGGACAGCCACATGTGCACTGGAAGGTCTTGCCACAGTCCTCTGCATGTCTTTTCAAGTCCCACTCAGTGCCATAGGAATTGCTGCACTTACTACATTTATGCTTCTTCTCAGCATGCATTTTCATAAAGTGCTAGGAAGAACACAAAAGGGACTAAAATGAAAAACTTGTAACTGCTCTAAACATTCGAAAACTGTCAACATACCCAAATTAGCAATGACATTCATATGTAACAGAACAGTTCAGATCAAATGAAGGCAAAAGCAGACAAACTGCAGGGTATCATAAGCCTATGCTTCCTATTATGTTTATTTTGTGAAAACTGAGGTGGTTTTGGAAACAATCCAAGGTATTCAAGATTTAAATTGTGATCCACAGAGTAGTCTTACAGAGAGAAAAAGTCTTTGTAATGTTTTTCTTAGGGTATCTCCCCCTTTTCCTAAAAACCCTCAGGGAAGCAGCTCAGCCACCAATCTCATGTCCTGAATTGCCACCATAACAATGGCCAGACCCCTTCCCTATTCTTAAGATAGCTGCTTCAGAATATCCTCTTGTCTCTGCGGCTTCTCCTGAGAGAACTTTTCCTTTGTGCCTTTGCCTGTCTGCTCACAGAGGCATAGAGATTCACACACGAGATGTGGAAGCACACATTTTCTCATTCTTTGCTTTAGTGTCTTCTCTTTCTCTCCATATCCACTACTAGACATCTTCCCCCCAGAACAAGCCTCATCTCTATCACCTGCTTTACACCCCACTCACTTTCCCCATTGGGAGGCTCTTGATGGCTGTGCTCACACGCAGCTTTCTGTTCACTTCTTTAGCTGGGATCATTAAGAAGTTAGAACACATATGGGCTTACACTCTTTATTTCATCCTCAGAGAACTATATGTAAGAAGAATAAAATACCTGTTTTACAAGAGAAAACTGAGAAAATGGTCTGTCAGGACCTCTAGGACATCCTTCAATTGGACAACAGTAGAATTTCGGTACAGTTTTCAAATCTTTTCTTATTGTTGGATTTACTATGCCATCCTGCAAAAGAAAAAATACTTTAAATATTTCCAAAAACCAATAAAACAGACCGGGGAGATAAAGAACGAAAAAAGGTGAGCACAAGGGGTCTTTGGGCACTTGAAATTGGACCACAAAGATAGTTGCACATTTATTAAACAAATTGAATTATTCACTTTAATGGGTAAATACTAGAATTTGAACTACAGTTCAAATCTGCTAAATTTTAAAAACTTTGTTTAAAAATTCTGTCCTAAGGGCCTCCCTGGTGGTGCAAGGGATTGAAGTGCAACTGTCCATAGCCACTGCACTCACTAGCCAAGGAGGTGACCCACATGGCGCAACAGACCTCTCCTGCCTTGCCCACTGCACCCCCCAGCAGTGGATTTCAGTGGCTCTGTCTGCTCTGCTCCCTACTGAGTCTCTGGTGGATCCTCTCACCCTCTGCACCTCTGGACTATGCCCCCGTTCTTGTATGCATAAATAAAATAAGAAAAAATTCTGTCCTTTCCTTTAAAACTACTCCTTAATGTAGTATCTTTGCCTTAAAAGCAAGTTTCTTTATTTGTAAGTGCATCATGTTTACAGTTTCTCAGGCTCAAGATTTTGGTGTCATCCTTAAGTCTTCCCTTCTATCCCACTCCCAGTGTCTTAGACTCAGAGCCTGAAAAAAAATCTTCCTTTGACTGTGATCTAGGCCTTCCAATATTACTGTGGCTTTCTCTAACATCACCTTGCCCCTAAAGTAGCTAAAGCTGTATTACACGATAGTTGTAAACAGTTTGAATGCAGACAGGGTATATTTGAAGTTTATTATCATTATAATGATAAATACCAGACAGCTTTTACTACAGTGGTGGGCACTGTTCTGAATACTTTATATTTATATGTATTTTCACATATATAAACTCGTATAGTCCTAGTAATCTTTTGATAATATATTTGAGATAGACTTTTGGGCTGGGAATTTAAAAATAATTGTTTAGTTAATTAAGCTCTTATTGCTCTGAAGAGCTCTGATGACTTCCAGTATAATTCTTCTCTGGCCCCTCCCAGATGTCCCCAAAGGACGGTGAGGGGTGATGGACCTCTCTTCAGACACTGGAACAATAGGAATGGCGCTCAAGCCTCAGCTGCTGCTGGTCCTCTAGTATTCTGATGGGAAAGGATTCATTTTGGAATATACCCCCTCTTCTCTACCATCAGTGTGTTTCTAGAAAAGTGAGAAGTTAATAACCAAGCGGTAAAGACTCCTCTTTGCTCTCAAACTGGGCATCAAGAAGAACATGTAGATCTTGTTGGATCAGTGTTCCAATAATTCAGAAGGGGAAAGAAGCTATTCTTGTTTGGTTTTTAAACAATATAATTTGTCTTTCATTGCTATCAAACTTAGTTATTCCTCCATGTCTTCAACACTGGTCCATCATTATCAAACCTATTATACTGTGTAGATTACTCATTTAGTTTACTTAAAGGATCTCCTAATTTCTTCCTTTTCTAATATGAAGTTTGGCACAAAAAATTACTTGTATCACCTAATGCTATCAAAAAAATATGTAAAATCAATTCTGCCCATTTACCATTATAATCATACTCTTTACTGTTCCTTTGTACATACTCAGCTTAAGAGTCTTCCCACTTCTGGGCCTCCCTGGTGGCGTAGTGGATTGGGCAACATACTGTGGGGCAGACCTTGGCCACTGCAGCATGAGTTAGATCCCTGCTGCTGGCCGGGAAGGGGACCCACGTGGTGCGGCAGACCTCTCCTGCCTCTCCTGCTGCTGCCCTCCCGGCAGTGTGTTTTGGTCAGTCTGCCTGTTCTGCTCCCCACTCTGTCTGGTGAATCCTCTCACCTTCCTGAACTCCGGCCTGTACCCCAGCTCTTGTATGCAGAAATAAATAAATCTTTAAAAAAAAAAAGTCTTCTCACTTCTAATTCTACTTTCCATACCCATTTCTCAATGACTGTCACTTTTATCCCTCTCAAATGGTATTGATTTTCCAATTACAAAACCACATAGTTTTGGAGCACAATCTGACACCTTCACGTGTGCCCATGCTTCATCTCCAAAGCTCCAGAGCCAATATCTGATCACGCTTCCATCCTACCCTCTCTAATAACCACTATATTTTTACAGTCTAAGAATTATTTTTGTTCTATTTTGACAATTTGTTTTCTGTGGTTACTTATATTCTACAAATGTGAGATCACCTGGTGAAAGACAGTGTCTTTAATTTTCTGACTTAGTTCACTTAGCATCATCACCTCAACATCCATCCATTGTCCCCCAAAAGCACTATTTCATCTTTTTAAGTAGCTGAGTACTAGTCCATTGAGTATGTACTCCGTAATTTCTTTATTCAGTCACCTGTTTGTTCCATGTCCTGGTTATTGTGAATAATGTGCTAAGGTATAATGAATATAAAGGTGCCTAAACTTTTTTCTTATTAGTGCTTTCATTTTGGTAAACATTTAGAAGCTGTATTGCTGGATCACATGGCATATCCACTTTTATTTTCTGGAGGAATCATACTGTTTTCTACAGAGGTTGCACCAAATTATATTCCTATCAACAGTAGATGAGTGCTTCTTTTTCTCTACATCCTTGCCAATATTTGTTGTTTCCAGTCTTTTTGATGGAGCCCATTCTCATAAAGGTGAAATGATATCCTAATCATGTAAGACTCCCTTCTTTCTCCTCTGTTTGTTGCAACAGGCCCTTAGCCCATACATTAGCTCAAGAATATAAACTTTTAATATGCATTATTTATTCTAGAATTTAGTTATACAAATTATCCATATGTATGCAATTAAATTTGTTTTGTTTCTTCTATTTAGCAGTCTGATGTTAATTTGTCTGCTTATGCTGTCAGAGAAGAATCCAGAGGGGTGGGAGTATTTTTGCCCTGCACTCATATAAAACCAACTTAAACTAATCTAAACTAGTATTTTACATTAAACACTGTTCCAGACAAAGTCTGACTGAAATGCTTTTATTAAAACACTGGCAATTGCTAGCTTTAGTAACAACTGACATAGCATCTCATCACCAAATTCATCCCATCATCACCAAATTGTATCTCATCATCTCAAATTCATCAACAAATTCACCAGTTTGTCTGGCTTTTTTTTTTTAATTTTTAAAGATTTATTTTTATTTATAAATACAAGAACTGGGATACAGGCCAGAGGTGCAGGAGATGGAAGGATTCACCAGAGACAGAGCGGGGAACAGAACAGGCAGATCAACTGAAAAACACCACTGAGGGGAGCAGCTGGCGCAGCAGGAGAGGTCTGCTGTGCCATGTGGGTCCCATCCCTGGCCGGCAGCAGGGATCAAACTCATGCTGCAGTGGCTGTGGTTTGCTTCATAGTGCGTTGCCTAATCCCACTGTGCCACCAGGAAGGCACTGGCTTTTTTTTTTAAATGAAAAACTTAATGTTTTTTCCCCTGGCTAGTGTTATCAGTGAGTGAAAATGAAATGTTGGGAATATAGTTATATACTTCAGAGATGGCACCATTTTCAGTTCTAGGTTGTCCTGTAAACTCTGCCTACAAGTTCACTATAAAATTCATGCTCATTTCTAATATAGCCTCAATTTTACTCAGCAATGCTTAAGCTGTCATGTTCCCATACACTTGTTCATTTTATTTTTTAAATAGTTATTTTTTAAGAGAAGCTTTAGGTTTATAACAAATAGATCACAAAAGTAGAGTTCCCACATATGTCCTTGATCCCAATAACTTTCAGCACGACCCCATTACTTCCAAAGTCCAAATTTCTCTACCCTGGAACATTCAAAGCCCCCAACTATGTATGTAACGTCAAACTACCTGTCTCTTCTGTCCTTTCTGTGTTATACCTAGTGGAATAATTTGAAATGCACTAAATCTTTTCAAGGTAGGAATATATTTGTATCTTCAGTTGCATTTGGGAATGCTCTGAACTGAGCAAATGTTCAATTAAAAACTATAGTATCATACAGAGTATGTTCAAGTGGTCATCTAAGCCAAAACTGTTACCACATACCAGGATAAGACACTAAAGATAGTCTAACTGAACAATAATAATCCTGTGTTGACATTTTTTAGACATGGCAATGACATGAAACTATTCTCTTTCCTTTTTTTTTCCTGATACCTGACTTAGCCCTCCATCTCAGTACCAGGGTCTTCTTCCCATTCTCACCCTGAGATAAAAAGTTCAAATGGCTCAAACAGCTGAGATAAGAATAAGGGAGATAAGAAACGTTGATGACACAAAATAAAATGTGAACTGCAGTGAGAAAGTTATGGTTTTGTTCTGAAGTTCAATATACATACAAAACTCATGTTTATAGAACTCTTTGTACTTTATCTTTAGTATCTATATGAAAAAAATGTACACAAAAATACTTCATTTTGTGTGTTCTGGGTACATGTGTAAAGCATTTTAAGGTAAAAAAATTTCATAAAATGTTTCTGAAATATTTTAAATAAAAGAATTAGAAACTGAGAGGAAACATTTGGAAAACAATATGGGGAAAAAAGTAAACATGCAGAAGAAGAGAAAATAAGAGAAAGGACACAAAGGAGAGAAGGTGAAAGAATTGTAAGATTCATAGAAAAAGGCATTAGCTACTCTAGAACCTGACTATACCTTCACAGAAAAAGCCTCCAAGAAGAAAACGAGTTTGCTTTGTTGTCTTCTATTGTAAATTTAACATCAGAAGTCTTTGTACAATATTCTTGTGGAGCAACTTAGCACCTTCACTTCCTTTAAAAACAAACAAATTAAAAAAAAGTTCTTGGCTAATTATTAAAAGCAGACCCTTTAGCTGATGATAACACAAAATTGTTGAAGCTGTGTTTTAAAACTATAGATGTTGCTGGATAAAAGGTCCTCTAATGGCCCGCCTGTCCCACTTACTACTTTCAAACACAAGGAATAAAAATTTCTATCAAGAAATTTGGCCCTGAGCAAGAGGGCTCACCAGCTAGGGTATTTCCAGACGTCCTTACAGGATATGGATTACAGACCTCTGTTTTAAGAACTCACATAAAACCCAAAGGCACCCTGTACCCTACAACTTATAATTCAATCCCCACACTTTTAAGCATCCTTCAGAAGAGTTTGCTAATAATTAACATTAGAAAGGGAATAATTAAGCTTTTCTGTCCCCTTGTTTCTCACCACTGGCTTGCACACCTGGTAACCATGCCTCACAAAACTGAGGAAATCAAGGAACTCCTGCTCACAGCTAGGTGAAAGGATGCCAAAGCCATCAAGATCAAGAAAAAAAAGGACAATGTGATATCTTAAAAGTTCAGTGCCATAAATATTTTTATACCTCAGTAGAAGGCAGAGAATCTCAAGCAGTTCCTGCCACCAAAGTTGGCAGTAAAGGTGCTGAAACGAACTAGATGTGATCTGAATGACTACGAATTTTTTAATTCTTAAAAAAAAAAAGAGAAGGCAATGTTTGGTTGGGAGTAGGATGTGTTGTGAATAAAGAATAAAACTAGACAGCAATGGATGGAGAAAAGAGTAAAAGACTTTATCATAACTTAGAAAACATGAAAACAAGGAAAGAAACCTGAACAATGCAAGCAATTAACAAGCAAATGAGAGCCTCCCTGCTGGCACAAGGGGTTGAGCACCACACTGTGGGGCTTCGGCAGCCACTGCAGCCCAGTTCTATCCCTGGCCCAGGAGGAGACCCACATGGGTGCAGCAGACCTCTCCTACCTTGCCTACTGCTCCCCTCAGCAGTGTGTTTCAGCTGATCTGCCTGTTCTGCTCCCCACTCTGTCTCTGGTGAGTTCTCTCACCCCCTGTGCCTCTGGCCTGTACCCCAGCTCTTGTATGCATAAATAAAATCTTAAAAATAGGGGCCTCCCTGGTGGTGCAGTGGGTTGGGCAGCGCGCTATGAGGCAGACTGCAGCCACTGCAGCACGAGTTCGATCCCTGCCTCTGGCCAGGGAGGAGACCCACATGGCTCAGCAGACCTCTCCTGCCTGGTCCGCTGCTCCCCTCAGCAGTGTGTTTCAGTTGATTTGCCTGTGCTGCTCCCCACTCTGTCTCTGGTGTATTCTCTCATCCCCCGCACCTCTGGCCTGTATCCCAGTGCTTGTAGGCATAAATAAATAAATCTTTAAAAAAAAAAATCTTAAAAATAACAAGTAAATGAAAAGGAAAAATTCTACCGAATATTAAATATATCTGCCAAGCCAAGTCACTCAGACTAGCTTGTGGTAGAAAAGGGGTTGCACACTCAACTGGTACTGGAGTCTCTCTGGTCTAAACAGACCATTTTCAAAACTACACGGAGCCACTAGTACATGTCTCCAGGCCCCTCCTTCCAATGCCATGAGTACATCATGGATCTAGTGGAATTTTTAAAAGAGCCTTTCTACGCAGGATTTACCACCTGACGTACCACCATAGTGATCCTGCTGTTCTATTACACAGGTGACTTTGGCTAAAAAAAAAAAAATCCCCCTTCTAGCAGATGCTCCATGGAGGTTGGATACTATGGTTAGAAAGGCAGAACAAGGCAGGAAAGTGAGTCTGTTTGAAGGGGGTGATGGGAAAAGATGATTCTGTGTTGGATTTCTTTAATTCTTGTTTTGACAGGTTTCCCAAGTGCTTTAGATGGAGATACAGAAGGGTCCATTTTTGTGTTCAATGATCTCAGTTCAGAAAGGATCTTGACTGCACAGCAATTCTAGATAAAAGAAGCATATTAACTGTTAAGAAGTGCTTCCTAGAGTAACACTCAGACCAATTACGAGGGTCCATGTCCAGCAGGCAGCTTCATTTGTGCTCAGAGAAGTAGTCTGCCTTTGTTGTTTATCAGTGAGGGGATGAAAGTGAAGGTGGGGGAACAAAGGGATTAGGCTGTAAATTCCTACAAATATTCCCACAGTTCTCAAGTCGAATATAATTAAGACAAGGAAAGAATTAATTAAAATTTGGTATGAAAGAAAACAGGAGATGGAAGACCACTGTCACAAGTTACTGCACTTGTGTCCTGGAAGAAACACAAACTATTCTGAGGAAAATTTCAGCCCTACCTGTAGTGGCCTCTTCAGCTTACTTCCAGGTACATTTCCTGATTGGGCTCCCTAATCATCTAAGAGAACTCTGTTGCATCTTTGTTCAGTTGGTGCTAAAAGGGGATCTTCCTTTATTGAGTACATCTGCTCTATTGGGGCCCACATCCTCAACTTTCTGCTGTTACTCTGATCAGAAGCCTGATTGGGAAGTTACTATGCAAGGAGTATTTACCTTAAGGACAGAGAGAACATGCAATACTGTAGGTAATTTAAATTTACTTCTCAATCATTTCAGAGGATAAAATCTACATATTCACAAAATTACTTTCAGTGATGAGCTCTGGGATTATGTCACAGTTGACATAGGCTCTAAGCAGCAGCAGAAGGAAACTCCCGATTGTAAACACTGAGAAATGACTATTTAATAGGTCTGGGTGGGGCCGAACATCTTTTAATACACTTTCCAGAGATGCAGACTGAAGGCTGGAGGTCACCGCCCCGTTTTACATAACGTGGAAGGGCCGTTCAGACGGTTGTCACGTTATTATACGGTGTCCCTCCCACCCCCTCCCCGACAGAAGTTCCACGGGAGGAATTTCCCCTACTGACACCTTGAAACTTGTAACTGCCGGGGCCTGGGCAAACCCACAGCTCCCTAACAACCAGCAGGACCCAAAGGCCCGACGAAGGTAACTGTGGGTGTGGTGGAAGGCTCATGGGTTTTAGAACCAGAGATCGGGTTTAAATCCCAGCACGCTCGGGTTGTGTAATATTTCTCATCAACAGAAAGAGGAGGATACGTACCTCACCAAGTAGTGTGAGAACTAAAGAGAGAAATGTGTAAAATGCCTAGCCCATGAAGTAAGCGGCCCGGAGTCCTGGCTTGTCCGAGCCTGACAGCAGGGTGGCATGACACAGGGTTTCCTATTATTACGCGCTCCGGCGTACTGGCTACCACTTTCTCCAGCAAGGATTCCCCGCTTCGTTCGGTCGGTCGGAGGTACCGAAGCCCCCGCGAGGGCGGCCGGGGCAAGAGGCGCCGTCCACCCACGGCGCTTGCTCACCGCGGCCACTCCGTCCCGGCAGCGCGACCCCGCGCCCCTGCCCCCATGCTGTGTCGGGGCGCTCAGTGGGCACCAGGCCCGGGAGGCACCGTCCCCGCGCCGGCTCACCTGCAGGCGGTGGCTCTTGACTAGGTGCATGTTGAGCGCGGGGCTGTTGGGCAGGATCTTGCCGCAGCCGCGCACCGTGCACAAGATGTTGGTCCGCACCGCCCGGGACAGCTCGCTCACCGACGGCTGGATCAGCTCCCGGGCAGGCGGCGCCGGACCCGTGGGCGGCTGCTGCCTAGTAGTCGCGGGTCGTGGGCGACTACCCCTCAGCCGTCCGGGGGGTCCCCACGGGCCCGAGGCGGCGGCGGCTCCCCTTGCGGCCACCGGGACGGCCGAGGCGCCCGAGGCCAGAGCCGCGGGCCCCGCCGCCGCCGCCTCAGAAGCCGCCATGGCTCCCGCTCCGCAGCCCGGCCAAGCTCGCAGGCTCCGCCTCCCGCCGCAGCCACTTCCGGCAGGGGGCGGGGCTGGCTGACTCATTAGCATCCGGCGGGACGGAGGTGGCCGCGGCGTCCCCTACTGGCCATGAAGGGCATGTCTGCAGAGCTAGGTGAAGCCGGCCAAGTTTCGCAGAGGTTAGGCAAAGCTGGCAGGTTGCAAAACTTGACCTGGGTTCCTTGAATAGTTGATAGAAGGAAAAGTACTGTGCTCAGTTACTTCCCAACTTTTGGAAACAACCTAAGTGTTCAAAGGCAGGAGAGGCGATAATACATTCATTATAATGGGGGATACACTTCATTTAACACCTCATTTTGTCCTCAAAATAACCTTAAGGGATACATACTATTAAGTTTACCCCCCATTTTGCAGAGCAGTAACTTCCCCTGGGTCATATTACACAAATGAAATGATTGCTGTATTCATTCAGGAAGGCTAGATGTAGTTGGTATATTTTAGCAGCCGAAACTGGATAATGCACATAAAATAAAAATAGCATACATAGTACCTGCCACACACTAAGTGCTCATTTTTGGAAAGCCTACCTAATGTGCAGTAAATTACTTTGGCTGCAGAGGTCCTGCATCTGCCATTTACTATGCTGATGCCAGGACTGCATTTGAACGCAGTGTCTCTGGAGCAACAAGCACACAAGTATTCTTATCTCCTTAAGCTGGAGCCTTTGTCTGGGAGGCCTGCAGGATGTAGCCTCAATGATGCTACTATAGGCCGCATAATACAACGTGTGACTTTCTTGATCAGGCTCCAGTTGCACATCCTTGCTAAGCACCAGGGAGGTCTCAGAGCCTGGGGACTTGCAAGGACTGTGCAGACCTAACAAAGGCACTGAGGCACCAAGAGCCTAGTGAGTGCACAGGTGCAGGTACTCTAAATGATTATGATGAATGGCAAGGAAATTAGCATTGCTAAGACCTATGGACTCAGTGCCTCACTCTGAAATAACTAAAGTATCTATGCCATAAGCTAATTAAATCTAAAACCTATTTCACATATCTACAATCTGTAGACAATATCATTACATCTAAAACATTGTTTAGACTCTTTATGATGTACTTATACATCTGAATTTTAAGTTTATATTTGTCATCAAAAGTGACAGATGTGCTACTTTTGAAGTATCTTAATTCACAAAGTGGTGTTTTCTTTTCTGCTTTGGTCACTGGCTAATAATTCCACTCCCAATTTTCAATCTTCTTCTAGCAGCTGAATGAGTATTTGTACATTCTTAAATGCTAATTAAACCCTAGCTTTCTTTTGTCATCCCATTTTCCAGACTTATTCACCTTTTAATTTGATAATTGTAATGTTTTTATAACTATCTTGTTATATATACCTTGCTCTTCAAAGGCATTTATAGCTGTAACCCCTTGCAGAACAGGAAAGGGACTATTTAACATGTTATTATAAAAGGACATGCTCTTTGGTTATGATCACTGAAGAACTTTCATCAAAAGTCACTGAAGTACCAGTTTTTAAATATCTTTATTCAACAATCCTTATATAATATTGGTCAATTTGAATGCCACATATATGATAAAACAGACTATAAGAAGTATATTTACAACAAACTAGTGCTTTATATAACTGAATCATCTGATATGTTACTCCAGCAATCAAAATTTAGTGGACCCATTTACCCTCTGAATTAGACCAATTAAAGGTTTCTCCTAGAAAATTTAAAGTTAGGTACAGTTTTGTGGTTCTTTTTGTGATCCAAGGCTTAAGAGGAAATCCTTAGAAACCAACAACTGGAACCAGGTCTTCCCAAGACACTGGATATACAAACTAGTGTGCCATATGCTTGACTCCAAGCATTCAGACAGTCAAGGCCAAGTCTGGAGCCATCTAGCTATATATCCCCATGTATCTTAAAGGCTCAAACTGTTAGGCTTTCCAGGATACAAAGGCGAAGGGGACCCAGCGTGGGGTAGGAAAGAACCAGTCCCAGCAATTATGTGAACATTTAATTGTTAACATTAACGAATAATTTTATAACATGAGTTTGTAGACAGAAGATATCCAGTTAGTCTTTATCTAAAATGTGTGTGCAATAGTCAAGGAGCAGCTGTGCTTACAATACCACATACACCTTATTTATCTCTAATTTTAAAATAATTCATGCCCTTATTGGGTATGCAAGTGAGCAGTGGAGAAAGTGGTGCATCTGCAATACCTAAAATTGAAAACAGAGAAAAGAAAAAAATGAAAATAATTACAGTGGCAAAGATTTGGGTTAGTTTAAAAATGGCCATGATTAGGGAGGATCATGGATGCCTATTAAGCCAAGAAGCATGATATGCAAAATAAGTCATGATGGATAAGCTGCCTGGAGCCATGAGAAAGCTCAGAGGTCATTAGTCAGCAAATTAAGGATCAGATATAGTATATTGTTACTTCTATTTACCAGCTGGTGCCAAGGATTTCAATGCTTCCAGAAGATGTGGGCTTGAGAACTTTATTAGGCACCGGAGGGGCTCCTTTCTTTCAGCCAAGATGCCTCCATTTAAGTCACTTTTGAATTTCGTTTCAAGCTGTCAACAAATATATTTATAAATGACTATTACATATATCATTTGGAATGGCAAAAATGTGATGCAATCAGATTTTGCTATAATACAAACACGAAAGATAGTTGTATGTTAATAACACACAAAATGTCAAATGTGCATGGGGCCTGACACATAGGAGACTCTGGATGTCAGTTCTGCCCTCAGATACCCTTTACCTGAGCATTAAGTTTGCAGTCTTAATGGAAATGGAATCTGTCATTTCAAAATAGAAATGTCATGATGTCTTGAGCTGCTACCATGATTTCTTTTTAATTTCTTATTATGGAGGATTTAAAAAATATGCAAAAGGAGCACAGAATGAGTCCCATGTACATATCACTCAGCTGAAATAATTATGTTTGTTTTATCTCTTAACCCACTTCCCACGCCTCTTGCTCTACCCGAGCAGAGTATTTTGAAGGAAATCAAAGACACTAGTATTCCAGCTGTAAATATTTTAGTATATATCTAAGAGAGACCTAAAAAAGAACTCTTCTAAAAACTTAATCCCTGTAACCATTATCACAGTTAAAAATATTAGTAACGAGTTCTGACTATCATCAAATATCCAAGTACTGCTGCTTCAGCAGGTGCTTGGGTCTTAGATTCTAATGTCAACTTTTTTTCTTTTTAAAGTGATCCTTAAAATGTAAGGGTGGTATGCAGAAGGGTGAGTTAGTCTGCAGCTCATTCAGATGGTTTAGAATAATGAGCAATTAGGAAAGAAAACAAGTGTGGCAAAATTAATAGTCGGTGAATAGTCGGGAAATGCACTTCCACGGCAATGCTACTTTTCATAATAGAAAAGGTAGGGAAAAATTAGTAGCAGGGATAAGTAAATGTGCACCCCAACTTGTAAGCTACAGCTATTCTGAGACGTATATGAGGGGGAAGTTTTGCAGATTAAATTTTTCATATTCTTGGGCCTCCCTGGTGGCGCAGTGGGTTAAGCAACACACTATGAAGCAAACTGCAGCCACTGCAGCATGAGTTCGATCCCTGCTGGCGGCCAGGAAGGGGACCCACATGGCGCAGCAGACCTCGTCTGCCTCGCCTGCTGCTCCCCTCAGCAGTGTGTTTCAGTCTGTCTGCCTGTTCTGCTCCCCGCTCTGTCTGGTGAATCCTCTCACCTCCCATGCGTCTCTGGCCTGTACCCCAGCTCTTGTGTGCATAAATAAATAAATCTTTAAAAAAAAATATTTTTCATATTCTAGATCAGAAGCTCTCTCGTTTCAGCGTGAGCAGTCAGCTAGGGGACTTGTGAAAACCATCTCCAGAGTACCTGATCCATTATGAGTGGTGTGTGACCAAGAGTCTGATTTCTTATCTATTTCCGTGATACAGATACTGCTGGTCCAGGAACCACACTTGATGAACAACTATCCCAGAATATGAGCTGTTTCAAGGAACTAGGTGAAAACCTGCCGTCCAGGGAACCCAATTTGAAAGGTGTCAGACAGTTTTTCCCACTAAAAATGAATCCAATGGGTGTTGAGCCTGAGTGAGTGCGTGGAAGGCAGCATTAGAGTGTGGCCAGTAGCTAGAGGCAGGTGAAGCAGACAAAGTTTTATTGGCGGATTTGTGGGGCAGGGGTGTGAGCACAGACTCAGGGTGATGATGATATAAACCTTGAATTTTTCTAAGGGGCTGGCCCTCACCTGGCCTTGCTGGTGGGCAGTGTCATACTTCTGGAACAGCAGTGTGTTTGCAGTACTGGCTAGGCTACTGGTTTTTCTGTATGTGATGCCAACTGGGCTATGGAATGACTTATTCATTCAATTTCTCATTCAATAAGTGTTTATAAGCCCTGACTATGAATATAGTTTTAGGTATCGATGTTCTAAACTAGAAAGGAATAATCTATAACTTTTTCCCTTAAAAACACAGACTAGTCAGTTATACATAACTGAATTTATATGTAAGGTGAACTGAAAGGCAAATTCAAAATTTCCAAAGATTTCCTTTGCTAATGAGAACTTGTAAATATGATAGTCTATTTTATCTCATAAATTTATTACATAAAATTAAAGTGATGAATGAAAAAATGTTTCTTACAACTGTTTTACACTTAAAGTTTTGTTTTTTTGTAAAAAATACTGATAACTTATAGTTAATGTTGATAGTGATGGCCCACCTTATATTGTGCAAATTCCAGTCTGGGTTGAGGATAGTCTCCAAAAGTTTCTTGGGTCACTCTCTGGATTCTCTCTTTTTCTATTCTATTTTCATGAATGATCCTTGAATCCACTACAGATGGAAGATTCCAAAAGAAACAGCTGTTAGGAATGTATCTCATCCTTAAAGTAGCTTCCTTTCAGCCCTAACCTTTCAACTTGTTTGTATAATTTAAAAATAATGTTTGCTGTTCTTCTCTTGATTGTAATCATTTCTTATTATGGAAAACACAGGCTGATTGAAAAAAAAAAAGAAAAGAAAAATCACCCATAATTCTACCATACAGAGATAAGCACTGTTAACCATTTTAATATGTTTCTGACTAGCTCTTTATTTCAGTGAATAAAAAGATGAGTATTTTTTAAACGGGTATTATAAAACACACATAATCTTATATTCTGCTTTTTTAACATGAATTCACTAGCAGTTTTTATGCTACTGGCATAATAAAAACATTTTGTTCTTTCATTTCCTTGCCAAGTCATCGCTGATAGGAAAATCTTTAGTTTTGTAAATTTATATTGTACCCCACTATTTCTCTGAACTTTTGGATCCACTCTATAAGTTTCTCACTCCATTTTCCTGGGTTTTCTAGGGAGACTCATGGTATTTGTGAGTAGAGACCAGTCAGAATTCTGATCATTCAAGTAGTTTACACAGCACATTAAGAGCTGGCTGTGGAGGCAGACAGATTCATATTTCATGCTTGGTTTTGCCAATTCCCAGCAGTATGAATTTGCCTAGCAAGTTACTAACCCTCTTTGACATCTAGTTTCCTTATGAATAGGGTTTGTTCTGTTCAGGGGGCTGCTGTGAAGCTAACGCACACAGACATCTTAGTGGGGTTCTTGGCACAAAAGAGATGCTCAGCAGCTACTGGAGAATTTTGTTTTTGTTGTTATTATTATTAGATGCCATCTAGTAGGTTCTAAAAGAGACAAGTAATTTAGCTTTCTTCCTTCAATAGAAATTTCAATTTCAATTTTCCTGAAGGCAATAAAATAAAAAATCTTAACACAGAAATAAATGTTTTACTGAATGACAGAAATCTGAAAAGGACTGGACTTCCAAATTTCACTTTTATAGTCAAACATACATACTATTTATATCTAGCCCAAGGCTTCTTTCTTGTTGAGGTGTAGTGGAGCTGTGAGTTTCAAACATCTAGGAAAAAAAAAAAAAAAGTGAATGTCTTGCTAATTTTAACACCTTCAAGTACAGCTGCTAAACTGTTTTAGTACATAAAAGTATGTCATATATTATTTCTATCTTTCCCAACAAAAAGAAGTTTGTGTCATATTCACACTGAGTGATTATTTCTCCTAGAGCTGAAGATTGCTGGCAGAGACTGCGAGGGCCAGTGACATGCCTATTTTGTTTGAAGAGCTCTGCACTTTCACATGGATATGGGAGGATAGGCTGTGGGTGCAAAAGCTTGGGGACTCAAAGGCAGTATGTGCACTGTGACGGCTCAGCTTCGCAGCTAGTCTGAATCTCTCAAACCCCTTCTTTTGCTATCCCCCACTGAAGCTATTTTACTTTATACAATTGTTTGACAAGGTAATTTTTATCTATGTTAGAACAGTCAGTATCAATTTGATGGGAGGGTACTGGGTCGGAATGGGGTGGGGAGGATGCTAGGTGAGGAAATCATCACCTAACATCTTAAAGGTATATTTCCCCCCCTTAATGAGTGGCCTACGGAGTAGCATCACTTCTATCTACTTAGAATAGATGAAATTACATATGTATATCTGACAGCTCAGAGACAGGTACAGAATATTAATGATCCACCATAGGTGTCTAACCATGTGAACATACAGAGGCCATAGAAGGGAAACAAATGCTGAGCCATGAATATTCTCACCATTAAAGGGTAACTGCATTCAGATATTTTAACAAATAAACAATGCTTTCTCCATTACCTCTTACTCCTCAATCACCTTCTTAGCTGATGGGACAAATAATTACTTCTACTTTTCTCTTGCATAAATAATACATAACTAGCTTTGAAAGACTATCTCTCTAAAGACAACTTTCTAAATTCTAGTTGGAATAGCTGATTCAGAAATGGGTATAAGGGGCCTCCCAGGTGGCGCAGTGGGTTAAGCAACACACTATGAAGCAAACCGCAGCCACTGCAGCACGAGTTCGATCCCTGCTGCCGGCCAGGGAGG
>JAGFMF010012167.1:2442300-2453116 GCA_019455555.1 Galemys pyrenaicus | reverse complement strand
CTCTGTGGTGAATCCTCTCACCCCCCACACCTCTGGCCTGTACCCCAGTGCTTGTATGCATAAATAAATAAATCTTTAAAAAAAAAAAAAAAAGAAATGGGTATAAAACATGGAGTCCAGTGAGCAATAAGAAGCATAAAACACAATGATGAAAAGATAGTGAGATATTATTTGTTGCCTTTCATGTTAACTAACTGAAATCTTTTTCTACTTCAGTAGTACTGAAGTGATCTTTTTTTGTTGAGGTAAACTTTCCAACTTGCTCAGTGACTTCTAACTCATGTGTGAAAGGCAAAATGGAGACTTCATTTTAAAAAGTCACTGCTTGTCTTACTTGATTATATTGTTTAAAAACTATAGCCTTAAGAGAGTCCAGATATCGGCTTCTGAGGTCCATTTTCACAATCTGATGGTGTTTGCTTGCAATTGTCAATGCCTTGAAATGAAAATGAGAAGACAATTAGGATTGTCCTGTGTTTATAACATTTGCCAAAGTAAAAGTTGAAGCTGCAATGATAGTTTCCACTTAATACTGAAAAAAATCCAGAAAAGATTTAATCTATGGCCTGTTACTCAGCTTAAAAAAGACAAAAAAAAGTGGTTAATGGCACTAAGACTCTTAAAGGTAGTCTTTTGAACCATTTTCAGAAACTGATCCTGTTTACAGTTAAGAACTGTAAGTTTTGACCTAAGAATAAAAAATGCATACAAAAATATAAACATTTTAAACTACTAGTTATCTAATACTAGTCATATTGCCACACAGAAATGCAAATATGTATGCTTCCAGGCAAATACTGAAGAAAAAAGTGCATTATTAAACACAATTTATAGAAACCTTCATATCTGGGGAAACAGGTTCAAAGGCTGAAGTAGAATTAACAGAGTAAGATATTTACCTGGAACTCGAGTGTAAGGTTTGTCTTAAGATACACAATAGAAATGAGCATTAATTTTTGGGGTATCTGTGCAGGGTGGTGTCACCTAATTGTGGGGTAGATGAATGACTGCTGGATCATGGAGACTCCACATGTCAAGAAGGAGACTTAAATGTTAAAGGGAAATAGAAGAGAGCAGCAGTAGAAATCTTTCTGCCCTTTTAATAAGTATCCAGGGAACTAAATGGCAAACAAATCTGCCCAATGGGCTCTACCAGCTGGTTGAGTCCACTCTCGAGTGCATGGACATTGCCTTTGTATTGCAGCTGATACAGTCAGATGGCAGAACTGCTTACCCACCAGCTTTTCATACAGAATTAATCTGAGTACCCCTGTAGTTGTGAATCTTAATAGGCAGTAGACATGGCAGCAGTCACCAGGCCAATTTAAAGATGACTTGTTTTGGAAGCAAGATGCTAGGAAGTCATTGATATCCAAGGCCCATAAAGAGAAGCAGAACCATAAAGAGAAGCAGGCTCTGAATAGAGACACCATCTTATGTGAAAGCTATCTTCCTGTGTATAGAATGTGGGGAAAATGGTTACAAATGAAAATAATGCTCATTAATGGGCAAATTGTGCAGTCATGTAAAAGTAGTAAGATATGCATATGCAACCACATGGAAATGTTCTGGTAAGTTAGAAAAGCAAATTATACATAATGTATGGTTTTTTTATAAGACATCTTCTGGAAGGAAATAGCAAAACTGTTAACAGTATTTATTTTGAGTCAATGGAATTAGAGAAAGAGGTAAGTTTTAAAAGGTTTATCTTTAGAGCTTTGTACGGGTTGAATTTTTTCACATTAAGCATACATTACGTCTAGATTAAGACAGTAAGAGCTCTAAACTCATGCGTATGCTGTGTACCTACTTGTAGACTTGCAAACTTTCTGCTTCTTATTTTAGGAAATCCAAAGAGCTTTATGTAGTTCTTTATATCACATGCTAATAGAACAGGTCAAACTCTTTGAGACAAGAGTTATAAAATATTGTAACTTATAGTAATTGGTTCCATACCTGGCCCAGAAGGGGTATAGTGCTCTTCAGCTGGGAGGAAGAAGTGAAGGCATAAGGAGTCTGGGAATAATACACGACGTAAGTAGGTTTGTATTGGTTTGCCTTTTTATGCTGTGTTCCCCAGGCAATTCGAATCCACACCGCATCTTCTTTAGCATCTCTGAAGCTGACCATCACCTTATTGAAAGAAGATTTAAGTTTCTCAATGAGAAATCTCACCGTGGCACTGCCCATAAGTGCTTTTTAGAGGGAAAGAGATCATTATAATCTTGCACACATTGAGATCTGGAACTCTCTTCTACTTTTCATTATAGTGTTGGGGGTGGGGGGGTGTCTCTGGGAAACACGTTATGGTTGTTTTGTAAAGATACGTCTATATCATGCTGTCTTCAGGGAGAAAAAAAATTTAGAAACTTGCAATTGGTATGACATCAATAATTTCTTGGGCTTACCCTGATAAATGGTTTCTCCATCTGTCAGAGTTCCTGAGGGCAGCCATACAAATGAGATGCTTACTTTATAAGGAAGCCTTTTCAGCATCCAACACAGACCTGTTGTGCACTATAAAAAACTTTATAGTAAGATTTCTGTGTAGTAATGGGCTTAAATGTGCTTATGCATTTAACTCAGATGATAAAGACTACTCTAAAGCATAGTTCTACGGTGGAACTACAGGAAGTTCTCCTTGGTTTTCATTTTATGGGTAAAACACCGTTCTGAGATTTCAAATAGGACTGTCAATTGGTTTGAAATTTAATAAGCCATTCTAACATTATTAGCCTCTCCATGGATTCAGCTTCTCCTTGGAGCTTGTACCCTGAAGCACTTGAGTCAGGTGTACTTGGCTTGCCCAGGCCCCACTGCTTCCCCCCACTGCCTGTTACTCCTGGAAAACTAGGTGGTTACATGGCTGTTATAAGAGCAGAGAAGACAGTTTCTTTTACTGTACTTTTATCTGGCTACGTTCCAGAATTCCCTGGTGCATCAGACAAGACCCCCTCCCCAGTCAGAGATGTGGTGGGGTGTTTGTCCTTCCTGAATAAACTGACTGTGCATGGCCCAACTCTGTTGGCTTGAATGGAAGAGTACAGGCTCTTTTCTGAACAGCCTCTGTGTCATGTTACAACACCAAAAATGCCTGTAAAATCTAGCCTGAATGCAGGAAATAAAGGGCATGCTTTACTAGATGGGGAAAATTGATAGTATTCAACATTTTTGTGTAGTCTTTTCAGCCCAGAATGAGGGTCCTTTAAATGGGGGCTAATGGAGGGTTCTGTGGCCTCCTTGAATCTAGGCACATTCAGGTGTGTGTCTCTGTGAAAGCTTTTCTTGGGAGAAGTGCCAGAGCTCTTAACATTTTCATCTGCCATCTCAAAATGGTTAAAAATCAATGGGCTAAGAAAAGCATGTTCACTGTGGGTGCTACGAGCACACGGAATGGATCCCAAGTACTGAACAGTTACTGTAAGAAAGGTAGTGAGAGCCTATGTTCAGTGACAAGTGGGCAAGCAGAGAGGACACAGAACTTACAGACAGGGCAAGGGGATGGAAAGGCAGGGCCAAGGGTCTGCGTGACAAGAGAGGGACACTGCTACTCAAGAGAGGATGGCCAGAGAGTGGTGAATGTGACAGAGGTTTGGTCTCCTAGGCAAGGAAGGTGAAGGCAGACTTAGGAAGGAAGAGAATGAGGCAGGGAAATGGAATGGTAACAAACAACAGTGCTGCAGCGACTGGCCCCCTGGCTGGTCAGCTAGCTTCCCTATGGTTCAATGTTTGGATAACAGTAGAGTCACTCAACCACACTGCAAACACTCTGTGCCTCGTGTGGCTGGTGTCAGGCAGCACAGACACAGAACACGTCCGCTGTGTAGACTTCTGTTAGATGGTGCTGCTCCTGTAGAGGCATTTGTCTCTGAATTGAGAGGTGAGAGAAAGTTTTCCTAAGAATTAGTATTTGTCTTTGATATGGAATAGAACAGTATGAAATGTTACTAAGGGAAATTTTTGCCCCCCACCCTCAAATAAAGTGGTAGTGAATATTAAGGACAAGAGATGCCATGAAACTGAATTTCAAGAAAGTTCAGGTAAATTTTGTTCTTACATTTTTTAATGCTCTCTGAAGAACTCTCTTAAATGACCTTTTGAATTGTTCCATATCAAAAAGATCAATGTCTTCACCTGTTAAAATGAAAAGAAAAATCAAGGGAACGACCATGTCTTCAATAAATATATCTGCAAACAACTCTCCCCAGGTAAGCACCTTGTCTAGCTCCAGAGCAGTAATGATCAAATCAGTCTAATGCTCTGACCCAACACCCCCAATACAGTTCTCCTTTTCTCATAAGAGTAATAATCACCTCCTTTTGAAAGAAAAGAGATTTGAGAGGAATCTTCTGCTAGCCATTTTTAAATTGCCAAAATATCACATATTAATGTTGAGTTTAACATGGGAAACACAAAAATAAGAAAAACATTTAAAAGGAGGAAAACATTACCTGGTCCTTTACTCATCTGAAAAACATCCCAGACTTTCTGGTGCTGATGAAACTGAGTATCTGAGAGAGGGAGGAAGCACTTATTGCTAGGATCAAAACACTTTCAAGTAGTGTGATTATAAATACATACTTTCCATAATATGAAACAGAGAGAATAACAGTAATTCACAAATTAGGTTATATAGCGTTTCATTCAAAATATATATTTCATATGGATTAAATTTACTCCAGACAGGGGCCTCCCTGGTAGCACAGTGGGTTAAGCAACGCACTATGAAGCAAACCACAGCCACTGCAGCACGAGTTCGATCCCTGCTGCAGGCCAGGGAGGGGACCCACATGGCGCAGCAGACCTCTCCTGCCTCGCCCGCTGCTCCCCTCAGCAGTGTACTTGAGTTGATCTGCCTGTTCTGCTCCCCGCTCTCTGTGGTGAATCCTCTCACCCCCCCCCACACCTCTGGCCTGTACCCCAGTGCTTGTATGCATAAATAAAATAAATCTTTAAAAAAATAAATAAATTTACTCCAGACAAATAAGACAAATCTGAATCACCCGGTCTCATGGATGTCCAGCATCTGGTCTGCTTCCATAGAATGCTGCATTTATCCAGCACGCCATGACAACCTGCTCCTTGGAACTGATGGTTGCCTCGCTGGCCCCTTCTCTGGAGCCTTCTTGTCCCAGCACATTGCCCACCTCTACTAACATGCTACTTATGTAGGGTGGCCCACCTTAATCATCCACCACAACCCACCCTGCTTTGGTTTCCTTTAGCACACGTGCCACTACCTGACTTCACACCACATGCTTAGCAGTTAATTGTATATTGCTTGTTGCCCCAACTAGAACTCCCTGGTAGGGAGGACTTTTCTTGTTGTTCACTGTTGTACTCCCAGCGCAAGCCACTGGCGGGCATTAAGCAAGCACTCCATGCATATTTGGTGTCTCCCTCCCCCAGGTAGGACACTGGTCTGGCAGTTCTTGATCATTTAGTTTTCTTACAATAGATATAATCTGTCACAGCGGGATGCTCTTTCTAGTACTTTCTTACTTGGTTCTATGTTTCAGACTTAAGCTGACCTGTTAACTGATCTCTGCTTAAGCTTCAGTAATAACAATGGAAACTGTTACTAAAGTTTGTTGTTAACCATGCAACTAAATATCAACTATGATGAGTAGCCAGGACTTAAACACAGATGAAGACATTTCCTCAAAATAGAATCTGTCTGAGACTAGTCTGCTTTAATCTTTACGTTTCTTGGCCCCATGTACTTCTACCCTCTCACCTCCATGATCTCACCCTTTCTACCATCATCTGCTTGCTCTACTCCAGAGACTCCAATGGTCTCTCCCCAGACTCTCTGGTCTGTTTCTGCACTGTAATCAGTCTTTGACAACACAAAAACCTAATTCTTTCTTGCTCCTAGTCATAGAAAGGTTTTGCATTCTTCTTACCTCAGGTGGCTTCTACATCTCTGCATTAGCTCTCTAGCTAAGGCTCAGGTAGTCTGGCCTCCCCTCCATCACTGAGCTCCTGTCCCCCATCTGTTCTCAGTTCCTGGGTACTCTCCCTCACCCTCAGACTTCTTTGAACCAGACCCTTAACTCCTCCTGCTCCTTCACCGCCCTTCTCCCCTTTGCCTCATTAATGCCAACACATCCTCTGTCAGCTCAAGTGCCATCTCCTCAGAGAAATCTTCCTTAATTCCTGAGTACAGAAGCCCCCACTATGTTTTCATAGCCCCCCTCTATTTTCTTGTGACACTTATTACAATCTGCAGAATGCATTTGCATGACTAAAAAAGCTGTCTTCGCTACAAGAGTGTGACCTCTTAAGAAAGTGAATCTGCCTGTTTGGCTCACCAGTGCCAAGCACACAGCCTGGCACATAGTAGGAACTTAACATTTGAATACGTGCATGAGAAGTGGAACGATGTGCATGCTCCTTTTATGGCCTAAATATAATTCAATAAAAAAAAAATCAGAAAACTTAGGCCAATGTGCTGAATAAGTTCAGCACTGTCATAGCTAGAGTGCAGTATAAAGAGATTTGTGTTATACTTCCACAGAGAGCAGTTAATGAACAATGATAATTTATAAACAGCAGGTTTTATTCTAAGGCCCTGATCTGCACTCTTATTTACTCCTCCCCATAACATTGTGTGACATTATGATGATACAGGTTTATCAGATGGTTAATACCAAGGAGTAGAGGTAGTGACTACGTTCCCCCAGGACTCACAGGGAGGCTACGAAGGGGTCTTGAATGGAACCCAAGAAATCTAGCTTTAGGCCTGTATTCTTAGCCATTATGCTATGTTGTCTTTTGAGGAGAAAAGCAGATATCTCAAAAAAAAAAAAATTTAGTCAAACTAAGATACAAAGGGAAAAAATGAAAGATGATAGAAGGGAGGAGAGCAATACTATAAAGAGAACAAATTATAAGAAATATATGTTCAGACTTTATAATAACTTTAGAAAAATTCCTAGGTGTTAGCTGCTGTGCTAAGAGCTTTTCCAGTACTTTCTGGTATTTCATCCTCACAAAGATCCTGTGAATTAAGTACTCCTATTCTCTCCATATTACTGAGAACTCTGGGGCATAGAAAGGAGTTCTTAGGCAGAGGAGACAAGACTGGTAAGTGACAGAGCTGGGATTTGAAAGCAGGGCTTTTGATTCTAGAATCTGAGCCCTTACAAACTGATCGTATAAAAATGGAGTAGCTAAATGTAAATACAAATCACCACAACTTACAGATTATATCTAAAAGGGCCACATCATTGAGACTTGCTCGCTTTTCCTAAAAGTGAAGATAAATGAGTTAATAAATGTGGTGACAGGTTTGGGCCACCTCACCGACAGCACATTTTTTAGGATTGCTTAGCCCATCCACCCCAGATCATATCCCAACACAGGCAAAACTGTATCCAACAATCTACTCATCTACTCCTCATTTATCACTTTTAACATCATGTTTTTCAAACAATTTTAAAGTGTAATTGACATATTATAAGTAGCACCTAAGTGTACAAATTGACTGCCTTGACATATGACTGTACCCACTAAATCATCACCACAGTGAATATACCCACCAGATCCCCAACCTGTCCTTTCTTCAACCCTTCTTTCAACCTCCATTCTCACTTCTCTCCCCCCCATCTCTCGTGTCAAGGCAGCCATGGATCTGATTTTTGTCGCTATAGATTATTGCATTTGCTAGACCTCATGATTTCACAACTTAGCAGCTGCCTCAAATCTCTTCTGGACTAAACAAACGAAGAAAGAAAAAACCATGTTTCAGGTTAATCATTTTGAATAGGGGCACCTCACAAAGCAGAAGCAAGTCCTGGACAAGAGATTCCTTTCTCTGCCGGAGATTTACAGACTGCAGCTGATTTTCAGACAAAAAATCCCAAGCACTTAGGATGGTCATCATTTCAGTCAAAGGGATTTTCAAAACAGTCCTCTTGAGAAACTCAGCAGTACTTTCGTCCATCTTTTTGGCACTTTAATAAAAACAGCACAACAAAGCATTAGCCAAATACAAAAGTTTTACTTAGCTCTGAATTTTTCAGCATCAAATTTTTTTTTCAGGATTTTGATGTATACATCCAACACCCAAATGTCTACCTTTTTACAGGTGCTCAGCAAACAGTCTTTCAACAAAAGTTAATTATTTTCTTCTGAAACTGTATATTTAAATATATTCTAGAATTACTAAAAAATTAGTGCTCTCTCTCCTTTCTTGGCTAGAGTATTTTGATCTTTTGATGGCAATGATTTGTATATCACTCAGTCATTTACTGCTTCATGTAACAAATTACTGAACACCTGGGCACACTGGGCATATCTTTAACCAAAAAGTCAAAAATCCCTGCAGGTACTGAGTGCTCATTCTTGGGGTTTTAAAGGAACAGAAAGGAGGGCTGCAGTGAGGCAGGAGGAGGAAGAGAGGTCAGAGATTATGGAGGATTCTGAGCGCCACTAGAAAGATTGTGTTTTTACTCTGACAGAAACAGGCCACTGGAATATCTTGCCAGAGGTGGGCTATGCTGTCACTGGATTTTCCACCAAGATCAGTTTGGCTAATGTCTGAGAATGCAATCTGGGGGTAGGGTGGAAATGGGAGGAAGGGAGGAGGCTACTGCAATAATATAAGAGATACAGTGAACCAAGGTGGAAGTGGCCAGAAGAGGTCAGATTCTGGATCTATGCTTTTAAGAGAGAGCCTGAAGGGCTTCCTGATGGATTGTATGGATTAAATGTGTGATGTGAGAGAAAGAGGGGCCAAAGATGATACCAAGATTTTTTTGCCAGGTAACCCAAAGAATGGAGGTGGAGATGACTGGGGGTTGAAGAGAAACTCAACACCTGTGTGTTTTGAAGCTGTAAATTTTAAGATTGCTAGACTCCAAGTGAAGATAATAAATAACCAGCTGGATTTATGAATCTAGAGTACACAATAAGAGTTGGAGGTGAAGAAGGTTGTAGTCTCCTTACTTCTGTTGGTACCAATTAACAAAGCTATTACCTCACTTTTCCTGCTCCATTTCTAAAAAGGTGAGTCTTCAAGTCTTGAAAGTCTTGAGTGCCAAATTTGATGTGCTTCCTTTAGCCACAGACATGGGCAATGATCTTCCAGAATATAAACCAGTGACTGTCTTAAACTGTGGCATAGGGAAGGGGGATTCTGAGCCCTTATATTAATTTCCTTAGGGCAGAAGCTGTGGGCCAAGAGTGACAGCCAATCTCAATTCTGCTACCTCATTTGGGGACAACAATGGACTTCTTTATCTCTTTTTAAAAATACAGAACATAAAAAGAAAGCATGATCTCTAAGAATATATTACACAGGATAGCTCAGATTTTAAATTCCCTTAACAGTTTATCTGTTAGAAAAAAGCAGGTCTAGAAAAGACCTTCATATCCATATTTACAACAAGAGGCAGAAGTCAGCCTTTCAATCGCACTGCATTGTTAGACTATGGGAATTCCTAGGACAAACAGAGGAGTATCCCCTGTCCTGGCTGTGACTCATTTATACGAGTTGAATGTTGTTGAACACTGCATGTAATTTGTTACCATTGCCCACTCCTGAAAAGACGAGGGTGGTTGACTATATTTTAAAAAGGTACTAAAAGCAGTAGTTAAAAATAAGGAGCCATGATTTAGGAGTTATTTAGAAAGAGAGAAAAAAAACTGAATTAAAAATGGGGGAAAAGAATCAGGATAATGAACACTGAGCCTGATTTATTTTCCTACAGCAGTTACGGATCCAACCTGCCTCAATGGCAAGACTGAAATTCTCACCATGGTCTCAAAGGCCCAGACTGTTTGGTTCTTGCTTTCTTTCTGCTCATCTACCTTTCCTTCCCTGACTCTTTCAGCTTCTCCTACATTGGCCTTTTAATTCTTATAATACAAAATGATCCTTTCAGAGAAAGGTCATTGTACCTGCAGTCATCACTGCCCAGAAAGTTTTTCCTGCACATATTTACAGGAGGGATGCTTACTGTAAATCACAACTAAGTTTAGAGGCCTCTTCTGAGAGAGACTCATGATCACTAGTCTAAAGTTATTTATCACGTTCCACTGCTTGTAACAAAGCTATCTGAAATTCTCTTCTTTATTGATAACTTTATTGCTTTACAACATTTTGAGCTCCACTAGGACTGTTACTGTCCTTCATACTTCTAGTCCTAGAATCTATGACAGTGCCAGTCTAATCAGTAAGTCTAGTCAGTCCAAAAACTGTCTAGCAGTACTTGTGTAATGAACTATTATATACTCCCTCTAAGCAGTATGCCTGAGGAGATAAGCAAGGTGACTAGGGTTAGAAGTTCTTTCAGTGAAATGAATTTCATTTCCCCTTGAATTCTGAACCAACTCTCAAATCAACTGCTTCCATCAAAAACATTAGAGACACAGACAGACTTGTTAAAATGCAGATTCTCTGGTCCCATTGATTCAAACTGAGATTTGAGGGCGTCCCAACATGGCTTGAGATTCTGCATTTGAAGTGCCTCAGAGAAAAAGGAACTCTCTTACACTCTGGTGGGAATGCAAGCTGGTCCAACCACTATGGAAAGCAGTATGGCGGTTCCTCAGTCTACTAAGAATGGAACTTCCATATGATCCAGCAACCCCACTCCTAGGAATATACCCAAAAGACACAAATATACTGATTCAAAAGAATACATGCACTCCTATGTTTATAGCAGCACTCTTTACAATAGATAACCTGGAAACAACCTAAATATAGATAACCTGGAAACAACCTAAATGCCCAAAAACAGATGAGTGGATCGGGAAGCTGTGGGACATATACACGATGGAATACTACTCAGCAATCAAAAATGAAAAA
>JAGFMF010012167.1:2409840-2442231 GCA_019455555.1 Galemys pyrenaicus | reverse complement strand
GGGGGACTGAGGTGATGGTGCACTGGTGATATGGTGATGGGGAATACATGGGGATTACAATTGATGTCAAATATATATAAACAAAAAAAAAGAAAAAACAAAAACAACAAAATTAAGTGCCTCAGAAGGGCCTGAATTCCGAGTGGAGTTTGAAGAATGTCATTCTAAAGAATTCTGGTAGAAGGAATTTTTTATCATAATACTGGAAAACCGTTGAGGGAACTCTTGGTTTTCTGTGAATATCTGAATTTTTTCTTCCAAGCGCTTAGCAGCCAAGTGCCAGGCATATAGGATCTACTCAAGATACATTTGTTGAATGAACGAATGACAAGAACTTCCCCGCAGATCTACACGGCTGGAGAGCTGCACCAAAGGAGTGTGAGAAATCAAGCGAGAGGCGGCAGGGGAGAAAAAGGACGCCAGCCAAGGTGAACTAAAACTCAAAACATCCAACTCTCCACAAAACAGCGCCCCAAGGCAGGGGTGGAAGAGAAGTTCGGAACGCACGTGACATACAGGAGGCGGATCCCGGCGCATGCCCTAGGTAAGGCCCCGCCCCATTACGGGCGGACGTGACGTCACGAACAAGCATCCCTGCCCTCGCTCCCCTCAGCTTCAACCGCCGGCAGCCTCAGACCCAGAGCTGGTCCGGCACCTCGGGACGCGCCGCAGTCGGGACAAAGTCGCCTCAGACGCCTAGATGCGACTTCCTTAAGGCGGCCGCCCTCCCTTTGGGGCTCGATCCCCGGTGGCCATGGGTGTCTTACCGGCGCAAATCGCCAGCCGCTCGCTCCTTACCAGCTGTTCCCGCCCGTCGCATCTTCAAAGCCACCAATGGACAGTTCTCGCCGCCTCGACGCACCGCCCCCTGGGGCTCAGGCTAAGGCGTGTGCGCGGGGCACAGGGGAGTCCGTCGGAAGGGCTCCCCAAGTGAAGCGCGCCAGGCCTCCGCATGACTGCTCCGCGGAGGTACTTGTGGCGACGCAATTACTCGCAGTCACGGAGCCTGGCCTGTCGCCTCGGCTTGTGGTGTAGACGCGGCCGTGTCTCCGCAGACGCCTCCTCCCTCCCCCGCCGGAATGGGCCCGTCCGGCCGGTGGCGCATGCGCGTCGGGGGCCGGGCGGCGGGGCCCGCACGGCGGGGTCAGCTGTGGAGGGCGTCGTTCCTGGGTCTTCCGGAGCTGCTCGGCTGGCGTCTGGGCCGCTGACTTGGGGTGCGGGCTCCTGTTTCGTGGACGCCGCCAAAGATCTCCTGGAGTGGCCGCGAGTCGGGTGAGTGTCGGGAGTCGGGCGGTTGAGAGGGGCGCTGTCAGGCGCTGGCCCGATGGGCGGGGGCGGGCGGCTCCCACCTGTCGCGTCTCGCGTCCCCCAACTCCAGCGCGCCACGCGGTGCCGCGTTCTGCCGGGGCTTCCCTCCCGCTCTGGAAGCAGGGCACGGGCAGTCCCGGCTCCGGGGCCTGGGGGCGGCATTTGCTCCCGCGGTCCTGCGACCAGGCCGACCACCGCGCTGGGGAATTTTCTGGACTGGCTGGGGGTGCGTCCCCACCTCCCCGCCCTTAGGCGGTTCTTCCTTACAGACTTATCTTCTCGCTCTGGGCTGGAATGGGCTCGGCCATTTGGGGCCACGTGACTCCGGGTGGGTCCTCCCTTCTCTGAGCCTCGGTTTCCCCGGCGGTAAAATGGGTGTAAACCAGCGCTGAGGTGGTGGGTTGCGCAGGCCTTAACGCTGCGGTGGCGAGCGCTCGATACAGCCTGCGATTATTGTTCGTCCTGGAATTTAGAATTGCCGGGTCGAAGGTGGGGGACCCTTAGGGACACCTATCGGTCTGGTGATGTGAGGAGTCAGTAGAGATGCCTTCGGTACACTTTTGAAGGAAGGTAGACGTTCAGATCCCTTTTGTTGGCTTTAAAGATCACCTTGCTTTTTATTTTACAGTAGGTGCTTTATGAAGAGTCCTAAGTAAATCTAAGTTCTGTAAATCTTCACTTAACTGGTACAAAGGTGGTACCAGTAGGCTGTACAGCCTAGGTGTTCAGTGGGCTGGTTGTACCTTCTGTCATTACAGTTTGTCTTTGTACAGCTATGAAATCGCCAAGGACACATTACTCAGAATGTTTACGTATCGTCCAGGGACGCGTGACTGTGTCTCTTTTCCTCTGCAGACAGGCGAATGTACTTGTTTTTTTGATTTCAGGTGAACCTCATTTCAGCCTTCTCCCCTCTTGAGCTGAAATTAGTCGTGAAATCTCTAACCCAAAATTAACGTATGGCAGACATTTACTGGGCAATATTATAGGCATTGACAAGAATACCCCCTCACTAATCTGTGCATTCTTTGAGGTGTATGGATTAATTTTCCTCCCTGAAATTCATGTGAATTGGCAGAATGCTCAGCACCTAATAAGTGCTGATACATTCAGAGGAATCTTCCTTGAGAAACAAAGTGGTAGAAGTTAGGATCCTATGACCCTTCTCTCCAGGCAACCAGGGTGTTGCTCCCAACTTCAGCTACAGTGTTCAGTATTCCAGAGCACTATTCAAAGTCTGTTTAGACTTGGCCTAATATGGTTCATCTTTTGAAAAAGGTGGAGAAACACTAATTTAATTAATACCTGTGATTTTTGAAATGTAGACTTTAAAGATGTTTTAGAAAGCATTAAGTGTTAATTTACAGTTTCTCCTGGAGATTGTTTAGACTCTAAAGGAGAGACTTTCTGGACTTGATTTTTACTTGTTTAAAAATAACATTAGAAATTGCAAGTGTGGTGTATATTTCTTTCTAGTGCAGCCACACAATAGCAAAATCTTTCTAAAGAAACCTAAGTGGCATTAAAATATAGGGTTCCCCCTTTGTGATTATAGATTTGCTGAAGTGTGTTAGAAAGCTCACTCCCTTTTCTTTACTAGTGTGAATGTATTAGTTACATTCTTATTTCTTTTCTAAAATTCTGCCACCTGGTGGTTGAAATCTGCATCATAGGATACTCATTGGGAAAATTTTACTGCAGTCTTGGTAGAATAAGGTGAGAGTGAACAAAATAATACTGTAATTTTTTTATATCTTCAGTGAAAGTACTGTGCTGCTTCTACACTCCCAACCTATCCCCAAATAAAGGTAAAACTTGTTTTTCTGGGACCTGTTAGTTATCAAAATATCAAATAGTCATAGCTAAATGTTTTTAAGAGTTTCATTGAACTGTTATCAATGTGGGCATCCTTGAAGAAGTGAGTATGGTTGGCACGGGGAGAGAAGTATTGTAATTGTGGCAAATTAACCCTTCTGATGTTTTCTAAATGTCGTTGTAAAGGTGGGATTAAGGTTTTGTGTTAAAATAATAATTTGAATGGAATTTAGCATCTCTCACTGCAATCTGTTAAGTTATTACCTGTAAAGTTATCACACATGAGTGTTCCTCCACATTTGTTTGAGTGTGGGACTTGCTGTTCATAGATAACTAGGCACTAACCCTTTGAAATTGTGGGGTTGTGTGTGTGTGTGTGTGTGTGTGTGGTACTGTTTACCCTTTGAGTAGGAATTTTATTTTTGGGAGCAACTTCAAATCACTTAATTGTGGTCTTAGATTTGAGAAGAAACTACATGCCATCCTTAATTGATGTAGCCTATCTCTTTGGGGGCACACAGGGATATAAAACTAAGCTTCACACAGCAGCCTGTTTCATTGTTAGCTATTCTACTTCTTGGTTTCTGCATTCTTGGTTACTTCTTGGTTACTCCTGCATTCAGAAGCACCTCAGTAAATTCAGTTCTACCTTGCCCATCAAGTGACAGAGTATTTAAAATATTTCCATGTTACCCTTGTTCACTATTTCAAATATTCTTACATGTTATTTTAAAGTTCGTGACATCATGAAGACATAGAGTCAGAACTAATAAATTATATAATTTTTTTTGAAGAGTTAAAAATTCCTTAATTTTTTTATTCCTGGTACCACCACTAAAAATTATAGGGCATTATAACTGATACAGTGAAAAGAAAAGACAACAAAGACCAGACCTCAGCTGTGTACATTGAATTGACACTAAATCATGTCAGTCAATAGCTACACTTTTCCCAAACTGTTACTCTGACAGTGCGGAACAAGGAGGGTTTACTACTGCAACTTTTCTGATGGTGGATCACCATTTTTTCTTTGGCAGATTTTTACAGTTCCTCTAATGAATTTAGGATGACTCTCAAAATTACCTGCAGCTTTCTTGACACTTCTTGGTCTCAAGAACTATAACCCTTTTCTGCCGAGTTTTTAAAGCCACCTGCTACAGTAGCCACCACTTCAACCACCAGATCTATAACAGTTACAACGTGGACTGCTAAAGCTCTTTCCACCAAAACTGTTCCCATTTTGGGTCCATAATTTGATTATTGTTATTTACTAAAATATCCAAAATCATTATGGTTACCACCGCCACCATAGTTACCATTGTCAAAATTTCCTTCTTCGTTGTAACCATCGTATCCTACACCACTACTACCATCACCACCACATATTCATACCTTGGTTTCTATATCCTGATCCACCACAACCATAGCCTCCTCTCCTACCATAAGCAGGACCACCACCGCAGTTGCCACTATCACTTCCAAATCCATTATATTCATCACCTCCTTCATAACTACCTTTGCTGCCACCACCTTCCCCACCATAGCCTCTTCTATAAAACTTTCCACCATCACCAAAAACGCCATATCCCCTGGTATGTTTTGTTTGGGGACCTCTATCAGCACATGGTAAGTAAGTGTGCCCCATTTCTCAGAATGTTCTTTTAAACTATGTAGCTTTCAAAGCTCAGACTACCAATAAATGGTTTTCTTAGCTGTTCTGGTTCCTTTGGACCATTTTGAGCAAAAACTAATTTATGGAAGAAGAGACTTAGGTCTCAGATTTAAGTAATCAAAGTAAATATTTGTGAATAGCTAAAGCCACAACTTCTGTCTTCAAATCCATGTCTTTTTCCTTCAACCCCATTGCTGTCTTAACCAGGCTGTTGCTCTGTCTCCTCTGTTATGGGCTGCCCTAAGTTTGGTAAATATTCCTAGTTTTATTAATGTCTCCTTATTTAAACCTAGTGTGAAAACCACCGCCATTCAGAGTACTCTATTAGGAATAGTCATGTGGTCAGTATTCTGAATGTGGTCAATGAGCACTAACAGTGCTATTCTTTTTCTTGGTGTTATCTATCCTCTATTTCTAATATAGGACAATATTACATTGATGTTTTAGGGATATAGGCTTAGAATTAAGCCTATATTAAGCCTGCCTGTTGAACTGGTAGACAATTGGACACCATTTGGGAAATAGATTCTATCTGAATTTATTTCATTAACAAACTGCTGGGAAGGCATGTCTTTTCTCTTCTGAACATGAGAAAAATCTGTCATGGTTAAGACATTATTTGGGTAGTTACTCTATTATGCCATTTGGGGCTTAGTTCTGCTATCAAAATGTGAGGAATGTATATTTTCACCTACATAAAGGCAATTTCTTATGGTTCAGTTGAATTTTAAAAGTACATCCTATGGGTATGGGAGAGATTTTGAGACTTGTACCTAAGAGTTCAAATTATTTCCCCCTCTAATACTGCAGATATATTCTTATGACTGAAGAAATTTTAAGTATATGACTATGGAATATATATTTAACTTTTCATCAGTTCATAAAATATCATTTTGAGTTATAATAGTGTTATTAGGATAGGTTTTTAAAGGTGACTCCTGGGACATATCAGCATTCATTTAAACATGTTCTGAGACCAGTGTGAATGTTTTACTGTTACGCTTTTAGAGTCATGCTTTATGTATTATACTCACAATTATACTGGTGCATCTACATGTGCATTAACAGTTTGGCAAAGCTAGATAACAGATTGAATGAAAAGAGCAGAGGGAAAAGGGTATCTAAAAAGGTATGTGTGTGAAAACAGAGGGCAAATGTAAGACAAGGCATCGGTTAGGTAAGAGACGTGTTTAGAACTTCAGGTTTAGTAGCTTCTTACCCAGGAGAACAGGAAAAAAATTATATAAAACCACTTTGTTATTTGACTTAGTTGTTCAGGATAAGTAAGAAGGGAAGAGACTTGATGGTATGCTGACTGGTCTATAGTAGCACACTATCTTTCAAGTAAACTTTTATGATGGAGGGAGGAAAAGATACATAATCTGATATGCATTTATGCTTGTATACACCTTGCATGCATGTAATTTAGCAGCCAGGTGACTTTAACATTTTTTGCCAAGTAAAGAAGTCATCTCAGTATACCATAAGCTTGTTCCTTGAACTATAAAGGTGCAAATCTATAGGGCTGGTTCATAGAAATGTAAAAATATTTTGTCAAATGTATGGACAAAATGTTTAAGACATTTTCTAGGTAACTTCAACCTGTCTCATCTTCCTTTAGAAAAAAAGTGAGATAGAGCCAAATAATTACTGTATATAAATGTAGGTGCATAATATTGGTACGCTATTAAGTTGATAAACTATTGTTTATCAATAATTGATAATTGTTTATCAATTTATTTCATAAATTATATGAAACCTTATTTTTCCAAGGCAAAAGTTTTGTATTAAAAAGATTTTGTAGTTAGTGGCAGGTGAACAACTTGAACTTGACTGCTTAGTCATTCTCTCTTTTAAATATTCAAATACTTAACTGGGCATAATGACCTGATTTGTGTTCTTCTGCTGTGGTATGATTTTGTGTGTGTCTTTTTAGTAGTACTGAATAGATAGTGTGATCAACTGGTCTTTTTCGAAGTTAAAATCTGAAATAGTATACTTTGCCAATTTGGGAGTGGAAGTTTGATCAGCAATTTGATTTTCTTGGAACCTTTTTTTTTAATAAATTTTTTTATTTTTTAGATTTATTTATGCATACAAGAGCTGGGGTATAGGCCAGAGGCATGGGGCGGGGGGTAGGTGTAGTGAGAGGATTCACCAGAGACACTGTGGGAAGCAGAACAGGCAGACTGACTGAAATTCACTGCTGAGAGGAGCAGCAGGCTAGGCAGGAGAGGTCTGCTGCGCCATGTGGGTCTTTCTTGGAACTTTTTAAAAACCTTATTAAAGTATAATTTATATACCATAAAATTCACCCACTGTATGTAAATTCAGTGGTTTTAATAAACTTACACTATTTTACAGCCATCACCACATCCTATTTTAGAACATTTTCATTATCGTAACAGGTTCCTTTGTGCCCATTTGCAAGTCAGTATCTGCTCTCACCTTCAAGCCTAAGCAGCCAGATGATCTGCTTTTTGTCTCTACATTTGCCTTTCCTGACACTATGTGTTAGTGGAATCATATAATCTAGTCATTAGAATTTGACTTCTGTCATTTAGTTTTTGAGGTTAAATCATGATGATGCATGTATTAATTCATTCCTTTTATTTGCTGGATATTATTTCATTGTATAGGCTGTACCAGATTGCTCATCCATATATGATTATTAGATATTTTTATTGTTTCCAGTATTGATAATAATGCTGCTGTGAAAATTCATGTACATGTCTGTGTAGATACGTGTTTTCATTTCTCTTTGGTAGATTGTTAAGAGTACAACTATCATATGGATAGTTTATGTTCAATTTCTTGAGAAAGGGCCAAATATTTTCTGAAGTTACTGTACTGTTAAATCATAATGGCAATGCATGAGGTCCATTTTTTTTTAAAGATTTATTTATGCATACAAGAACTGTGGTACAGACCAGAGGTGTGACAGGTATGAGGATTTATCAAAGAGTGGGAAGCAGAGCAGGCAGATCTACTGAAATACACTGCTGAGGGGAGCAGTGGGCTAGACAGGAGAGGTCTGCTGCTCCATATGGATCACCTCCCTGGCCGGGGATTGAACATGTGCTGCAGTGACTGCTTCTAGCTTCATAGTGCTGCACCTTAACCCCTTGCTCCACCAGGGAGGCCCCCAGGATTTTCATTTTCTCTACATCCTAAAGAGTGGTTGGTATTGTCTGACTTCATAAAAAAAAAAGATTATTTATTTAAGTATGTAAGAGCTGGAATACAGGCCAGAGTTATGGAGGTGAGAGGATTCACCAGAGACAGAGTGGGGAGTAGAACAGTAAGATGGACTGAAACACACTGCTGAGGGGAGCAGAAGCGAGGCAGGAGGGGTCTGCTGCACCATGTGGGTTCCCCCTCCCTGGCCGTGGATCAAACTTCTGCTGATGTGCTGCAGATGCTTCACAGTGCAGCACTCAACCCGCAGCGCCACCAGGGAGGCCCCTTGTTTGACTTTTTGAGTAGCATTATTCTGGTGGATTTATAGTAGTATTTCTTTGTAGTTTTACTTTGCATTTCCCTAATACTAATGGTGGTTAGCAATCTTTTTCATATTCTTAACCATTCCTGTAGCTTCTTTGTTGAAATGTCTATTCAAATGTTTTGCCCATATTTTGCATCCATTTTAAACATTGGATTATCTATAAGCATTTTTAATGTAATCTAGATATAAATCTTTACATGTGGTTTGCAGATATTTTTCTTAGTTTTTGGTTTACCTTTTTTAAAATAGTAGATTTTTTTTAGAGCAGTTTTAGGGTTATGGCAAAATTGAGCAGAAAGTATAGCAATCCCATATACTTCCCTCTCCCTTTTCCTCCAGCATCCCCCCACTGTCAGCCTTCCTTGATGAACCTTCATTGACATGTCATTGTCACTCAAAAGTGTGGTTTGTTTTTTAATTTTCTTAGTGGAGTTTTAAAAATTTTCATGAATGGTTAATACTTTTTGTCCATAGAATGATGGTGTCACAGAATGATGGTTCTTTAGTCAATCTACATTCATGATTTTCTTCTATATTTTCTTTCTTGGAACTTTTAAAAGATTAAAAAAGTTTACTTGTTCTTTTGATAACCTTTTCTGAGTTAAAAAGTATTAAGAGGTAAATAGTGCTCATAATTATAGTAAACATCTTAAAATAATGCTTTTCATTTGACCTTGACTGTTAGTTTACTGCTTTATCAATGAATCAATTAAACTTAATTTCAGTTTTCTATTTCCTGTATAATTTATTTCATGGATATATCTAAATGTTTTTTTCTCGACTGCTTCTTGTTTATCTTTATTGTTTAGTTAGATTTTCTCAGCCAGATGTTAGGGGAGAATTCTGTATTTATTCACATTAATGTAAGATTGCCTGGTGGCTCTTTACCCTCTCAGAAGAATTTACATTTTAAAAGAAATAAACCAGTTCTCATAATTGGTAGAGTTTTATCTGAACAAAATGAGATGCAATCAGTTTCACGGTTGTGGGGAAAATAATTGAAGTCAGGCTTATTAATATAGACAAGCTGTTTCTGAACACTTGTTTTCAGGATGAGATCTCTTGAGTCTTTTCTCTGCACCTCTGCACATATTCTCTTAAACACTCATAACTTGCTGACTGTGTTTAATCACTGGATGAGGAAACTGAGGCTCAAGTTTAATATTTGCCCTGGAACAACATTCTCTTTTCAGAATGGTCACTGCCATTTCTTACTGAAAGTAGTTGTAGGTTGCATTGACAAATAATTCACACATATTCAAGACACTCTTGTATCCACAGGTTTGCTCTGCTGTGCTCCATCACCTTCTAAAGATGCATCCTGACTTATCTCCACACTTGCACACTGAAGAATGCAACGTCTTGATTAACTTGCTTAAGGAATGTCACAAAAATGTAAGAGTTCAGAACAATAACTGTAAAGCAAAAATGAAATGTAGGTACAACACACTGATGTAAATAAAATGTGTTCTTTATTAATGGAACAAGTGATAATGTCTTAATGGATCTTAGCTTAGTAAAGGTAAAAATCAAGGAGGTCAGGAGAAAGCAAATATTGTACAAAAATGAACAGCTTTGTATTTCTTAATGTCTACTATTCCATGTTTAAAGGAAATTGGAACATTTTATGTAATTAGGTGTTAACTAGATTTAATTTATGATTGCCCTAATTTGACAGGTTTACTTAAATTGTTAGTGGAATGGGTAAAGTCCATGGTTAAAACTAAAATAAAAAAGCTCATATTTTCTTTTAAAGATTTATTTATTTTTGCATACAAGAGCTGGGGTGTAGGCCAGAGATACAGGGTGGTGAGAGGGTTCACCAGAGACAGAGTGGGAAACAGAACAGGCAATTGACTGAAATACACTGCTGAGGTGTGCAGCGGGCAAGACAGGAGAGGTCTGCTGTGCAATATAGGTTAGCTCTCTGGCAGGGGAACAGAAAAAGAAATGGTCTACAGTCAAAAGAAGCATAGTCGGGAGAAATACTTTATGGAATGACATTACACTCTTGTATGGGTCATGTTACCAATACAGCTGTTTCAGAAGTGTGTTGTTTTTCATAACAAAAGATTAATAAGGATGTTTTATCTCTTTACATTTATTTCCTAGATTAATCAAATTAAGACAAAGGCCAGAGTTTTTTAATCCTTTCTTTCAAGTAATCTTTGTTACATGTTTATGTTTGTCTTCTGTCTTTGGTCCATGACTGTTGTGAAATTGGCATTAAGTTAAACCAGGAAAATAGTCTTCCCCTTTCAGAAGGTTTTCTTATGATAAAGCTAACATCTTAAATCACTGGAACTAAATAAAGTGGAGTCACAAAATTAACTTTATTGAAGTATAATTTATATACAGTAAATTATCCCCATATTTACTTAGTCTTAATGGCTTTTAAAAATCTTTAAGAGTTCTAAAAGGTTTTCAAAGTCCTTTTCCCAGAAAAGTATACCTAACAAGTTTAATAAGCAGTTTCTCTTCAGTAGGATATAAGCATAAAACTTATATTTTTCATCAACCCTTCTCTCATATACCCAGTTCATCTCTTTTTGCTTTCTTCTTCTTTTTTTTTTTTAATGAAGACTAGATCGGGTCAATTGTAAGGGAAGTTGGTGTAAATGTATGCTTGTGTCCATTTTCATGAGTGATAGCTAGTGTTTCTGGAGTGAATTCTATTTTAAATGTACAATCTGAGTTTTGACAAATGTAAACTCCTATGCAACCATCACCATGCCAAAAAACCCTCCCTATTTTCCTTCACGGTTGTTCTACCCTTACCTTGGTCTGAAAAACTGCTGAATTATTTTTTTGTCACTATAGATTAATTCTCTTTTTCTAGAACTTTTTGTAAATGAACTCTGCATTGCATGGTCTTGTGTTTTGTCCCACATAATTTTTTGATAATCACACATACTGTTTCATGTGTATTCATTGTTCATTCCTCTTTGTTTCTGAGTAGCATCTTTCATTGTAAGGGTATACCATAGTTTGTCTATCATTAGACATTTAGGTTGTTTGCAGTGGGCTGTTTAGAATAAATTCATGTACAGTTCTTTGTGTGGATATCCTTTTATTTTTCTTGAGTAATACTTAGGAGTGGAACAACTATGTTGTGTGGTAAATTTATTTTTAACTTTATAAGAACTGCCAAATTTTTGCATTCTTTATTGTTTTACATACCTACCAGCTCGCCATCCTCACCAACTCTTGGTATTTTATAAAAGTTTTTTACTTTAATGAGTCAATCTATGGTGTGTAGTAATGATTTTGATTTTATTTTGATTTATTTTTAAAGATTTATTTATTTATGTATACAAGAACTGGGGTACAGACCAGAGGTGTGGGGGGGTGAGAGGATTCACCAGAGACAGAGTGGGGAGCAGAACAGGCAGACTGACCGAAACACACTGCTAATGGGAGCAGTGGGCACAGCAGGAGAGGTCTGCCATGCCATGTGGGTCATCCTCCCCTGGCCGGCAGCAGGGATCATCGAACTCATACTGCAGTGGCTGTGGTTTGCTTCCTAGTGCGTTGCTTAACCCACTGCGCCACCAGGGAGGCACCCTGATTTTGATTTTAAATTGTATTTCTTGATGGCCTATGTTTTTGAGCATCTTTTCATGTGTATGTATATTGACCACAAGTCTTTTGCCCTTTTAAAATTCTAAAAATTGGCTTGTCTTATAGGATTGTAAGAATTATTTTTAAAAAAAGTTTTTTTTTTTTTAAATTTATGCATACAAGAGCAGGGGTACAGGCCAGACGCACGGGAGGTGAGAGAATTCACCAGAGACAGAGTGGGGAGCAGAACAGGCAGATGGACTGAAACACGCTGCTGAGGGGAGCAGCGGGCGAGGCAGGAGAGGTCTGCCTAGCCATGTGGGTCCCCTCCCTGGCCAGGGATTGAACTGGTGCTGTTGTGCGGTGGATGCTTCACAGTGCAGCGCTCAACCCACTGCGCCACCAGGGAGGACCTTTAAAAAGTTTTTATTGAAGTTAAGAATATTTTTTTCATGCATACAATACCTTTGTCTGATATAAGGATATTATATTGTGAATATTTTCTTCCAGCCTGTGGCATCGTTTTTCATTTTTCTCAAGGAAGTGTTTCAAAGATCAGCTTGTAAATTTGTATTACTTGTTGTTTTGTGTTCTGAGGATCTTTGTATATACAATTTCCAGTGGTTCCTATGGTTACATAATTTTGGACTGATTACTAATTTGGGAAAATTACAAAGATTTTCTGCCTTTTTCCCCCCCTCCTAGAAATCTTAAAGTTCTAACTCTTACTTTTAAGTCTGCAATACATTTCAATTTTTATGTATGGTATGAGGTGCCATTTAGGTTTACTTTCTTCTGACTGCCTTGTTGAAAAGTCTGTCCTTTTCCCACTAGATTACTTTGGTGCCTTTGTCAGTTGAGGGTCTCTTTCTGGTGTCTCTACTGGGTTCTTACACCAGTAGCACACCAATATTATTATTGAGGTTTGTAAGCCTCAAAATCACTTTGTGGAAATCCTCTAACTTTGTCCTTTTTTCAAACTTTTTTTCAAACTATTCTGTGTCCTTTTCATAGTCAAACATTTTAGAATAAATTTGTCAGTTTTTACAAAATCTAGCTTTTCATAGGATACTAAATGCTTTTGACTTGGATTTTATTATCTTTTGTTTGGGAAGTGGTTTTTACTTAGGGGAATTGCTCTGTCCTTTTTTCTTAGGTGTGTTTTAAAGTAATTTTAGAGTATGTCTCAAGTAGCCTTTATTCTAGGATTAGTTTAGCGCAACTACTAAAAAGCATTGCTGTATTTTTAGCTCATGATCTCCATTCCCACTGTATATAAATATTTGAATTTTATCTGTTTATGACTATTGTAATTATTCTTTTAATTATTGTAGTTATTCTGACTTTGTGAGGTTTCATACTACACATGTGCAGATGAATACTCAGTAACTCAAGGTAACCCCATGTAGATTTCTGGAGTTCTTTTGTTGTGTATCTTTATCCTCTTAATTACTCCTACCTGACAAATGTCAGCTGCCTCAACCTCCTTGAGGCAGGCGTTATTTTTTTTAAGATTTATTTATTTATATACACGAGAGCTGGGGTACAGGCCAGAATTGTGGGAGGTGAGAAGATTCACCAGAGATAGAGCTGGGAGCAGAACAGGCACTGCTGAGGGGAGCAGTGGGTGGGGCAGGAGAGGTCTGCTGTGTCATGTGGTCACCTCCCTGGCTGGGGATCGAACTTTTGCTTCTGTGCCACTAAGCTTTACAGAGCGGTGCTTTACTGAGTGGTGCTCAATCTGCTGCACCAGGGAGGCCTAAAGGCAGGCATTGTTTGCCTCTTCAGATAGTAAGATGGCCATTCTCTTCTTGGGATCATCCTTGCTGCATTGTTTAGAAATTGCATCTAGGTAGAAATTTGGAGTGAATGTAGAGGTCAAGTTGTTTTTCTTTTTTCAGGTATCATAGTCCCATGTATATGTTGTCCAGTGTCTGAAAATAGTTTCATATACTTTTTCCAGTTTTCTAGTTGCTTTCTTTGGAAGGGCTAGATCTTTATCAGTTATTCTCTCATGGCCAGGCACAAGTTTTGAAGATGGCATTTTAATAAATGGCTCTGGGACAATTATATGGAAAAGCTAAAATTAAATCTAGGCCGTATGCCATAGAAATCACTCAAAATTTGTAGTGGATCAGTTCAAAATTGAAGTCATGCAAATACTAAGAAAACATAGGTAAGTTCTTATATAATCTGGTTATGAGAAAGGCTGCCTAAGTAGGACTCAAAATTCTTCATTTCTTTGTGTTTCAAAACCATTATGAACATGACCCATATCTTTTCGACCTCATCACTCCGCATGTCTTCTCCCTCCTGTTACTACTGCATACTTTTTTTTGGTACTTGTGCTAGATTCTTATATCTGTCTCCATATTCAGTCTGTGGTGATATTAGACTCCATATATCCTCTGGAAAACTTTAACTTGGTAAGAGAGTGAAATTGAACAAAACAGATGTTTGTATTTATTATTAAGAAATTTATTTTTTACTTGGGGTATCCCTGGGAAAATCTTAGGAATTCCTTCTAGTTGTCCCTGGATTATGCTTTGAAAACCACTGTAACAGTCACTTCATGTGTGGTTTTTTTTTTTTTTTTTCATTTGATTAGGTACTCTTAAGAGTAGAGCTGGGTCACCTTTCTTGACCCAATGCCTGGGTCATTCATTGTTTTCTAGGCACTGATTGATTGATTGACTCATTCCATCAGTACAGTTGGGTTCTCTAAAAATAGACATTAGGCACTACAGGCTTAGGACATGTATAAAAGAATTGCAGTCCATGGGCATTTCTTTACAATTCCAGTGGGGCATTTTATAGGTTGTTGTTTTTTTTTTATTATTTTTACTTTTTGAGTTTATGGTATGTGTAAGTTAACTGAAATACAACACTTCCCATTCCATATTTGATTCTCCTTTTTCCACAGTGAGTATCCTGTTCCCCAGTTCATTATTTATTTACTCTTGACACATATAGTAAAGATTTTCAGAATTAGTATGCCAGCAACACCATTAGTAAGAAGATTTTGAAAAAATTCTTTAAACTTAAAAAAAATTATCTGCCATATTGTGAGTACAGTAAGAATTCTGCATTGAAGAACTAGTTATAATTTTTTTTCTCTTGGTGTGGCCCTATTATAACTATATAGTGCTGTATGGTACAATACTGTGAAAGCATATATCATAGTTTATCTAATCTTTCATAGATGTGCATTTAGCTAACTTCCAATAATTTGTTAGGCTATTTGTTCTACAATTTTACTTTTGAATGTGTAGAAGTGTCATATGGTTCAGTAGTTAAAACTGTAAAAGGTTATATTTAGAGAAGTCTCATTTATGTCCCCAGCTCTATGTCCCCATTCCCTCTCATCCACTGTAAGTAACAGTTTCTGTTTCTTCTTTATTTGGTTTCTTTTTGCAAAATGAACCACTGGAGCATTTTGAATTTTATGGATTTTTTTGTGTGTGCTATTACAAGAGTGTAATTCATATTTGGGTTTAGTTGAGGTGAAAGCAGTACAGTTGACTGTTGAACAGCTTCTACCCCCACCCCATCTTGCAGTTAAAATTTTTAACTTTTGAATCCCCCAGAACTTAATGACATAGTCTGCTCTTAATCAGAAGCTTTACCAATAACATAAATAGTGATTATGTTTTGTTATATGTATTATATGTCTGATATAGTCTTATACAATAAGATAAGAGAAAAATAATAACAATCATCAAAGGTCTTCGGTGTTTGTCTTCACTTTGAGTAGGCTGAGGTAGGATGAGGAGTGGTTGAAAAAAATCCGAGTATAAGAGGACCCTCATGGTTCCAACTCATGTTTTCCAAGGCTCAACTGTGTATAAATTAGTTTTTGTGTTAATATTTATGTATGTGGCATAATATGAATAAATAAAAACTATGAAATATTGCCTTACATTCTAGAAGTCTAAGTCTCTTGTTATTTCTACTTGACCAGAAGGTGTGTATGTGTAAGCATGCATTGTCCCTATTTATTCATTGTCAAGGAAGTAATTCAGGAAATACACAGGAAATATTTTTTTCTGAGAAAGTCATTAGCTAACCATTGGGAGATACTAGACTATTTTAATAGCTTGCCAGAGTGACTGTGACCATTAATCCACTGGACAAGATAAATACATCTAAAGTGGTGGTGAGAAGGAAAAAAAGAAGTAGCATGAGACATAGTTTACTAATTATGTGTTGTCTGGTTGTCTGAAAGCCTTAATTAGAAAGAAAAGGTGCTTATTATTACAACTACAAGTTCAGCTTTTATGGAATGTCATTATAGCAGATCATCAGGTGCTTAAAAATTGTGAAGTACAAACACAGATTTTGGCCCTCTTGAAAATTAGGTTCTTTACTTCAGTCTTCATCTTAATCTCCTTTGGCATGTTCTTTCTTTTTGCTATGATGATAGTGATAGGACTACAAACCACATGGAGATTTTAATTTTTGATTCTTAAAGCAAACTGAACTTCAGGTATCCTTGTATTGTGCATTACTGACTTAGTTCTGTGTCACCTAATGATAGTGTTATGTTTCCTGATACATTTAATGACATTTTGAATGGAAGCAAATGAGAAAATGGTATGGTATCAAGCATTTATTAAGTAACTTTTCTGTGGGACTGAGTATTCATTAGTAAAGTGGCTCTGACTTTTATCAGTATGGCCGCATTGCACTTTGGCATCCCTGTAATGTTTGGCATTCCTGTAATCTGAAGGTGAATTGTGCTATGATTTTAACATAGAATAAGAGGTATTAGGTAATGTAATTATTTACTCTGTCATTGTGCAGTTTTGACAAGGAAAAGTCTTTATTTTCATTTCTACCTATAGATCTGTTAAATGGTCTATTTCTACCTATTCCTTTGTAGGAAGGATATGCCTGTTTATTTGTGTATTTTATATTTCTGATTTAATTGTTTGCTTATTAACAAGGTAACATATTTTGCTGTTTATTAAATCTTCATATGACGTTTTCTTCTTTCTTTTTTTTGGCATTCTCAATGTTAGGCACTATTTGGTAGAATACTATAAATATTTTTCGTGTTTCGTTTGAGTATTATATAAATTTCATATATAGCGTTTAACCCATTTCTGTAGTATTGCATATTTAAATTGTCCATGTGTCAAAGACATTAGTATGTGAAGGCATGAAATATTTTACTCCTTTTCTTCCTTTTAGCACAGTTTTCTTAAATTTTTTGGCCATTGCAATGATCTTGACCGGGAGATGAGAAAATGTTTGAAGAAAGAGGTAAGAAAAGTGCCGAAGAGTGAAAGTGGTAAAACAATATAAAAGAACATTTTGAACAATATTACTGCTGTTACTAAACTTTACTCCAGATTTTAGTATAACAGAAAATTAACTTTAAGTGTATGTTTTCTCCTAAAACCAAGAGGAGAATTTAAAGCCTTTTTTACGTACAGTTTTAGAACATACGTGTGCACAAATGAAAACAACGTCTCTGGATGAGTTTCAGGATTTGGGAAACTTAAACTTTCAGCAGAAAGACATGTCAGTTAGCTGTTAGCTATTGCAGATAACTAAAACTCTCTAGGCCTCAATTTCCTTGGGCAACTAGACTTAGGCTCTTTCCAGCTTTAGATTTTTAATTTCATTTTATAATTAGGGTATGACTTGTTTGGAAAACCTCATTGGAATCCAGTTTTAGGCTGTCACTTGGACTTGGGCACACAGCATAGAGCCAGCCCAATGAAGCCTGGTTCATTATTTTTTATAAAGATTGCTAACCAGGCAGAGTTCTTTCTGAGTCTCTCTTTGCTCTGCTATATTGCTACTTTTGTTCATTTTATTGACAGAATCACTAACACTGCCGTAATGTCATTCTCTTGTCCTTATTTTTTTTTGTTTTGTTTGATTGATATTCCATTCTATTTGTGTTATTTGGTAAAATTTTGCAAGTAACACCATATTCATTCTTTTTTCCTTTTAGTCAGGTAGATCTCTTAACATATATTTCAATATAGGCCTGCTTTGCTTAGCACAATGACTTATTTATTGGCCTGCTATAAAGTATTATTTTTTCCCTTTAAAATCCTTCTCCCAACTGGATTGCTAGGGGTAGTGCATTACATGTGATTAAAGATAGATTGTTAATTATTTTCTTTAGAGCAGGTATTCTTCCATGTTCTGGAAGTTTTTAGAAACTTTTAAAAGCACTGAAATATCCCCCCCCCCCATAATATTATGAGTGAAATTAATATAAATAAAAGGAGTGATTTTGGCGAAAGGAACCTGTACTTTGAAGTGGCTCTTTAATGAGGAAGAAAAAAATGAAGTTTGAAAATTAGCATTCCAGAGTATATGTTAAAACTCCTTATCCATAACTTTAGACCTAGAAAACTTATTTTCATAGATTTTTCTATGCTAACCCCTTATATTTGAGGTCACTGGACCACAAGATACATCAGAATCACAAACCTCCCATCATTATCTCAGGGGTTGGGGAAGGGGATGCCATTAAGTCCCTGGTTAACCATTTATCTTTATTGATCCATCGATTGTCTCTGTATCACTAATCTTTGTTTCTGTGGCCTTTTTCTATATCTCTGGCTCCTAAAAGATTTTGATGTCTAGCTGTTGACATATACTCATTTTTTCAACTTTACTTTGACTTCCTGTCCCTCTTACCTATCAGCCCTTCAATCATCTTTAAAATATGTCTGTGTGCACGTAAATAACAGACATTTACATTTAGGTTTCTCTGTTTTAAATATGTGCTTTTTTTAAGTGTCAGTTTCTTAGGCTTCCTATTTTAAGCTACTGGCTAGATGAGAATGCTACTGAAAAACCTCTAAAGTGAAGAACTGCATTTAGTTCCAGTATGGGATTTGTAGAGAATGAGGTTTGATGACTTCATGAAGAAAGGATCCTGAAAAGTTTCATATGAACCAATTTGCTTAAGGGCCAGTTACTCTTCTGATAATATTTACAGAAATTGGATATATTAGGTCATAAGGACTAATAGGCCTGCTGTATTACATGTCTGTTAGACTATCTAGAATACTGTATTTAATTTTGGTTTGGTATTTTTTTATAAGTGATATGTGTATTAGAGTGCTTTATAGATCACTATTAGAAGGCAGAAGCCATATTCTGTGAAATAGATGTTAGGAACTAGTAATATTCAGCCTGAATAAGAGATCAGTTATCTGAAACCAGATATTTGGATATAGCAAGGGGAATAAAGTACAGGGCAATAGGGGAATTTGAAGGGAAACACTTAATGGTACAACATAAAAAAGCTTAGGAACAGGTACAAGTCTCCAGTAATTAAACAGGTTATCTCTTAAGGTAGTCATACTTCATAACTAGCGATGTTCAAGCAGAGATTAGATAACTTACTATATTGTGAACTCCTGGAGAGCAGGGACAGAACTCATGCATCCTATTTATTTGTTGAATTCATATATTGTAGGAAATAATTCAGCAGAAATTTCATTGTTTGTATATATGTTAAGATACTACACTGAATAAAATTATTGTAGTCTCCAGGGTGACAGTGTTCAGTCTCAGAATCATTGAAATAAAAGACAAGAATTTTTTCAGTAAAACAGTAAAATTTTTTCAGCAAAAATAATGTTAGTTTGCAAATGTTTTAAAACATTTAATACAAATGGTGATATAATCTATTGTCTCTTTTCTACCCCCCCTTTCTTTTATTTTCCAGTATGTGGAAAAAAGGACCAAGAGCAGGGAGCATGGCAATGCAATGAGAAAGAGACTTTTTAATCCTCCAGAGGAATCTGAAAAATAAGATTATATTTTCACTGGATGCCTTGACTAAGAGAAGACCTAAAGACTCATATTTGATAGCTGAAAGAATCCTCTGAATGGAAAATGACTCATGTGAAATCAAGCCATGGAGGAATACAGAAAGTCTGGGTTCTGAATATTCATGGGGCAGAGCCTTTAGTACTCTATCAACAACAAATCTGACTTCTAACATGTTTTTAAAATTCTGCTGCCTACAACCAGATAACATTCAAGTAATTTATCTCCCATAATAAAATGATTGGCTTTAACCATATTTTCTCAGTTCTCTTATATTCTCCTGGGATTAGGGCAAAATGACCCCATTAGACGTTCCTCTTTTTTTGACAACGTGCATGTCTGGGATTTACACAGACACAAGCTAGGGCAAAAAGAGTTTTGGGAAATTCAAACTGTGTTAACTATGTTAAAATTTTCCAAATTAGTTGTTTTTAACAACTGCTTTCTAAAGATTGTGTCTAACATTGATAAAAATGTGTTTGGTTAGAATTTAAGTCTTGGGGCCTCCCTGGTGGCGCAGTGGGTTAAGCAACGCACTATGAAGCAAACCACAGCCACTGCAGCATGAGTTCGATCCCTGTTGCTGGCCAGGCGGGGGACCCACATGGTGCAGCAGACCTCTCCTGCTGTGCCCGCTGCTCTCCTCAGCAGTGTACTTCTGTTGATCTGCCTGTTCTGCTCCCCACTCTCTGTGGTGAATCCTCTCACCCCCCCACACCTCTGGCCTGTACCCCAGCGCTTGTATGCATAAATAAATAAATCTTTAAAAAAAAAAAAAGAATTTAAGTCTTAGCCGACTTTACTTCCCTGTTAGTTGAATGTGCCTGCCCTTGGTGCTAATTAACTCCTGGGCATTAAACTTAAGCCAGTATGTCTCCTTTCTTGTGTAGAGGGCATTGCTTTCCAGGCTTGTTTCTAGCTGTCACCTCACCAGTGTTCCTTCTGCCAGGTGTTCTGAGATCTGTGGCAGTCTAAATACAGCAGTTTCCAGCCATGGCTACAACAGGAGCTTGATCTTGTCAGATAGGGTGTCAACAGACTATGAGCTCCTTGTGGTGAATTCTCTGTACATGTGTCACATGAGGCCTTGTTGGTGTTAGTGTTTAATAAGTGGTTTTCCTGTCATAGGTGTTTAAGAGGATGGATGCTCATTTAGCAAGGTGGTTACACAGGGTAAGAGACATTTGATGAAGGGGTGGAGGAAGAAGTAGACTTAATTCTGAGGTCCCTTTCAAAGTTGAGATTTATTAGCATCCATCTTCCCTACAGGGTTCTCATCTCTTTCCCCCAATGTGTGTTAGGTACAGAAATAAGACTTTTTTTCCTTCAGAAGCTTGTAGTAAACAAACATGTTGACTATTGTAGTAGTGTAGTTAGTGCCAGAAAGGTAGATGTCATAGAAAATATAGAAAGGGGACCCAGCCTTTAGGAAAGCCTCCCAAGAAAGCCATTTAACAGAGGTAACTTTTGACAATCAGAATGAAAATGTAATACATTCTGGGAAATTCAAGTCATTTGTGTGACTGGAATATAAGAGCTGTTAGTGGAGGAAGTTCAAAAGCCTCTTTGAATTCTTTTGGAATTTCAGTGCAGTTGTGATCAGTTGCCACATTTTCACAAAGCAATTAGGAATTGGAGGAGGCAGCTTAGTTGGGAGGGTCATTTGTTTCAATTTGTATTTTACTTAGATTTTTCTGGTTTTTATTTGGGGGATAAATTGGAAAAGAAAGGACACTACACCATGGAGACCAATTAGATTTTTACCTTAACTTAGGTAAGAACTAGGAACCTGAGGTGTGGAGATGACTTTTGGGCCTCTGGAGTTTTCAGCTCTGGAGTTTTCAGTTGCCTGGACTTTGCCTGAACTAAAATAGAATCGAGACATAGCAGCAGGCAGATGTATGGTTGCTAAAGTCCTGTGGACTGATGTTGATAGTGGACAGTTACTTACAAAACAATAAAATTTGAGGCGTTGGAGAGGTCATTTTAGTTTTAAAAATGATAGAAAATTTTTATGGACATTGAAACAATTTATAAGTTTATTATAGAGAAAAAGATTCATATCTAAGTTTATACTCCAGTAATGTTTGACTCTCCAGAAATATAATTGACAATTGGGTGAGTCTTCTATGCATTTACATAAATATAGGATAGTGTAGGATAGGATAGGGAACCCCATATTTGGAGAAGGAACATACGCAGAGTTAGAAGGCAAACCACAGATAATGGTCCATAGATGATTGCCAAAGTGTCTGCTGAGGAGGGGTTGTCATTGGATCAAAGTAAGGACTGAGGGGTCAGTTGGATTTGGTCCCTGCATTCTATGGTGTGAGATGAGGTGGGTGGGGATGGAACTGGAAGGGTAATAAGCACGTTTGAGAAGGCTTGGCTCTAAAGGGAAGGATACTGTCAGCTTGAGTCTTTTTATAATATCAAAAGATAGAAGAAAAGGCCCTCTTGGGAAAAAGATTATGATGCATTAAATACCAGAAATGAAGGAGGGATTAATTATGGAGTGAAATGTTTGAGGATGCAACCACCTAAGAGATTCAGGACCCATGCTGACAATAGGATTTTTCCAGAAAAATTAGACACTTGAAACGCTGTAGAAAAGTATTCTTTTCAGAGAGTACTAAATATCTATGCAGTGTGCAATGCTGTTTCTTCTATAAAGAATTAGGAGCACATCCTCAGTGTTTTTGATGTAAAAAATCTTAGACATACTCATGTGGTAACTAATAACGCAATATGCTGGGGAATGTTTAATAACTGGCTCTGAAAGAAAAAAAAAAACCCAACCCACTAATTTATAGCAGTTACTGTTTTCTGTGGTGTAAATACTGCCATGGCAGATTGCAGTTTACCAAAATGGTAACAGTGAATGTGAAGCTGACAGGAGGTGCCTAGCCTCACCTGAGCTGACTCCAGTCCACCACACTTGGCACCCTGAGGAAGGAATTGCAGAATACATTGGGTAAATAGATTGCCTTTCCCACCTCTGGCATTTTTGTAAGTTGAAAGTAAATGTATCTTGTCCCCGATTTTACTACTAAATGAAGTTACCAAACTGGTAAGTGTATCACTTGTGTAATAAAAATTTGTATGTGTTCAAAAAGATTTGTGAAAGGAACAAAACAACAAAAATAAAATACAACAAGAAGAAAGTATTCTAAGATGCTGTCATTTCTCTGACAGGGCAGTTGTAGTCCAGGACTAGTGAAGTTGAAGGGCTCCAGGGGTTTGTCATTCTGTAGGAGGGTGAATAACTGAATGCTGGTGGATTTAGGGAAGACAGGAAACCTCTGTGCCCTGATTGATGGTTGAGTTTGTGCCTCAGGGCCTCCACCCTCAACTCTTCTCCATAATCACTTTGCCTTGATAGTTGTCTCAAGGACTATTGGCAGTGTTTGTTAGGAAGTTGTTAATGCCTGTGTGCCTTAATGGGATTTGCAGCCTTTGGATTTCCTTTTTTTGGTTTTAACTCTTACACTTTAAATGAAGTGGTTGGACTAGTTTACTGTGGTGTTTGCTATTGAATCCTGTGCCTAAGAAGTAAATAATTAGGAAGGGGATAACTCTTGTCATAAGTTCTGTGACTCTGAGGGCAATTTAGCCTACGTTTTGTATTTTGTTTTTTGTTCATGTTTTCTCTTTAAAGTTCCATCCCGGGCCTCCCTGGTGGTGCAGCGGGTTGAATGTCGCACTGTGAAGCATCTGCAGCACAGCAGCATGAGTTCAATACCCGGCCAGGGAGGGGACCCAGTGGCGCAGCAGACCTCTCCTGTCTCACCTGCTGTTCCCCTCAGCAGTGTATTTCAGTCGATCTGCCTGTTCTGCTCCCTACTCTGTCTCTGGTGAATCCTCTCACCTCCTGTGCCTCTGGCCTGTACTTCTGCCCTTGTATGCATAGATAAGTAAATCTTTAAAATAAATAAAGTTCTATCCCATCTGGGGCCTCCCTGGTGACGCAGGGGTTATGAGAGAGAAAACATTGTGAAGTTGTCGCTAGTGAGCAAGGAAGAGGAGATGAGGGGAGAAAGATGGCAGGAGTCAGCTTCACACGGGTCTTGGGTCCCTGCCATCCTGGGAACCACGGTAAGGACTTGGATTTTATAAAGATATCTCTGGCTGCTGGGTGAAGAATGCTTATGGTTAAACTAATTTAACTTAGTTTAATTAAAGATTTTTAAGCCTGAGGTTCCAAATCTATGAGGGAGAAATACTGCATGGGATTACTATGATGAATAGTTGAGATAATGTAAAGCTCTTAGCAAATTACCTGCCACAAAGTGCGCACTGAATATTGTTCTTTATAAGTGTATCCAAAGTACAATATTAGAAATACTTCCCCTGCTCCTTGGTAAAATGCACTAAATCACTTGGGCTGTTTCCATTTGTTCAGGGCCCCAACAGAGGGGTGGCGATCAAAGGATGAGATGAGGAGCTTGTTAGGAAGCAGAAGGCAGGGCCAAACGGATAATGGTCCATAGAAACCCATCCCAACCTGTGTTGTCCCGTTCCCTTGCTCCTCGCTCTCTGTGATTCTCTTTATAAAGTTAGATGGCCCAGGGCTTCACTGTCTGCCAGTCTCTTTGTGTTACTGTGTTTTCTGGGTTTGGTCATGTCTCCAGTCTTCTGCTATTTTCCCTAGCCCTTTGTGGCTCTGCATGGAATCTTAGTTTTCTTCTCTCCTGAGGATTTGTTGTATACAGTAGGCAGAAAGTCCTCAGTAACCCAGAAGTTACACTAGTGAAAGGAAATCAAGATTAATGTGTTGTTATCATACAAAGTGGTTCTAAGCAATCCAGATACTCTAAGGGGATCTAGAGGTTAAAATACCTTAGAAAGATCCAATGGCACTTGTAACATACTCCCTGCATAACACAGGTTCTGTACACTTTTACTTTCTGAGTCAGTGTTGGAGGAACAACCTCTGAGCTAAGTTGGTGTTTCACAATGTGAGGTCTAATCACATCGTTGTCCCAGATGAGGTGCTCCTTTTGCTTTCAGCAGGTGTGCAAAAATCCAAAAAATACTCTTCTACTGTGCTGTTTCTTGTGGGTCCAGATCTTTTTATTTTTAAGAGCAGGTTTTAGAAAGGGACAGGAAAGTAAAAGACATTTGCAGAGACACAAGTGGGCAAGAAGAGCTGCCGTGGGTACATATCTTAAAAGGAAGTGCTCATACAGCCGGGTTCTTCACTATTGCTCGTCTCTCAATCGTGGCTTCGATCTCAGGTTTCAGAGCTGCAGCATTCTGTCCAGTTCTTGGTTTGAGTATCAAAGTCAGTAGGCATTGTGGCATGCAGCTCTGGACCAAGACCTACTTCTTTTTGAAAGATTTGTCACTTCAAAAATTTGTCACTTGTAGAAACCTAAGAGGTGGGAAGGCTATGGGGAGGAGGAGCAGAGGTGCTGTGTGTCTACCTCTGTCAAGCACCTGGCCCTGAACTAAATGCTGGTGATGCCCTGATGAATGAGGTGAGGGGTCATGTCACAAAGGACTGCCGTAGTCCTGGTAATGAGTTTGGCTTTCCTTTAGAAAGGCCTGGGAAATTGCTGCAGGGTATGTGCAGGATGCACAGTGAACTGATTGATTTCCTTCACTAGTGTTGATTTCCAGTATGTTTAGGTAAGTAAGGAAGGACTGTTGAAGAGTTCAGGCCAAGGTTTTCACCTGAGAAATCTAATTTTGCAGAATGCTGTGAGCACAGTTTTACTTAAGAGAGGAGATAGAAACTTGAGCTTTTTCTGACCTTTCATAAATGGACTTTAAAATCAGATTAATCTCCATGGAGTTTTTAGCTCAGAGCACAGAGTCGGTGTCTTAAGGAAGATTGGGCTAAACCAAGTAAATTATGTCACCTTTCAGGTGAGCATACCAGAGATCATCCTGTGCTTATCAAAAGAAAAGTTCCCAAGTTCCAAGTGAGCCACAAGCTGATAGAAAAATTGGTACATTTTATTTATTTTTTAAAAAGTTTTTAATTTTTACAATGTTTGCTTTCTTTTCTAGGTGTAGTCCACATAGAGTTCCTATCACCAATTCACGCGTGCACTATCACCAAAGTCCCTTGTGCTCTCCCCATCCCAGCCTTGATTCCACTCCCTCCCTCTTCCCTGCAGATGACTCTGATTTGTACTTGTCTTTGATTTGCTATTTTTTCCCCTTTGATCCCCAATAAGCGAGACCATCAGTATTTTTCTTTTTCCTTCTGACTTACTTAACTGAGCATAATCCTTTCAAGTTCCATCTGTGTTTCTGCAGATGACTCTAGTTTATCTTTTTTGATTGCTGAATAATATTCCATTGTGTATATATACCACATTTTCTTGATCCAGTCATCTGTTTTTGGGCATTTGGGTTGATTCCATGTCTTGCCTATTATAAATAATGCTGCTATAAACATGGGGTGAATGTATTTTTTCGAATTAATGTTTTTGTGTCCTTTGGGTAAATCCCCAGGAGCGGATTGCTGTGTTATATGGTAGCTCCATTTAAAGTAGACTGAGGAACCTCCATACAGCATTCCATAGAGGTTGGAATTTGGTACATTTTAAATGACAGCATTTATGGTAGTTTAGATATGCCTCACTCCTACTTTAATCCATCCTCACGCCTGCCTCCCCCAATGTGGTCACTCCAGATGTCCACAGTGGGGAGCGTAAGGGGGAGCAAGGGGAGTCTTGGATGAACTGTTTTTTCTTTTTTTTAAGATTTTTAAAAATTTATGCATGCAAAGCTGGGGTACAGGCCAGAGGCACAGGGGGTGAGAGGATTCACCAAAGACAAGTGGGGAGCAGAACAGGTAGATTGACTAAAATACACCACTGAGGGAGCAGAGGGTGAAGCCGGAGAGGTCTGCTGTGCCATGTGGGTCCCCTCCCTGGCCAGGGATTGAACTTGTACTGCAGTGGCTGCAGAAGCCCCACTGTGTGGCACTCAACCCCTTGCACCACCAGAGAGGCCCTGAACTGTTTTCGGTGTGTATCTCCTTTAACACAGCAGTGAGAGGAGCTTGCTATGCCCAGGTCAATGACCTTTGTTATGCTAACATTGCCACATGTTCATAAAAGGAATATTTGCAGTTTATAGAAGGTATACAGAACTACCTACTACCTAGCATTTCTGTTAAATTTAGTATTTTGTGATAGTTGTTTCAAATTTTTTTAAGAAACAGTACGTCACAAATGGAAGTCTCCTATGTATCTTTATCCCATTCTCATTTTCCTTCTTTTATCAGAAGTAACTACTGCTCTGACTTACATTTCATTCCCATGTATGATTTTATTATATATGTAGAGCATTCATATATTTGCATGTATATGCTTTTACTTAGAAGACATTGTAATATGTGTGGTCTTTTGTAGCTTACATCAATCACAAAATATTAATAAACAAAGCTCTTATTCATTTTTAACTAATATGTAATATTTCATTGTTTCACTATCACAGTATATATTCTTCCTTGTTGATGGTCATTTGGTTATCAAAATTTTGCTACTATGAACAATGCTTTAGTTAGCCTTATTTCCATCTTGTGCAATATGTGAGTATCTTTTTGGTATAAACCTGGGATTTTAATTGTTGGATTGTAAGGTGTGCATCTTCAACTTTACTAGAAGTTTCTAAATTATACCCCAAATAGTTGTAGATAATACCTTAATGATAGTTATGTTTTTCTATCTATAAATTTAATCTCTCTAGTCAGGTCTTGTGTGTTCTTAAATAACTGCATTTTCTGCTAAATTTATTCTTATGTGGTACTTTTAAAATAACACGGTCTATTTTATTATTACTAGGGATGCAGTTGATTTCTTTATATTAATTTTATATCCAGAAAAATTGCTGAATTTTCTTATTCTGGTAGCTTATAGACTATCTTTGATAGTTCTAAGTGGACAGTTGTATCACTTAAGAATATTAATAGGATTGCCACTTCCTTTCAAGTGTTTATACTTCCTTTTCATCGTATTTAGGGCATTCAGTACAATGTCTGATGTATGCATGGGCTTCTCTAGTTACTGACATTAAATCTTGACATTTCATTGGTAAGTTACATGTTTGTTGCAGGTTTGGGGGAAGATACCTATTTTTGGTTAAGCATGTTTTTTCTGTGGTGGATATTGTGGCTCCCTGTACTGCTGAAACTAGAAAGCTAAACCTTGCATTTTCTCAGGATCCCTAAGAGACTTTCACATAGAAACTAGCATGCATTAATCACTGAGACTGGGACTTGAATGGACTTAAGTTGGGGAAGTTAGTTACATGTGTTCATTTTACTGGTATGGATGACAGCAGACACTGATAGGGTTAACTGATAGGGTTATAGAGCTGGCAGTTGTAGATACAATTTTCTCTTTTTGGCCAGGCAACTTACTAAGAGTGTCAGGAACACACCCCCAACTCTGCAGTGTAGCTTTGGGAGTTGTTCTGGTTTCTTCATCCTTCCTGATCTTTAAGTTATCTAACACCTTGTAGTAAATTCCTTTTTGCCATTACTATACTTTTTCCTTTTAACTTCTATTATATAAATTATAGTTCTATATTTTATGTTCATTTTTGTTTTATATTAATATCTCTGGTTGTCTGAAGCTTATCGTCCAACAAATTCCTTAGGAAGGTCTCATGGGAACATTATTTCCTGGGGTTTTTGTATGTTGATCACAGTCTGTCCTGTGTCTGAACTCATCCAAGGAAACTTGACTCAGATCATTTTTCTGATTTTATGGAGCTCTCTTTTCTATTGTTTGTGGAGTTGTTTTTTTTAAAAATACACAGTATTTGCTTCTTGACTTTGTTTTCCTCTGCTTCTTTTACCTGAACCTTCACTTTTCTTGACCTCTTGTCCTTATTCTGCATTTCCTCCCCAGAAAGTTTGAGTCTTCGTAGAGGCTAAATGGTTCCTGACTTTTATACCTTCCCCTGGGCCCTTTTATTAACCTGCTGTTGCAGTGGGTAAAATTCCTTCTAGTTTCAGCTGGTTGCTTCAGAATGGCCTGTCCAGCTTTGCAGTGAGCATTTATTGGCTCTTTTGAGTTCCTGGGTGCTTCACATGCCCCATTGCTTCCCTCTGCTTTTATCCACACAGAGGCTTGTGTCTCACAGGTTGTGTACTCTTGATGATTTGTACCCACTCATTTTTACTTTGGGGCTTGTGGTGACTTTTTAACCTACTTTTCTTATAAGTCTTGTCCAATTTGGATTATTTCACTGTCTAGTTTCTGTTTTTATTTGGAGATTTGGAAGGATAAAAACTTTGCTTTCACAGACACAGCCATATCTCCAGAATTTTCTACGATTAACTTTTTTTTTTAAGATTTACTTATTTATGCATATAAGAGCTGGAGTACAGGACAGAAGTGTGTAGGGGGATGTGGATGAAAGGATTCACTGGAAACAGAATGTGGAACAGAACAGGCAGGTAGACTGAAATACACTGCTAAAGGGAGCAGCAGGCAAGAAAGGAGAGGTCTGCTGCGCCATGTGGGTCACTTCCCTGGTCGGGGATCGAACTCTGCCGCCGTGACTGTGGATGGCTTCGTAGGGCTGTGATTTACCCCTTGTGCCACCAGGGAAGCCCCATTAACTTTTTGATTTGTACACTTTACAAAGGCTAGAATCCATCAGTATCTCTACTCTCCTTCTGAGTTGACTGTGCTTTACCTTCCTTCTTATACTTTTATTATTTTTTGTTATAGAGTTTTCTGTCTTTTCATCCCTTTGAAATTGTTTTGTTTTAAAAATTTGATGTTTTTAAGGTTGGCCCTAGGTTTTTCCTCATTCCAGCTTGTATCCTACCCCTTCTAAGATTACTTTGTTTTTCAAAAACAAGCCTTAGAAATTCTTTCAGTTAAGATCTACTGGTTATACTCTTTCAGTGTTTGGGAATGTCTTAATTTTATCACATTTTATGATATTTTGCGTGGCTATAGAATTATAAGCTATTTTGTCTCATTTTGAAGAAATTTTCTTATTCTAGCTTATTGTTGCAAACTCTGTACTCTAGTTATTGCTCTTTTGAGGTAATTATCTTTTCTTTGGTAACTTTCACGATATCTCTGTCTTCAGTGTTCCACAGTTTCATGATTTATCTTGATGTGGATTTTTAAGATCTTGAGATTTTGTCTACTTCCTGAATATGACAACTCATGTCTTTGAAAAATTCTCTACTATCTTTTCAGTCTTCTACTTTTACTTAATGCCCCTATTATACCATCTTTTCTGTAGCTGTTTAACTTTTTCAAGTTTTCTATCGTTTTTACCTCTGGACTGCCTTTTGGGTTATTTTCTCATATCTAGTTTCCAGTTTATTATTTCTCTTGCTGTGTCTTCTTAGCTCCTTAAACATTCATCAAGGCTTTAATTTCACTGATTAGTTTTTTCCTTTTTCAAAGTACTCTTAAGGTTCATTTTAAAATCTATCTTAAAATATATCTTAACTTCATGTTTTATTTTTAAATTTTATAATAAAAGTTTTTATCTAATAGTTGTATTTTTGAAGCTTTTAATAGCTTATGCTTTTGCTTGTTTTGCCATCTCTTCTCCATGGTAGATTATTTCTAACTTCTTTTTTGTCTTCTATTTAGCAGGTTTATATAATTGTACTTTGTGTAGTCTAGCTTGAGGTTGTATCTCTAATGAGATCTTGTGTTTCCCTCTGCTAGGTATTATATTTTACTGACTCACAGCCACTTTTCATGCTAAGTTTGCTTTTAGGCATTCCCAGACCACTTGAGTAGTGAAAATTACTCAAGTTGAAGTGAGGGAAAACTTATGGTTATGAATTCTAGGTGAATTTTTTTTTGCTTTGCTCAGACCCCAAGATGAGTCAGACTGCTCTTGTCTCTATGCTAGTGAGTGAACTTTCTTTAGTTGTCTTTTCTTAGAAGGGTACTCTTTGGTGGTCCTGGCACCCTAACAGTCTTCATGCAGCCCTATGTCTTCCATCTGCCAGTGTGTGAATGGAAGTAGTCCTGAGTGGTCCTCATCTGCTGATGCTCTCACCTTTCTGGTATATAGTTTTCTATTTTCAGCATCCAAAGATATCTTGTGAGTGCAAATCTACCTTCAGAAAAAAAATTGAAATATGTACCAGTATTTTAAAATAGCACTTTAGCAGGGCATCTGTTTGTAGTAGTATGGCTGTTCAGGTCATCTGAAAAACTTCCTGCTAAAGTGCTATTTAAAATACTGTTACATATTTATTTATTTTATTTTTTACAGATTTATTTATTTATGCGTAGAAGACCTGGGGTACAGGCCAGAGTCGTGGGAGGTGATAGGACTCACCAGAGACAGAGTGGGGAGCAGAACAGGCAGATCGACTGAAACACACTGCTGAGGGGAGCAGCGGGCGAGGCAGGAGAGGTCTGCTGCACCATGTGGGTCCCCTCTCTGGCCGGCAGCAGGGATCAAACTTGTGCTGTAGTGGCTGCAGTTTGCTTCATAGTGCGTTGCTTAACCCATTGTGCCACCAGGTAGGCCCTCTTTAAGCATTTTAAAGCACTTTTGTACTAAAGTTTTTGAGAACAGTTCCTATTGGTGATGAATTATATTGAAGAAGTGTTAATATGACATGTTGTCATATTGATATGACAGCAAAATCTTACTTAAGAAATCAAGAACAAAGCCTTTAAGACTTTCTCAGGATATTTCCTTTCTGCTCAAATCTAGAGGGTAGATAAGTGAGAAAGGGACTCATTCTGCACAGAGAACTTGACACCTGTTTTTTTTTTTATTTCATTTTTTTTCTGCCACCTGTTTTTTTTTTTTTTTCACTGTAGTGTTTATTCTGCACATAGAACCTACATGTTCAAGTATTTCTTGATTGTTGATTTTCTGATTGTACTTACTGGAAATATTCCAAATTATTAAAGGGTATCTTTTCAAATAAAATAAATTTAAGTTGAATGAGGATATTTACTATAGAACTTAAAAGTTGCCATGAGGGCTTATAGCTAGAATTATAGCTCAGTTCAGATGACAGATAATTTATCAACATGTTCATGATATGTGGGATTGAAGTTATCACTAGTAAAGTACTATTTATAGTATGTTTCTGTTTGTGAGAAAACATCTTTGTGTTATATTTTATATTAAAAAGCTAATAAAAATGGTTGTCTATGCTGTTACCAGTAGATGGAACAAAGGTGAAAATGAGACTTCTTGAATATATCCCATTTTGTAATTCTGTTTTTTAATCATTTCAATACACTGTATAATTTAGAAATTAAGTTAAAAAGACTTTCTTAAAACTTGAAACAAACGACTCAATGTATGTTCCAAGTTGGCTGTATAATGAGTGAAAAAGATTATTTGAGGTGTTACTCAAATGTATTTTTAACCTTACATCTTTAGAAAGATACATGCTAAACATGAAAAGAACTGCAAAGAAATGTAAGACTTCTTGTAAACAATAAGAATATTTCAAAATGGTTATTTTGTTATATATGTGAAATAAGCAATTATGTGTTAGTATCAATAGAAAAGATTTTTAACCTAAGAGCAAAATGAGATAATGTCATTAAAATCCAAGTCAAACACTCTAACATTAAATTAGATTTAGTTTAATTAAATAAATTAATTTTTATTTAATTAGAAATATTGCTTTCAATTTATAAATTATTTTTCTTTTTTTTTTTTTAAAGATTTATTTATTTATGCATACAAGCACTGGGGTACAGGCCAGAGGTGTGGGGGGTGAGAGGATTCACCACAGACA